>OZ038478.1:142733056-142823056 GCA_964036315.1 Acanthosepion esculentum | reverse complement strand
TTATATATATATATATATGAAAATGTTTATATATATATATATATATATGTGAATGTGTTTATATATATATATATACATATATATATATTAATGTGGTTATGTATGTATATATTTATATATATATATATATATATATATATATATATATATGAATGTCTTTCTGTATATACATATATATATATGTGAATATATATATATATATATATATATATATATATGAATGGTATATAATATATATATATATATACATATATATGAATGAGATTATTTAAGTATTTATATACATATATATGAATATATACATATATATATATTTATATATGAATGGGTTCATCTACATTAATATATATATATATATATATATATATATATATATATATATATATATATATATCGAATCATTTTATGTATATATATGAATCGGTTCATGCATATATAAATTGGTTTATATATATATATATATATATGAATTGTTTTATGTATATATACATATAAATGATTGGTTATATGTACATATATATATATATATATATATATATATATATATGATAGGGTTTATGTGTATATACATATATATATGATTTGGTTTATGTTTATATATATATATATATGAATGGTTTATGTTTATATATATATGTATATATATGAATGTGTTTATGTATGTGTATATATATATATTTGTGTCTGTTTATATATATAAATATATATATATATATGTATATATGAATGTGTCTATGTATATATGTATATATATGTTTATATTTATGTATATATATATGAATGTGTTTATATATATATATATATATATGAATATGTTCATATATATGTATATATAAGAATGTGTTTATATATATATGAATGTGTTCATTTATATATATATATGTTTTTACGTATATGTTTATATAAATGTTTTTATGTATATATATAAATGTGTTTATTTATATATATATATATATAAATGTGTTTATGTATACATATATATATAAATGCGTTCATTTATGTATATATATAAATGTGTTTATGTTTATATATATATGATTGTGTTTATTAAAAAAAAATCGAAATAAAAAAAATGTAAACTCAAATATTTTTGTTTTCTTTTGTCTTTTCCCTATATATATATATGAATCGATTTATATATATATACATATATATGATTGGGTTTATGTGTATATATATATATATATATATATATATATATATATATATATATATATATATATATATATATATATAAATATAAATATATATATATATGGGTTTATGTGTGTATATATATATACATATATATATATATATATATATATACATATATATATATATATATATATATATATATATAAGGGTTTATGTATATAAATATATATATATAAATATATATATATATGTATATATATATGGGTTTATGTATATATATATTTATATATATGTACATGGGTTTATGTATATATATTTTTATATATATATATATATATATATATATGGGTTTATGAATATATATATATATAGATATATGGGTTTATATATATATATATATATATATACATATATATATATATATACATATATATATATGGATTTATGTATATATACATATATATATATATATACATATATATATATAAATATGGGTTTATGTATATATATATACATATATATATATATAGATGTATATATATATATATATGGGTTTATGTATATATATATATACATACATATATATATATATATGTGTGTGTGTGTGTGCGTGTGTGTGTGTGTCTGTGTGTGTCTGTGTGTGTCTGTGTGTGTGTTTAAGCATGTCACGCCAAGCAAGACGGGAGTGTACCTAGAGGGCAAGGGGTTACAGAGAGTAAAAGTAAGAGTAAAGAGAAAGTGTTTTAGCAAAGGATAAAGAGAAGGGCGGAGATCAAGGCATCAGAAGTGGTCGATTCGCATTACATTCATATTTGTGAAGATTACAGTTATCAGCTAAGCAAATAAAAGGAAGGGTGTCCACTGTCGGGAAGTGCAACAGAAGAAGCTGTTGGAGCAGAAGAGGCGGTTACATTTAACTGTTTCGACATTAGTGTTGGAGCGTGATACCAAATTAGTAACACGCTTAAATTCGTGCATTTGCGGCACCAGTGAAAATAGCACATCAGAGCAGTTGTCATGAAAATATTTGTAAAAAAGATAGAGGGAAACCACATCACACTGAGAAAATGACTGGAGTCGAGATGCGATGTCAGGACCTATCACATTGCATATCCGACTTTGGATTTTGTCCACAACCTCGAGATGAACAGCGGGGTCACCAGATCATATATGGCAACAATATTCAATGCAAAGCGAAGAGAAGATTTGTAGATTTGAATGATGGGAAAAACTTTCTGGCGCGACACAGAGAACCAACTTTCTTTGCGGTAGACGTAGCTATTCATTAAATGTAGTTGTTCCACCGCAGCTCAGTGGAAAACGTAAAACCAAGAAGGTACAGAAAGACGATCCCGTGAAGTTGAGCATCAGCTATGCTGATAGGAGGCGGGGAGGTATCTCTATGGCGGGAAAATGGGAGCAGTTACGTTTGGGAGGTATTAAAGTTTACAAGCCTATTCTTGGCTCATTTAACTACATTTTAGAGGTCCTTATCGAAACCAAAAGCCAGATTAACTTTGTCAGCAATGCCGGATTTGCTATTGAGATTAACTGGTGGTGTCTGCATAGATGGCTACTTGAGAACTGATGACATCAGAAAGATCGTTGATGAAGATCACAAATAGTGTAGGGCAGGTAAATTGCAAACAGTTGAAACTAGCGTTTTACGCTAAGAAAATAATTTGCAAATACTAATTTGCAAACAGTTGAAACTAGCGTTTTACGCTAGGAAAGTAAGAACCACGTGGAATAATTTAACACGAAATAGATTTGTGTAAATTAATATCAAACGTGACGTCGCTCGAGGAAAGGGTATACACGCCAATCCCATTTTGGTGTTTACTACTAGGATTTGTAGGGGTCAAGTTTCACCCACCCTTTTTTATTTCCTTTGTTCTTAATTTGTTTTGTGTGGATATCGTTCGCTGAGCAGGATGAATGACTTTAAATAGATTAAGGGTGTTAGAGCCTTAATTTTTAATAGGGATTCCTTTAAGAGGAAAATAACTTCTGCCGTTGAATTAATGTCATCAGAAGCATCCTTAAATAAGATTTGTTCTAAAAAACAATAAATCCTTATAAATAGATGGTTGACAGATGTCCACGCAATTAACACAAAAATAAGTGAAGCTTGTGAAAAAGCCGATATTAATTTAGAAAAAAGCGGTATGTTAGAAGTCGGAGTGCGAGAGTTCGTTTACAACATATTTAAAAGGCTCACGACACTGGAAATGAATATTACTAGTTCCACTACAGAATCCGTCCCAGTTCAAAATCCACAAGTGCCACTCACAACCTCGTGCGTTTCAGCCCCAAGGTTGCAGTGTGTTAAATTCAGTCGAATACAAGCCGGTAAATTTGAATTTAAAAATTTCCTGGTTCAATTTGAAAACTGTGTGGATGCTGTACACTCAAAAAAAGCTAAGCTGTTGCTTTTAAAAAGTTTTTTAACTGGCTACGCGTCTCATCTTTCGTTAGAAGATGAAAACCTTGAAGTGGCTATCAATTTGGTTCAGAAAGGAAATTTTGGATATTCCTCTCATTATTGATGAAATTTTTAAACAATTGTTGGGCAGTACCCCTAAATATGACCCAGAGTTTGTCAACATAAGATTTTTGTCAGAAATTAAAGCTTACCTATCTGTATTAAAAACCTCGTATAATTTGGATTTTTTAAAAAAAACCTCCAGGCTATGAACTAATCAGCCATATAATTTTTTCCAAATTACCCTCAAATCTTCAAAAAGAACTAATCTGGAAAGTTGACAGTAACTACCCAAAAATCAATCAGATTTTTGATAGTTACAACGAGGTTATAAAAACTTTAATTAAACCGGGTTTTAAAAAAAACTTAATTCCCACCAAGACAATTTCAAGTCACGGGAAGGGAATTATACTAAGAACAACAACGCAATAAACATGTTCCAACATTGGAAAACTTTGCAATAAAATCTATCAAAATTACTAGACATTGTAGATATTGCAACATCAACGGGCACACCATGAAATTTGTTCAAAATATTCCTCCCTTGAGTCGAGACGTTCTAGGTGTAGGGAGATGGACTTGTGCTCTTTTTGTACAAGTGCTAGTCATAGAACGGAAGACTGCTATGGCAGAGCAAATAAATTACCTCGAAAATGTGCAAATTGCAAATCCCGAGGCCACGTAACCCTTTTGTGATGAAGCAGATAAGAGTGGAAACAGTTCATCTACTTCCACGCACGTGTGTACCAACACTGGCACACAGGAGCAGCCTTATATTTTACCGATAATGGCAATAACCGTTTCTAAAGGGAAACGTAAATACATATTGAACTGCCTCTTTGATACAGGCAATCAAAGGACTTATTTCTCTAAGCAAGTTATTGAAAAATTAGGGTGCTATAGGTCTTTCCTCACTCCAGTGGAATACGACGTAAAAACCTTTTTAGGGTCTAAAAAGAAAAAATTAAACGGAGTTGTAGTGGGGATCGAATTAAATAAGGGTAATTCCTTACCTGTTCTTATCGATAATGAATTCGATATGAACTTAAAATTCGATAACTTTAAATCTGTTAAGAATAATTTACTTAAATTACAATTTAGCTTTTTTACACGGAAAAATATATTAGGGTTCACGGTCTTTTTGGCATCGATGCAATTCAATTTATGAAGAACATCAAAATGGTGGATTGCATGAAGGGCTCTGCTTGGGAGTTTTCTCCAGGCATTTCTCCGTTAGGCAACGGCCACCATTTTTTATATGAAAATCAAAGTACCCCTAAAAAAGTACAGAGTAAAGATTTTCAACACAATTATCATGCCATAGTGCCTAAATATTCTACATGCTCAGACACGAGAGTGAATTTTGTAATGAATCCTATAAAGAGTTACCCTGACCCCTTTGCTGAAGTTTTTGAAGAAAGTCAATAGAAAGGAATTTAGAGAAAATGTTTGATGTAGATTCGCTGGGTATATCTCCGGAAGACGAAGCTATTTATGATTATGATAAAAATAAAATTATGGAATTTGAAAAATCTATTGAATTCAGAGATAACGCTTATCACGTTAAACTCCCCTGGCATGAGGACAAAATAAAGTCTGTGCCTTCCAATCACAGAGTTGCTCTTTCAGTTTTGAACAGAGTAGTTAACAAGCTCGAGCAACAAAGATTACTCAATGACTATGTTGAGGTATTCCACCAGCAGGAGCGGGAAGGTATCATCGAACGTTTTGAGGTGGCACCTGAGGAACAAAAATACAGAAATCCTTACCTGTAAAATTCAGATATGTTCCTACTGAGCAGAACCCTTCCGGACTTCTCACAAGGGGAGTAACGTTTGAACAGTTCCAACAGAATCTAAGCCGTTGGACCTTGGGACCTGAATGGCTCAACAAAAATCCCATAGAATGGCCATCAAGCGAACTTCAATGCCTAAGTTC
Source organism: Acanthosepion esculentum (assembly GCA_964036315.1). Taxonomy (NCBI): domain Eukaryota; kingdom Metazoa; phylum Mollusca; class Cephalopoda; order Sepiida; family Sepiidae; genus Acanthosepion; species Acanthosepion esculentum. Next base: position 142,817,496 of record OZ038478.1, on the reverse strand, counting down.
AAAAAATAAATCCATTCTACAGACTACGTCATTAAATTACACTGTAACTAACGTTGAACCTCAACCGGTGATACCCTTTGATAAATACCCGGATTTAAATAAATTGATTAATGTTACTACCAATATACTTAAAATCCGAAATAAACTAAAACATGTGGATCTGGATCCTAGTAGTTGTGCTAAAATTTACTTACTTAAGGTAATGTAGCAGCAAAGCTTTCCTACAGAACTTGCTTACCTTCAATCTCCTCAAGCTAAAAAAGTACCTGAATTATTAAGAAATTTAAACTTATTCAGAGATGAAAGGGGGATAATCAGGACTAAGGGTAGAATAGGTAAAATGACTACTTATGTTTATGAAGTTATCAATCCTGTCTTATTGGCGAAGGATCATGATCTGACTGAACTCATGATTATGGAATATCACAAAACATCTGGGAAGTCAGTCAACCTTAAACAAAATCCGCCTTTCAGGGGTTTGGATACCCAGGGCGAGACAAGCCGTCAAAAAAGTAATTTCTAGCTGCGTCTTGTGCAAAAAGATTTGATAACCTTTCTTTCAAGTATCCTAAGGTTACCGATCTTCCAAAACACCGAGTAAATCTCGTTAAACCATTTTTACATACTGGGATTGACTATACTGGACATGTCTGGGTAAAGGGTGACGAAGGAGTTAGTAAAATGTACATGCTTATATTTACTTGCCTCAATATTAGAGCTGTACACATAGAGTTGGTTAAAGACATGAGCACCCACTCATTTGTTCTGGCTCTGATTAGATTTACTAACATATATGGAATCCCATCTCATATTTACAGCGATAATGCCAGATCCTTTATAGCTGGTTGCAATCTTATAGAGGAAGATTTTGCCTGCTCTGAATTCAAGGAACACTTCCAAGTGTATAATATTAAGCACATCAGAATACCTCTATATGCTGCTTGGGTTGGGAGTACATGGGAACGTATGATCAGGACTATTAAATCAGGTTTGTATAAAACAATTGGATGTTCCTGAATTAGATATTTTGATCTCTTTACTGTAATTTCGGATGTTCAGAGTGCTATAAACCAAAGACCTCTCACTTATAGATGTTCTTCGGATTCAGACCTCGAAGTAATAACTCCTAATTGTTTTCTTCATCCTAACGCTAATTTGGGACTTGTACTGAAATTGGATGATCAGGATGTTTGGAAATCTGATCCCCACTTCAAGATTAAATGTGGTAAAATCCATTGAAGCTCGTAATTCTATGTTGACTAGATTCCGCAAGCTTTGGTATCAAGATTATCTCTTGAGCTTGAGGGAACAGTGTAAAGATTTGCACGAGGTCAATTTCCCCAATCGAATCAATGTTGATGATGGGGTTCTTGTTAAGAATCCTGCCAAGTCTAGACCATGTTGGCTGCTGGGAAGAGTTTTGAAGTTAATTGTCGGGGACGACAAAAAGATTCGATCTGTAAAAGTCAAGAGAGGTGGCGGGTCTGTTCAGGTCCATTCTATCAAACTGCTGTATCCTCTAGAACTATCATTAACCCATGCCCACCATCCTAAAATCATTCCGTACTCGAAGGGAGTGTGTGATATGAAAATCGATGTTGCAAAATCAAAGGTCTCTAATGATGTACCAGATATTAAGGGCGCATCTGTTGCAATAAAACAACGTCCTAAAAGGACTAAAAATTTAAAAGGTAGTAAAAACTCTCCCAATAATCCCTATGTATACTATTAAATTCAGTTCCATTTAAAACTTATAATCTTCACATACCTTAACTTATAGGGTACATGTTGCTGAACATAGAAAACAAAGTGTTAATGATATTGTACTATATGATTGAAAGGATGAAATTTTTATAGTCCTATTAGTACACCAAAATGAGTATTTCTTTACATACAAAAAGAAAATCAACTTTTCTGTGAACTTTTCATCTTTGGCTATGTTTGCCTTTAAAAAAAAAGAAAAATCAACTTTTCTGTGAACTTTTCATCTTTGGCTATTTTTGCCTTAAAAAACAAAACAACCTGCAACTGTATGAAAAATTATGTTTCAATGATTTCATATTGCAATTTTGTTTTTGGGGAGAATATTGAAATTACTACGGAGTTGCTAAATGGTTGACCTGTGATTGGATGAATAACTACCAATCACAGGCTACCTTTTTAGATCTTCACCAAACTCCCATGAGAGCGATTTTTACGAACTATCGTCCTCTTTTGCTTGTGGGTCCCTCAGAGACAAGATGTTCCCCGTCTGCACTCTCCGTCATCTAGACACCATGGCGTGTGAGGATTTGAACAGCAACTGAAGCACAGAAGCCAAGGCTCTATTTCTTCAACCCAGCCAAAACGACACAGGAAATGTAAAACCGTTAAAAGGACGCATCTTTCAGATAAGTTCCACAAATCCGACTGTTTGCAAGAAATCATTCCTCTCTTTTCGTACAATACAAGTATTTTTCAAACAATTCCATCTGTGTTTGTGTTCCTTTCTTCTTGCTAGCGTCACAATATTTTTGTTACCAGATATAATTGGGAAAATTCCAATACAGGATAGCGCAATGAGAACACCAGCTTTCATATGACAGAAAATGAAGAGAACCAGTTTGACAGAGTGATTGAACGAAATCAAATAATCGCCCTGTAATACCGTATCCCTAAAGCTTACATAGAAGGACGGCATGCCAAACCCTATATTAGAGGTATCTAGATCCACACCACGAGCTTCGCCGTTATTATCAAGTGCTTCGTATAAAAATTAAGTTACGGCATTAAGTACATCAGCGCTAGACCGTGCAAAGCGGAAACTATATTGTTTGTCAGAGGGAAGTTCGTGGGGCGTCAATTGCTTAACCACTTCGGCATTGATTAAAGCCTCGAAGACTTTGCCAAAGAGTGGTAGGAGACTGATAGGACGGTAGTTAGATACGTCAGAAGGGTCTCCAGAGATCCTAAAAACAGATGAAGACTTCTAACAGACTGGAAGGCAATAGTCAGCGAGGCAATAGTTATATAGGTTGGAGAGAACTGGAGCCAGCTCAAGAGTACATTTCTTTAGAACTACTGCTGGTATCACATTACCACCACTTGCTTTATGGGAGTCTAATTTAGAGATGATGTCGACGGGGTTAGACTCATCTCTCTCAAAAGAGCGTCAGTTCTAGGGGGAAAATCAGGTGTGTGTACTCCGAACTGTCGAGTGTTGAGTTGGATGAGAATTTCCGAGCAAATCATCCAGCCTTATCAGCTGAGGAAGTTAGAACTTCGAATTGGTTGAATAGAGGAGCGATTGTGAATATGCTGTTGTTCAGCATACTGTTGCAGAACCATCAATAGTCTTTAGAACCAAACTTGTGAGATGCAATACGTTGTTGCATTCAGTAAATATTAACTTTGCTTCCTCGAGGTGCCCAAGCTATGACTAAATTGCGTGATAGTATAAACATGTCCTGCGTACATAAATTCATAGTAGCGATGTGTTTTTTTCCCTTTACGCTTTGAACTAGGTTATTTTTTTAATTGTGAACGGGTTAGTTGTTTAATGAATAATACATGTTTTCTGTGCTCCGATGATCAAATGAATTCCACCTCTACATTGTTAATATGAGGTACCAAAATACTTCGCTTTTAAAGAAGCTTTTAGAAAGATCTCACATCGCTACTATAAATTTATATACGCAGGACATGTTTATAATTTCACGCAATTTAGTCATAGCTTGGGCACCTCGAGGCGGTATAATTGTTAGCAAGCTTGTCTCGCTAGAACAATTCCGACTGAATAGTGAGTTCGATCTTCACTTGGGTGCCCCCTACTTTCGGCCTTGTGCCACATCTAAGCGACGCATGAAAAATCACTATTAAGTCATGGTTATGGTTATAAAGCCATATAGATCGAGTTAATGGTTAATGTATGAGTAAGGAGAATATCACTTCAGATGCAAAACTAACATCCGTCAAGCAATCGTAGAACATCTGTAAAAACGTGAAGCTCTTGGTTAAAGAAAGCAAATTATGATAAAGATTGTTTCATCATGTAAATAGAAATATTTGAAGCAAAATTTAGAAAAATATGATGCACAAATAATAAATAAAAAAAACAAAGAAACGCATCGATTTTTTTTGTGCTATTGTTTCCACCAATGGATGTCAGAAGAAAAAATACACAATTAACAAGAGAACACCGGCAAAAGGCTAACTACAAAAGGAAGTTTATGACATGGAAAAATTCAACGATCAAGGGCTTCGAATATACCAGATGAGTGGAAGAAAACTTCAACATGAAGTTTATACAAATGTCTATGATATTTGGTGCTCTTTGAATTATACCAAAATTCCTAGATTCAAGATTGAACGCATTCGTGATTCGAGGAGGAACTGGAAACGTCTAGAAAATAGGGTATTGAGAAAAGAGTAAAAAATTCGCGAAAACTTTTACACTATCCATAGATAAAAAAAATGGTGAAAACATAGAAATGAATGAAATATATTCATAAAACCTTTTTTTCAAACAATAAAAGAAACTTAAATCTGGATCACCGTACAGTTTACTCAATGAAACTCTGCTTATTTCCAACTTTTGTTTGATTGATTTTTCTTTTACGGCTTATCAACCTTTTGTGGATTATTTAAATCCGAAATATATTTCGGATGTAGGAAGTTTCTTACAGTACCCAGTGTTTCCAAGGGGTCCGCTATTTCAACACTGGCCGGGCTAGATGCTGCTTAATCTCGCTAATCGAACGGTTACTCCATTTTTTTAATATTTGCAACAAGTCCTAACATTTTGTGTTTACGTAATGTGAAATTTCAAAGTAGGCACCCTCTTACTTAAACTGGCGCAGAACTATCTTCTTATTCTCATTTCCTTCGTTTAGTGTTATTCTGAATTAAGCTAAGATTTGTAAATAGTAAAATTATCCTGACCTTAGCAATGTTGATGTATCAGAGGAAGGCTGACAATGGTACCGGTTATGATTTTTCATGGCAACACCCAATATGTCTGGTGTAATGTCGCTATAATAATAATAATAATAATAATAATAATAATAATGCTCTGTTGTTACACCAGACGTAGTTTCGAATTGTAGGTTTTAACATGTAAGCGTTTTGTCTTGCTCAATTAAAATAAGCTAGAGTAAATATCCTGTTCAGTAGCTCAGATTTGCCAGTTAATATACTGATAGTAACCAGTTAGTCATGTCTGCAAGCGAGTGGCGCAATGAGATTGTGGTGATATGCAAATTAGTATAATTTGCATATGAACAGGTAGCTCATATATATATAAACCGACACCAACTAGAACAGACGTGTCTGGGTTTGTATTAAAAGTTACAACCTGCTATATTGTGAATTCAGCACTGAGGAATGGAAGAATTGAAAAGATAAGTTTAGTTGTTACTTTTTCAGTTTCAAACTCTTTTTGAATTTTCTTTTTTAATTTTTTGTTTTAGTGTACATTGTAAGTTTTTACATTTTCCGTTTATCGGTTATTTCTTTTCTGTTTTATTTTGCTACCCTCCCCCGGTTTTTATTTGCAGTTTTCTCTTTTGTTGAAGTATCTTTTGTCCTTGTTTGCTCCGTTTTATTTTCCAGTTTATTTGTTTTCAAATATATATCCTTATCTTGGTTCACCGTGGTAGGTGTTTTAAAGCCTACCATGGTGGTCAATAACAATGAAACACCGTCTCCTGAAACGGTGTCACCGAGTAATACGGCCTAGTCCCAAAATAGGCCAATTACGAAAAATGCGGACTTCTACAAGGAACAAAAGAAGAAGTTCGAAGACTCCTTCAATGGGACTGAATTTTTGACCATTGAGGAGGCCTTCAAGGATATCCGTACCCGGACAATATCCCTGCTGACTTCTGACGTTACGACGCGGAAATTAATTGGAGTCAGCATGGACAACATGGAAGAAGCCTTAAAGGCTTTAAAAATAAGTCCTAAGCTTCTCGCAAGGAGAACAAACGCTTTGTGGGACATCTTGCTGGCGACGGAGCAACAGGCGAAGGAGCTGGCAGGAAGTACTCGCAGGAAAAAAGTGACAGTTCACGGCGTGCCGGTGGATGTTTCAGAGGACAGGATGAGGGCCTTCTTTGCTTTATATGGCGAAGTGCATGAAGTGAAGGCCCTCACAAGCAAGATTGGGATCGTGACTGGTGATATCGGAAACCAGATCACGGTAAACCAGGAAAATTACAAAAAAACCTTCCGAATACCCTAATGTGCAGACAAAGGAAGATGTTGGTGGTGGTTGGGGGAAGGCAACCCTTTTGTTGGTTTTGTGACACATTCGGCCACATGGCCAGGGAGTGTCCTGCTAAAAACAAGAAACAGACGCCTAGTCCAACAGTAGCAGCATCTGCAGCAACAACAACAAAAGCAGCAACAGTGATAGCTACAAGAGTGGAGAAAACCTCAGAAGTGTCATCAACACCAAAGGTAGTGGAGGAACCCTGGTAGGTGGTAGTGAGGTGTAAGAAATCCCCTAATATCCGGGCCCCACAGGAGACTCCTCAACCCAAGAAGAACCCAGAGAAAGAGGTGCAACCTCCAAAGAAGGGACTGGAGAAATCTCCAAAGAAGCAGCAGCAGCATCAAAAACAACCACAACAGCCAGAAAGGCAGCAGCAGCAGCAAAAACAGCAGAAACCCCAACAGCCAGAAAAGCAGCAACAGAAGAAGATAGAGATGGAGGTGGAAGAAATTCCTCCACCTCGGCAGACATCCCTCAAAAGAGCAAGGGAGGAGAGTGACGACGAACAGTCACAAGGCCACCCTGACCGTGGCAGGGCGGAGAGAGTCATGGATAGAACCAGGGCAATCTCCGTCCCTGCTTCTGTTGAAGATGCCAAGCAATCTCTAAGACCAAGACGTCACTCTTCCTCTCCCACCCGCATTATTTTCCCTTCCCCCTTCACTACTCCCATCAGCCCACTTTCCACCCCGCCTCACGCATCCACTTCTTCCCCCCCCACATCCATCAAGGGAAAAGAAGAAAAAGAAGAAAAAGACGTTTTCAGGTCTGTAAAGTGGACAGGGATGAGTATAAGAAGGGCCTTGCCAAGCAGAGAAAGGCCCTGTTAGGGACTCTCTATAAGATGGACCTGGTAGACGGGAAAAACATAGAGGATCCCCGGAACTTCCCCGAGGCCCCAGGGGTTATAACTTGCATAAGGGAAACTGGGGGCCATCTAGAAGTATGGAACCACCTATACGAGGCAAGGGCTGCGTTCACCAATATGAGAGTTTTTGAGTTGGAAAACGAAAACTTAAAAAAATTAAGACAATTTTGCTCTGGGAGGGTCTCGGTATTACTCCACCCCTCCTCATATAGAGCTATAAAACTAATCTATCCCACGGACGTCGGCGGGATTGTCTCGGGCGGGAGGATGACGACGGATTTGGGAACAGGAAGCCTGAGACAATCCGTCGTGGTCCTGTCAGCTGCAGATTTCCGCCCTGTATGTACTTAGTTTTTTTGCTGTAATTTTTCTTTTTTTGCAGGCCTAGAAAATGTATATTAAGATAGCCAATTTGAATGTGAAGGGCTTGAGAGATCGGAGCAAGGCTGCCCGCCTGCTTCGGGATCTCCTGTCCTTCAGCGTGGATGTCGCCGCGATCGAAGAGACCCACTTTGTTTGCACGTCCGATGCGTGTGTGCTGGAGAATGACTTTGTCATCTATTCAGCAAATGGGGACCGGTGTGCCAGACGAGTTTCTTTGTTAGTCAGACGTACTCTTGATGCGAAGGTGGACCTTGTGCATACAGATGCCGAGGGCAGGTTAATCGTGGCCGATATTGCCGTGAAAAGTGGTTCGTTTCGGGTCGTTGCGGTTTATGTGCCCAACGACCGGGAGGAGCGGGGTTCCTTTTTTCGGCGGTTGGGGCCGTTCCTGGTCGATTCTTCACGCCTAGTTCTAATGGGGGACTGGAATGCCATCCTGGACCCCAAGTTAAACAGGGGGTGGGGCGCTAGCGGGAGAAGGGGCGATCGTAGCCTGGTCGATCTGATTGGCGATTATTGTCTCGTCGACAGATACCGGGTCGATCATCCCAGTGTGAAAATGTGGACGTGGTCGCTTAACTGGCCGTCTGACAAGGTAGTTAGCTCCCTTGACAGAATGTTAGTTCGTAGAGCCGACATAGACTTGTTAGATTGTCTCACGTTCCACTGGGTAGGCTACACGGATCACAAACACGTTTGTGCCCGTGTGGTGTTAGAACATAGGCCTAGAATGGCTAGTTACTGGAATTTCAATCTGTCTTTACTGGACAGGCGGGACTTCCAGGAGCAGCTAATTAGATTAGCGCAGCGGGAGCTCGTGGGGGCGGTTATCGGGAATAGATGGTGGGATTAACTTAAGGATAGAATTAGGTCTTTCACCACTGATTTCAGCAAACGGCTCGCTCTAGATAAAGCTGATAAGGTGAAGACACTTAAGGCTAATTTTTCCCGGGCGGAGGCTGGGGGGATCCCCTAGAGATAGCCTTAGCAAGGGAGGCCCTGCAGCGTTCGAATAGCGAGCGCTACATGTGTCAGGTAATTAGACATAAGTTAAGTAAGCCGTGAACATGGGCGCAGATCTGCGTCGGGAAGAAGTCCCTCAAGGTGGTGATCGATACATTCGTCAAGTCAAAAACCCGGAGCGGCGTACTCTGCGGTCGACTGACGGCATGTGCGAGGTGTTTCGGCGGCATTTCGAGAGCCGCTTTACCAAGGTCTCCGTGAGGAGGAGTTTCGCAGCTATTTGGCTGACTTTCCTCGGCTTGCGCCGACTGAAGCAGCTAGCTGCGAGGGAGAGATCACGGAGGGCGAAGTCTACGAGGCATTGAAGAAGGTCGGTAGAGGCAAGTCGCACGGTCTTGATGGTTTGCCTCATGAATTGTACTTGAGGCTGTCGCACATCTTTGTTCCGATTTTGACAGCAGTGTTCAACAACTGGTTTCAGTCGGGGTCCATCCCCAACCGCATTACTAGGGATGTGATCACTCTGTTGAAAAAGGGCAAGGGTGATGGGGGGAAACTAGATGATTATAGGCCCATATCTCTGCTAAACACAGAGTTAAAGATTATGGCCAAGATCCTGCAGGAGCGTTTGCAGTCAGTTGCCGAGTCTCTGTTGGGACCCGAGCAAACTCGTTCTGTGAGGGGCCGAACAATTCAGAGCCATCTGCATTTGATCCGCACGATCCTAGAGGGCGTAAAAGACGACGAATAAGCCGCGCTGATCAATTTGGATCAGTCCAAGGCATTTGATAGGGTCGACCATCGCTACCTTGCTACTGTCCTGCAGGCCGCCGGATTCGCCCCCGACTTCTGCCGCTGGGTTAGCCTCCTGTATCGCTGTGGTACAGGTGAACGGAAAGTTGTCGGGCGCTTTTGTTCTGTCGATGTCGGTTCGTCAGGGTTGTCCGCTGTCGCCTCTCCTTTATGGTTTGGCGTTGGAGCCTTTCCTGCGCCGGCTGAAGGACGAGACGTGCAGTCCGGACCTACGCGGGATCGCCGTTCCTGGAGGGTCTCGTGCCATGGTTTCCGCGTACGCCGATGATGTATCTGCTTTCGTTTCGTCCCGTAATGACATTGAGGCGGTACAGAAGACGCTTGATCGGTACGAGAAGGTGACAGGGGCCAAGATAAACCGCAACAAGTCGTCCGGCTTGCGGTTAGGTGCATGGAAGGGGCGCGATCTTCCAGGCTGCTTCGGTTGGACGGACGGTCCTGTCCGCATTCTTGGAGTGTGGTTTGGACCCGACCTCCAGCTGAAGAAAAACTGGTCTGAAGTACTAGCAAAGGTCGTTTCTGCCGGTAAAACTTGGAATCGACGGAGGTTATCCGTAAAGGGCAGGGCGGAGGTGTGTGTTACATACATTTTCTCCCTGATTCTTTATCGATAGTCAGTACTTCCTCTCTGTGATACCCACATGAAGGCGCTCGAGCAAGCGCTATCCTCCATTTTATGGAGTGGACGCGCGAACAGGGTTGACAGACGAGTCTGCACTAAACGTCCGAGTCATGGGGGGCTGGGAATGCCACACTTGAAGAGTCACATCCGTGCCTCTCGGTTGGCTTTCCTACGCCGCGCATTGACTAGAGGAGATCCGATTCTGGAGGGGATTGTTAGGGACGCCTTTCCTAGCCTTACCATCAGTCCCCCCATCTCGAAGGTTGAGCGCCGTTGTAAATCTCGAGATGAATCGCTTTTCCTCAGCGAGTGTCGGTCAGCCTTGAGGGCTATTCCGCGGTCCAGTGATCTTTCACGGCCTAGGAAGGTCTTCTATCGGGGATTAGTGGAGGGTCGCGCGAAGGATCCCCTACGTGATACGCTCTGCGGTTCGGAGGAGGAGTACCGCTCCTACTGGTCTTGGGCGCCAGCGGCGAATTATCTGAGTAACCCTGAGATTTCGCTTACCTGGCGATTGGCTCGGAATCGGCTACCTGTCAACGACAAGGCTTTCATATTGGGCTTGGCGGATTTGCCAGACTGTGAACGGTGTGGCCTTGGTTTAGAGGAAACGGCTTCGCACGCCTTCTACCATTTCCCCCGGGTCCGCCCCTTATGGGACCATGTCGGCGAGCTGACGGCTCGTCTCGCTCCCGAAGAACTCGTGTCCATTGATCGTGCATACGCGTGCGACAATGTGTCGCCCCCGTATTCCGGGGTGAAACGAATGGTATTTCTGATGCTGCTAGCTACGGCCCGAATGGTGATATAGACGACGCGCATGGAGGAAGTCTTGCGAGGCAATCAGCTTTCTTATCAGGTTCTGATCCGATTCTTTGAGCATCAGCTCAAGATGAAGATTAGAACTGATAGAAAACGATTGCATTCGACAGTCTTTAGCGAAATCTGGGTAAAATCGGCGAGCTTTGTTCGTTTGAACGTGGCTAGCCTTGATTTTCTTTTCTAGGTTAATCAAAGTTACATCGGGGTGGTTTCCTGTGGAACCCTCCACTTGGTTAGGTTAGACAAGCTTAAGTGTACCTAGTTAATGTGAGTAAATGTGTTCCGAACCTGTTCCCGGTTATCTCTTATGTTATGATCCAGTCGAGATTCCAAACCTCCCCAGTTTGTTTTTGACTCCCCAATTTTATCTCGACTGGCTCAGCCTTTTATTTCCCCACGCCCGTGTTATTTTTCTCCTTCCCACTCCCTTAGCGAGAGTGCTTCTTGATTTTGCCTTATCGGCAGAATACAGCGGCCTCTCTGTTTTGAGCGTTGGACTGGCCCTACTATTATAAATTATGTTTAGTTTAAAAATTTGTTGAATTTTCAGTTTGTTATTGGGTTCATCTCCCCCCCCTTTTCATCTATTCATTATTGGAATTTTAATGTAGTATATTATCATCAATTTTTTTTGTTTGGGGCACGTTTTTGTAGGTTCCCCTGGAGTGGATGTGGTATTATGGTGGATGAAGGTTTGAATGGCGACGGATGTGTTCTTGTGGTGAATGGAAAATTGTAATGTATGAATGGGTCGCGAATCTGATTAGCTAGGTATAGTATAGTAAGCAATGACCAGCCTTTACCCCTCCCCTTTTTCGGCCTTGTGCCACAATTTGTACCTTTGTGCAAATAAATCTTAATACTTCTTAGCATTATACACGACACAACAATGGCGTCGCCGATAGGATTCTCTTTCGTCCTTGAAAACCCAGAATACGTAGATACATGGATTCGTTGCTCCGCTGCTAATGCGAGATGTAAAAAGTTGAAAGACAACAAAAACAGAGAAGGGGAAAATGAAATCACCGTCTTGTTCATGGCTACCGCTGGTTGTGAAGCGATTATGTAGGTTGCTACAATGGTGTACCCTCGAGAACTAGAAGAAATGACTTTCGAAGAAATAAGCCAGGTTATCAAGGGAAACTTGAGGCCAAAGAAAAGACTGGTGATTGCAGAAAGGACCAAGTTTATGGCAATGAAGCAGGAAGTGGATGAACCGATAGTAAAATATTTACACCGGTTAAGAAGTGCGAGTAAATACTGTGAATTCGAAAAACTAGGAACAGGAGAGCACACAACGGAAGAAGAATTAATCCAACTAAGATTAATTGAAGGTATGCATAATTCAGCTCATAGATTCAAGTTAATGGAACAGTTACAACTTACAAACATTCCCTTGAATATGTGTCTAGAATTTATACAACAGCAGGAATTAATACATACCTACAACCAAAATAAAAATAAAGCCTACGAAGAAATAATGGCCGAAACATATACGGTACAAACAAAAAGAAAAATTGTGCGTACTGTGAAAAAATTCATGAAATGAAAAAACAAAATGCCCAGCCTATGGAAAAACATGTTCAAAGTGTTTAAAAAAAATCACTTCAAAGCAGTATGTAAAACGAAAAATGTGGAAAGAATAGAGGATGAAAATAGACAGATTTTTAATATAAAAAATGATAATATACAAAATAATGGATCTAAGAACGGAGATACAGAAATAAAAATGAAAATCAACGACTGTGTTGTTGAAATGCAAATCGACACAGGTAGTGAAGTAACGATAGTACCCAGAAATTTGGGGGAAAAATGGGAAAACCGTTTTAAAAAAAAAGCAACCTACAATTGCGTCAGTTTGATGGTTCGATTATAGCAATTATGGGTTACTTTGAAGGTTCATTAGAACTAAAAGAAAAATATGAAATTGTACCCTTTATAGTTACAAATTGCCGAAAAACGCATGGACTACTGGGGAATGACGTATTAAAAATAAATTCAACGAAGTTGATTAATGAGATGGAAATTGAAAAAAACAGGAAAATTAAAAAATTATGAAGCTAGCCTGAAATTAAAAGAAAATTTTTCCCCCTCCTACTATGAACCGAGAAAAATACCAGTGCATTTGTTACCGTTGGTAATAGCTAAATTGCGAAAATTAATAAAGGAAGACTTACTAGAACCGGTCCCTCCAGGAGGAAGTAAATGGGCATCACCCATTGTCGTATTGAAAAAAAAAGATGGGGACCTGAGAATTTGTGGAGATTATAAAATAGGGGTGAACCATAAAGTCTGCGCCGACTCGTACCCTATTCCGAATGTGGAAGTAGCTTTACATAAACTTGCTGGAATGAAAGTATTTTCGAAGATAGACCTAAAATCAGCTTACCACCAAATACCGATAAATAAACATTTTAAAGAAGTGACGACCATAAACACACCTATAGGCCTGTTAAGGTGGAAAAGGATGCTGTATGGCATAAAAACGGCAAGTGAAATTTTTCAAAAAGCTATTGAAAAAGTAATCGGGAATGTTGAAAATACCATCTGTTATCAAGACAATATATGTGTTGGAGATTTAAATGAAGATGATTTAAAGAAAAAAGCTGAAAATATACTGAACCGGCTAAGAGACGCTGGTATGACAATAAATACAAAAAAGTGTGTAACCAACAATAATGAAATATCATTTTTGGGTTACTCAATATCAAAGGAAGGGATCTCTCCAGATAAAGTACTAATAGAGAAAATTTTAAAAGTGGCTACACCGAAAAATAAAAAAAGAGTTGGAGTCCTTTTTAGGTTTGGTAAATTTTTATAGAAAATACGTACCAAAATATAATGAGTTGACAGAATCATTTGCGAAGTTAAGAAAAAAAATGTGGAATTCATTTGGTTAGAACGCCAACAGAAAGACTTTGAAAACTTAAAACAAATTCTGGCAAAAAAGCCAATAGTACAAATTTTTTACCCTAAGAAGGACATAACTCTAACTACTGACGCCAGTGAGCAATCCATATCTGGTATTTTGTCACAAGAGGGGCATCCCATAATGTACTTATCAAGGAGATTAACAACGACTGAACACAATTATTCGAATATAGAAAGGGAGGCACTAGCCATAGTGTGGAAAACGGATAGAGCAAGACAGTTTTTGATGGGAAAAAAATTCTTGTTGAAAAGTGACCACTGGAATTTATTTTCAACCCAAGAAAAGAACTACCGAAAGTTACAACGTCCAGAATATTACGTTGAGCGATTAGACTGCTGGCGTTCGACTTTGACATTGAATATGTTAAAGGGAATACGATACCGCACGTTGATGCCTTATCTAGATTGAGGTTTTATATAGAGGAGAAGGACAAAAACGACGAGGAATTTGAAGACACATCCTTGCACCTTGTAGAAACCGATGTAATATCTGTAAATAAAATGGCTACTGAAACTACAAATGACCCAGTGTTAAATAGAATAATGTCGAGGATAAAACAGAATCGTTGGGGAAATTGTTCAATGGCTGAAAGACCATTCAAAGAAATCAGACATAAAATGACGATAGAAAACGGAGTAATATGTAATGGAGACTTGGTAGTTCCCCCAGAAACACAGAATAGACAGGTTATAAAAAGTGTACACGATGACGTACATTGTGGAGTGGCAGCTACGCAAAAAAGATTAAAATTGGAAGCGTGGTGGCCGGGGTTCTCAAGAGACGTAGAAGACTACGTAAAAAGATGCAAAAAATGAACAGAACTCAGGAATTTCAAGAAAATACATTTGTGGCCCAGAGAAGTGGAACCATGGAGCAGAGTACACATGGACCATGCCTATGTCAATGGGATAGGATTATTATTAATATTAGTAGACGCATATTCAGGTTGGCCTGAAGTGGTGAGAGTACCTGATAAAAAAGTACCACCGTAAAACAAATATTAAGAGTAATATTTTCGAGAAATGGGATACCGAGAACATTGGTGACCGATAACGCACCAGAATTGATTTGCATGAATGGCTAAGAAAATAGGATGTAGACCTTACAAGACAACTCCCTACAACCCTCAAAGTAATGGGACAGCGGAAAGGATGGTCCAGACGGTAAAGAAGGGCATAAAAGCATGCTTGCAACAGAAGGAGGAAATCGATGCTTTCCTACCAAGACTATTATTAAGTTACAGAACAATTCCGCATGCGGGCAGGCCGGAAAGTCCATCTGCCTTAATGGGCAGACAATTAAGATCCCCTTTGACTATGTCATATGCCACAAATCAAAGGATGTGGTACAGAAGAAATAGGAATATGCAACCCGAGTCAGCCGAATTTATTATGCAGAAAGGACATAATACTGCAATATTAAATAAAGAAAATGGGAACAGTGTTCTAGTTCATGCTGACCAAATAAGATCCCAAGGAGAAGAATCGGATGAGGAAATGCCTTCAGAGATGCCCATTATTGATGTAACAGAAGAGTTAATGCAGAGTGAAACTGCGGAGGAAGAAGTAGAATGGGACGAGTTAGAAGAAGACCAGAGCATGCCAGAGGAACAGTTTGATCATAGATGTGATAGATCTAGATCTCCAAGGGAAAGGAGAGAGATAGGGGAAGATGTTCAGGAGGGCACAAGAAGTACAATAAGTACTCGCGGCATAAGGCCCCTCCGTTATAGGGAGATGTAGTGATATGCAAATTAGTATAATTTGCATATGAGCAGGTAGCTCATATATATATATAAACTGACACCAACTAGAACAGGTGAATAATACTTCTTAGCATTATACACGACACAACAGAGCTTCTTCATGATCGGTAGTAGTGGAGAAGCATAATAACCGCGTCTTTAGTAGGTTGTTTTCTTAGTTCGATGGATTAGACAGCCAAGGTGACTTGGGAGACACGCTTAGTTATTTGGAAACACCCTCAGTTCGAGACCGTCTGAGCTGACTGCGTAACCCGATCTGAAGGCATTTCTTAATTGGGCCTGAACTACAAGTTTATGCACTACTTTTGTCAGCATTCTATCACCATATCACGCATATTTGGCTGTGACGCATATGACCGGTATGCTCTCATCAAACTTGGTATCATGATGGATATATTGGGTTTCGTAAATCAGCCTCAATTTCTTGGTGTGATGCTCTGTCACTCAATAATAATAACAGGAAGAAAATTTTATCGCTTCAGAAGTTCACGGCCTTTTGGTTGGGATCAAAGCGTAGCATCTGTTCTCTCCTCATTTGAGATTTTCAAAGATGTCCGGCTCCGGGGATTCCAATCCTGGATCAGCACTTTCCTCATTGCGCGAAGAGAGGTGGAGTCGGTTTAACATCGATGTCAGAGTGACAGTGATCGCGGGGACTGGGCTGTTTTTGTCTTTCGCCCATATGTATATGCGTGCGTATGTCCCGCACATAAAAACTACCTTGTGTCACATCTTTCATTAATGGGGAAGTTATGTAAGTAATGCTTCAGAAGTATATGTCGTAAAAGATGGAGAGAACGCATAACACAAAATTTGCTGAAATTGAAATTAGTGCGTAAGAAGAAAATGATGAAGATGATAATGATGATGACACAATAATAATAATAAGTGCTGTTGTAATAAAACATAAACACTAGTTAATGTAGTAGGGGTAATTGAAGAAAAGTCAGGGTTATTGAAAACTATATCTCCAGAGTTGAAATACAAATACGACTTTAAGGTTTATTCTTAACGACGCCTAAAGTATATATCAGGACATGAAAACATACATTTCATGTGTTTGTATTTATCAATTTTAATCATTTGTTTAATTTGTTCACTTCTCTTTTCTCTCTCTTTTTTTACAGGTTTAGCATGTGTTTTTGTCTATTTTCGTTTAGAGCTTTTTATAAAACTTCTCTTCATTTTACTCTTCTAAATTATATATCTTCTTCAGAAACGTTTCCTCCTCCTTCTGATCTTCTTCGGTTTCACTTTCTGTTTCTTTTTTCTCTTCTTCCTTCTACTCCATTGTTCCGCTTCCTTCTCCCTTTAAAATGCTTTACATTTGGATTTCCCCTTTTCTAAATGCACTCTTCTCGTCTTCCACCTTTATGATCTTTTTAATCTCTTTTCGTCTTCACCATTTCTTCTTCCCGATATCTTTCTTCATCGTCCTTATCTCCTTCAGCTTCTTCTACATCTCCCGCTTCATCTTCTTTCCCCCATATCTTCTTCATTT
The DNA here is from genome assembly GCA_964036315.1 of Acanthosepion esculentum. Classification (NCBI taxonomy): domain Eukaryota; kingdom Metazoa; phylum Mollusca; class Cephalopoda; order Sepiida; family Sepiidae; genus Acanthosepion; species Acanthosepion esculentum. The sequence continues at coordinate 142,800,573 of OZ038478.1, read as the reverse complement.
TCTTCTTTTATCACTTCATTTTATTATTATTATTATTATTATTATTATTATTATTATTATTATTATTATTATTATTACCCAAAAATGCGATAAAATCATGAATTAGCCTATAGGTTTTATATTCTAATATCGTCGGGTAGTTTTAAATTCATTACATGAAGCAACTCCATCCAAATGGGAATGTTTAGACGCAAAATGTAGATCAAGCTATTACTTCAGCTTTAAAACGTACATCTTCCCTAAATAGCCAAGAAAACGATAGTATTTATTTATTTATTTTGAAAAATAAAATACTGAAGCGAAATTTGGAAAAATTCTTACAAAAAAATAATAAAGAAAAATTAGAACGATATCTTTCTGATAGTTTATCACTGTTGTTTCTAAACACTTTACATTCTGATACGTTGATGATTGCAGAAACAGGGTAAGAAAGTGTTATCTTCAGCTGATTTTAATGAAGTACTGATGCGTCGCTCAGTATTATTTTCTTCCTTCTTCGGACGCTCAGGTCTTGCGGAAAAAGATTTTTCTCTGGTTTTACCAATTATTTTACTTCCTAAAAATAACGAAACATTTTTACTCCTAATATCAAGACTATTAGCAACTCATCAATAATAGCAATAATTTTTGTGTTTTTTATCGTTAGAAAAAAAACAGCGAGCCGAGTTCAAATTTCGACAGTGTTCGCTACGATCTCTTTCGCACAAATAACATTAGGAAAGCTACGACTTCATCTCTTCAGAGCGCCCCCACCCCAACCAGCTATGGTTTAAATAGCAGGACTGAATAAGTTCTCGCATCTTCAGGTAGCAAACAATCTAGGACAGGAAATTGTATGAATTCAAACCTGCTCGAAGATTTAATTGGCTCCGTCAGCCCATCTTAACTTAGATACACAAATAGTTTTATGGCTAGAGTACATGTGATCCCTAGCCCGTTACGGGATTTCTCACGTGATATCTGATTTATCGAACTGCATAACGAGGAGACTAACTGAGAATATGCTTATAGCCACCAAATTGAAAAACCCTGATTAGGAAAAGCTGACCATTCAAAAATTGGAAGAAGAATTGGGATTCCTAGGACTTTCTGAAAGTCTCTAACCATTCTGAATATCTCAAAAGCATAGTCTTATGGTTCAGGTTTTTTGACACAGTATTACACTGACCAGGTTTTTCAACGCCACAGCCACGATAGTTCAAATTTGACCTTATGTGAATTTTTTCCATTTTCCAAATCTGAACTTGCCGTTGTAAGAGAGATTTCATACTGTGGTCAAGATTAAGAGAGAAACAAAGGAAATAACAGTTGGTTATGACACTATTAGCCGTTTTCTTCTGAGGAAATAGTCGACATTCAGTGAACTAGCAGCTTATACTACTGTCAGTTGAAATGTGTAAAGGATTTCTCTTAAATCATTTTTTAGGAAAATAGGATTCTCAAATCCTCTGTTATTGCTCTTTCCAGTTTTGATGGGAGCTTCTTTACTATCCATTTGTTTGAAGTAGTGTAGGACGTCAACATTTTGATTGTCATTCTTTCCAGCAGTGTATATATAAGTCTTTTGGCGAGAGTCTGGGTGCTTGTGCTGTAGAGCATTATTCACTCAAAAATACGACAGATCTGATTTCCATATTACAGTTAGTTTCATGACCATGCTTTAACTTCTTTATTTTGTCATTGTCCTAAATCTATATTTTATTCTTAGAAGGAGCAAAGTTACGCAAATATAACATGTTCTTGGTTTTATATTAGAGAAACAAGAATCTGCGCTTTGATGAATGTTTATCTGTTGAAATTTGAATACAACCACTTTTTAGTTTGAGACAGCAGGAATGTGACTCTACAGAAGGAATTTGATGATACCATGGCTTGAATAAATGAGCACCGACTAATGTTTAGAGAACATGGAAACAAAACCGATACTTATATTTAGAATCATATCGAGACAGTTGAATTTTTTAGGTTAGCAGCGGAAAGCAGAGAATAACCAACTTAACGAGCTTTTGTAAATATTTTGCGAAACAGGCATTAGAAGAGAAAGCCAAAAACATCAACACTGCGAACAGCTACAAATTTCAGGAAGTTGGGAGAGCCCTGATCTCGCATGTAAGGCCCAGCACACAGAGGGAGAAGATACTTCCAGAGATGTGCATTTTCATTTAAAAATGAAATGAAAATATGACAAAATAAGTGAAAAATATTTTCGACAGTTTACCCTCATTCTTTTAAATTAAAAGAAATTGATTACCAAATATAAACAGTCGTTCAATTTTCTCTCAATTCTATTTATTCTTTCTTAGGCAAGCAAAACGCTTTTAAACGATTTCAAATAGTACACACACATTCTTACATATACAGATGAGGATACATGTTTGTATGCAAATCAGAAGAGTTTGAATCTTTTTATATAAATTGTATTTGTCTCAAATTTAAGATTGTTGAATTTCTCCTTACATGTTCGTTAGAACAAAATTGCTATGAAATTCAATTTTTTCCGCAAGTTTAAAAAATATAATTACTTTATGAATTACATTACCTGACACAAACTGATATGGGGTCTCCCCATTTCACACAAATGGACTCAACCGAGGTATACATATAATACTACCAGTGAATACCCGGTGTAGTATTAGAGTAGTATCAGAGGACGGTAACACAAGAGTCACCGTCACGAGCACCTAGACTCAGTAAGGAGTCATACCACTATACTTCAATACCAAGACTGTATATATATATATATATATATATATATATATATATATATATATATATATATATATATATTATTGCTACTAACCCGCATTCCTGAATCTACTAACCCGTATACCAGTTGTATTATTACGTTAATACATTTATTTTCCTTATCCATTCCTGGCGTTTGTTATTCCTTGATATCGGATATATCCCGGAATCCACAACAAATTGGTGACGAGGAATTCGAACTCACACGGTAAAGAAAGAAGAAAAAAAAAGAATTTCTCCCTCGTTGTCTACAACAAATTGGTGACGTGTATCTCGAATTCACACGGGAAAGAAAGAAAAAAGAAATTCCCCAAGGTTGACAACAAATTGGCAACGAGGAATTCGAACTCACACGGGAAGGAAATCGAAACAAAATTTTCCCTGGTTGTCCACAACAAATTAACGACGAGGTATTCGAACTGACACAAAAAGAAAAAAAAAAGATGCCGTTTTTGCCAGTATCCACATAAACTTGGCGATTTACGAGGATTAAAACACGGAAAATCGAGTTTCTCGTAAGACTCTTATCCTGGAGGATTTTAAGAGTATTTTAGTAGAACTTGTAAAATGCCAAAATGAACAGCAATTACAACTCCAAGAAAGAATGGAAGAAAAATGGAAAAAAACAATTACTACAAACGCAGGAACTAATATTAAAGATAGCGGGTAACAAACAATAAAATATCGAAAAAGAGACGAATTTTTCCCAAGAGGCAGTGTGGAATACGATAGATATTTTTAAATACTCTCTAGAAGATGATAAACATTTTAGGGATTATTTTAGACGCCACGAAGACATCTTTAACATCGATTGTCAAAACTGGACAGAACCAAAGAAGCTTCGGCTGTTGCTCAGAAAATTAGGAACTGAGGAATACGCAAAATTTGTGGATTACATTTTGCCAAAGACGAATGAATTAGCGTTTGACGAAGCAGTTGCATGTCTTACAGAGCTTTTTAGTCCCAAAACGTCACTCTTTCACAAGAGGTTGAACTGTCTGAACCTGGTAAAGGGTGGAAATGAGGAGTATTCCACGTTTGCCGCAATCGTGAATAAACATTGCGACGACTTCAAGTTGGCAGAATTAACACCGGACAATTTCAAGTGTCTCATATTTGTTCAAGGGTTAGTTTCAGCAAAAGATAGTGAAATGCGCAAAAGAATGCTTTCAAAACTACAAAATGAACCTAGACTAACACTACAACAATTATCAGAAGATTGCCAAAAATGCCTGAGTATAAAGAAAGACTCGAAGAACTTTGAAGAGTCAGGAGTATCACATATACGTAAGTGAAACAAAAGTTTACGTTCTTCACCCTCCCCGGAAAGAAAACAAAAATTCTATAATAAAGGAAAAAGTACAACATATAGGGCAAATTATGACGAAAATCGAAGCAAATATAAGCCCCCCCCCCATCTGCATTCTATCGATGTGGAGTACTATACTGGAATAAGGATTGCCGTTTTATAAAAACTGTCTTGTGTGTGGAAAAATGGGGCACAAGGCATCGCTATGTAGGAACAGAAAAGCTACTAGTAGTATAAGAGCTACTATGCATGGCGAAGACAATACCAACATAAGCAAATATGTGGAACTTGAAATCTTAAATAAAAAGATAAAATTGCAACTAGACTCGGGTTTTGATCTAACGATAATTAACCTACAGACATGGGAAAAGCTTAACAGACCAACCATGTTACATACACAAAAATTGCTAAGTCGGTGACAGGAAAGCGTATAAAATTTGAAGGAAAAATAATCGTAAATGTTAAATTCTACGGGAAAACAAAAAAACTCAAGATATACACAATGAAAGACAAAGAAAATCTTGTGAGTACAGACTGGATGAAAAAGTTCGACGTATGGGATTCACCTATCAGCTCGTTTTGTAAGGGTGCATCTAGAATTGAATTGAAAAAATGTCCAACCAGTATGTAAAAAGAGAAACGCGCCATTTGCTACTACAGATGAAAACAGTAAAGAGTTATACAAGGCAGTAAAGGAACTACGAAGAAAAAAAAACGGTATGCACCTACAGTGCACGGGAGGTCATTCAAACAAGAATGGGTCTATTTCAGTAACAATATGGCCTATGAGGAACCAAATACAATAATTAACAGACGCGGAAACGTGATGTACACAAAAGGCAAAAAATCTACCCACAGAAAACATATTGACCAAATACAAAATAGACGGGTTGAAGAACCAAGCTCGTCACCCGCAAAAAATGACCAGTCGATGAAGGAGATTTTTGGAGTTTTTGAGATTCAAAGACCTCAAGAAGACACAGAAATTGGAAGGGCTAACAGGAAAAGAAAATTTACAGTGCCTCTAATTGTCGGCCAAAGCGAAAGTAAAAGATACTAACTCCCTATCTAAGGAGGGGGGTGATAAGGCGTTTCCCCTTTTCATACAAATGGACTCAACCGAGGTATACATATACTACTACCAGTGAATACCCGGTGTACTATTAGAGTAGTATTAGAGGAGGGTAGCACAAGAGTCACCGTCCCGAGCACCTAGACTCAGTACGATTATATATATATATATATATATTATTGCTCTTAACCTGCATTCCTGGATCTACTAACCCGTATTACCTGTTGTATTATTACGTTAATACATTTATTTTTCTTATCCATTCCTGGCGTTTGTTATTCATTGATATCGGATTCATCCTGGAATCCACAACACAAACAAAATACTTATCACCTACAACAGAGTAGGGACTTCAGCCTTCATGAACACGTTAAAAATAAAATGATTTTTTTCTAATTAACCTCCACACGCTAAAAACATATTTCAGTGACATTATTCTATATCAAGATGTTATTTATTCATCTTTCAAAGTTAATATCATTGGAAAAATACCAATAATTAAATGTTTTATATTTAAAACAGCCTGCATCTACAAAAATTGTTTTATTATTTCTTATCACTGTTGTGCGGTGATGGATAACAAGCTAGAGAATTGCCAGTGCAATGGGTTCAATTCGCAATAAATGCTCACAATTGTTGTCGTGTAGGAAATTAATCTGAACTAAGTTTCTCATTGAAACGACTTAGTTTCAGAACTCCCTATACGAACTTGAAAATTAAAATAAACACTTTCATTCAACAGAAATGACAGAAGCGCTGGATCGACAATGCAAATACTAAACTTTGCATAATCAAATCAATCCTACATGAATGGCGGCAGGTGTCTCCAAAAGGAAGAAATGATGAAATGCCTCACACCTTCACACTTGCTGAAGAATGAAGTACAACATGTCAAGTTGCACTCACGGTGAAACACATTTTAACAGAATGCACTCACTTAGCAGATGTAAGGCATAAATACTACAATGAAATCAACATGAGAAACTTATGTGGAAATACTGAAGGCGTCAACATAATGGCCAACCTTTCAGAAATAGATTTATATCAAAACATTTAACACTTCCAATAGATCATCTACAAACTATATATCTAAAAAAATACGTTTACGCTGACAGTTTAAAATTATGTATAAAATATTTATATTGCGTTCAAAATATATGGAGCTGGAGCGATAATATTGCCTACAAAATATTTAGATTTCGACATTGAATAAGCCATAGAGATTGATATGCCGCTAAGCAAAAATTACTAGCCAACCAATCTTTCAGACGACTGTGACATTGTAATTTTTAGAAAAAATTATTATTTTAATGTCATGAACTCGATCCGCACTGCGTCTTTCGGAGAATAATCAAAATAACTTTGTATATACAATGTGGGAAAGGAATAATTTGGCATTTTTCATTTTGCGAAATAGCCTTGTTTTTGTAAGCTACTATGAATAAAAAAACTATTGAGGGGGAACTTAGCTTTAATTTAATTTTGAGGATTTTAAATTGGGAAAATGATTTTTCTATCGTCCGTGCCCACCAGATTTTATGTAACTTTCATTACGAATATCATGAGTATTTTGTTTTTCCGTGGAATTTTACTTTTAGGGCCACATCTCCTTCCAATTTTATACGTTTCCCTGTAACTGACTTAGCAATTTTCTGTGTATGTATCATGCTCAGTCTATTAAGCTTTCTCCATGTCTGTAGATTAATTATCGTTAGATCAGAACCCGTGTCTAGGTGAAATTTTATCTTTTTATTTAAAATTTCAAGTTCCACGTATTTTCTTATGTCATAATGTCTTCGTCGTGCATTCCAGTAGCGCTTATCTTACTAGTAAATTTTCCTTTCCTACATTGGGATGCCTTGTGCCCCATTTTCCACATGCTAGATTTTTTTTATATTTAAAACGACAATCCTTATTCCAGTGTAATCCTCCACATCGATAACATGCAGACGGGGGGGGGGGGGCTTATATTTGCTTAGATTTTTGTCATTATTTGCCCTAAACGCTGTATATTTTCTATTATTATAGATTTTTTTGTTTTCTTTCCAGGTTAGGGTGAAAATCTTTTTTTCATTATTATAGATTTTTTGTTTTCTTTCCGGAGAGGGTGAAAAATGTAAACTTTTGTTCAATTTAACGCATATGTGCTAGTCCTGACTCCACGATACCCATCGAGTCTTTCTTTATACTCAGGCATTTTCGGCAGTTTTCTGATAATTTTTGTAGTGTTAATCCAGGCTCATTTTGCAGTTTTGAAAGCATTCTTTGCGCATTTCACTATATTTAGCTGAGACTAACCCTTGTACAAAAATAAGACACTTGAATTTGTCCGGTGTTAATCCTCCAACTTGAAGGTGTCACAATGTTTGTTCCCGATTGCGACGAACGTGGAATACTCCTCCTTTTCATCCTTTATGAGGTTAAGACATTTCCACCTTTTGTGAAATAGTGACGTCTTTGGACTGAAAAGCTCCGTAAGGCATGTAACTGCTTCGTCAAACGTTAACTCATTTGTCTTTTCTGGCAAAATGTAATCCATAAATTTTGTGTATTCTTAAGTTCCTAATTTTCTGAGCAACAGACGTAGCTTCTTTGCTTCCATCCAGTTTTGACAATCGATGTTGAAGATGTCTTCATGACGTCTCAAATAGTTCCCGAAATTTGTATCCTCTTCTAGAGAGTAATTGAATGTTTCTATCGCATTCCACACTGCGTCTTGGGAAAAAGTCGCCCCTTTTTCGATATTGTGTTGTTTGTTTGCTACCTTTAATATTTAGTTCCTGGAGTTGCATTTGTCTTTCTTCATTTTGCATTTGACTTTCTTGGTTTTCCTTCTGCGTTTGTAAAAATTGTTTTTGCCATTCTTCATTTTCCTTCTGCGATTGTAGTAATTGTTTTCCACTTCTCTTCCATTCTTTCTTGGAGTTTTAATTGCTGTTCATTTTGGTATTTTACAAGTTCTACTAAAATAATTTTAAAATCCCACATGATAAGAGTCTTACGAAAAACTTGCTTTTCCGTATTTTAATGCTCGTAAATCTTTTGTCGCCAATTGTTTTTGGATACTGGCAAACGGATTTTTTTTATAGGTCCGAAGTCCTCGTCGCCAATTTGTTGTGGTCGACGAGGGAGCAATTTTTTAAATTTTTTTCTTCCCGTGTGAGTTCGAAGTTCTCGTCGCCAAGTTGTTGTGGATTCCGGGATGAAATCCGGTACCAAATAATAACAAACACCAAGAATGAATATAGGAAAATAAATGTATTAAGGTAATAATACAAACTGGGAATACAGGTTAGTAGTTCCAGGAATTTTATGTAACGCATGTGTCTTCCAAGGCCTGCAGGTGTCTTGCAAAGTTTTAGACAGAGGAAAAATATGGTTGAGCCATTTTATAGCTAGCTAGATAGATAGATACATACACACATATATACATACATAGAGAAGTGAACACTGGATGATGGCTATCAAAACATACCGTAGAGTTGTGAAACTGACAGCCACCATACAGTGTTGGCTTCTACGTCCAAAATGTCTATATCTATAATTTCTATAAACGCGCTAATAACTACTGTTTCCTTATATATATATATATATATATATATATATATATATATATATATATATGATGTGAGCTAGTTGTAAAAATATATAACTTGTAACTGAAGAAAGGAAATGCTTCTTGAAGCAAAGATGCTAACACGCGAATTGAGAAGACATTCAAAGCAATTCTACATGGGGATAAATTATGTTTACAATGTTTGGAACACACTCGCTGTAGATATTTTTATTTTTAGCATAATTTGACAGAGGAACACAAATAATGGGAAACCCACAGCCGACTCCATCGAATAGATCAATATATATCAATGAAAACGAATTAAAAAGACGAAAGAATAAATAAGACGAATTGAATTGCGCTCAGTGTGAAACTGACAGTTATATTTTTAGTTGTCTGTTTATGTTTTAATTTATTTTGACCGACACTGTAACTTTGCCTTCTTCTTTCTTACATTGACCATTGTTTTTTCCACACAAAATGCTGTAGCAATTTATTTGTAGAACTTATAGAAGTTGTGGTGTTATTATTATCCTACCAGTATAATACAGTGTTTTACTCATATATATATATATATATATATATATATATATATATATATATATATATATATATATATATATATATAATTATTTATTTAAATATTATAACATAAATATGTTATAAAATCACAACAAAAATAGCCATTTTGTTTCAACACCTCTGGTGTCTTGTCAAGTGATGATGTTGAATGTAGAATAAATTGTTTTAAAAGTTTCAAATTAATTAACGATCCTTCGCTAGGGGGAAACGCTGTTACATAAGCCAGAATGACCAATCAAAATACAAGTATGTGAGAATTCAAAAACTTTGACAACGAAGCAAGGTTATCATAGATATTAAAAGCTTTAAAGTTGGGTTTCTAGTAAAATAGAATATGTCCTAACTAACAAGTATTAAATTATATGATAAAATTTGAAATTAAAATTAAAAGTAAAAAATTACCTATTTAGAAATCTAAATCTAATCTCTATTAAGTTTAAAATTATAGAATTACTGAGGAGAAAATAAAAAATACATATGTTATTTAATTCATTTTTCATTGAAATTACGTTAGAAATGATGTTGATAGCCCGAGACAAAAATGTATACATTTTACTTCAACTATGATGATCACCTCTCACGTAAAACAATCCAAACACACTCAGGTTATAATACATAAGCGCCCAGACATATTTAGATATATATACACACACAAACGGTGACGAGAAACGACCCTTGATAACAAAAAAAAACTAACATACACACACACACACACACACACACACACACACACACATACACATACACACACAGCCAAAGGTGCATGCACTTTCCTTACACATAGACATCGATAAACACATGCATATACATCCACATGCACATTGACCTAGACAATCAGACGCAATAGCCAAAACATATTCGGGGCTTAATTTGTTATTAAACGAACTCTAACTAATTATTGAAATATAACTAATCTGGGCAAATATATATATAGATAAAATTGGTAAAAAAAAAATTTAGACAATAAATATATATAAATATATATATTTTCTACCATATAGTTTTCTACTACATGAATAACTACATCCATATATAATCGTACATTCACACATATATACATACAGACCTACACACACACACACATATATATATATATATATATACATATACAAGGCTACACGTACCTACATATATATACACGCATAGAGATACTCATATACACACATACGCACATACATATACATATAAGCACGTATAAATATATCAACCCATACAGCAACGTAAAAAAGTAAATAAAGCAAGTAAAAATATATATACACAAAGATGCACATATATACAAATACATACATACATACACATACACATACATATTCACATATACATACATACTCACGTATACATATATGTATATAAACTAAACACAGAAACATACATGCATATACAGGAAAAATCAAACAAACGTAAATTAAAACTATATAAACATATATACCTATATACACACCCACATATACATATATACACATACATACGCATATACATATATATACATACATATATATATATATAAACATATAGATACACACACACAAAAAGGAATATGTATACAGAGACCTACATATATTCTAACAATATTAACGTATTGATGATAAAATACATTAAATGTTTATAATAATTTTTAAAAGTAACAACATAGAGTCTATAAGCAATTAAAAACTCCTTATCAACCAAAAGTAGATTTTATTTAGTATCTATGATACACTCTAAGACACTAAGGTATACATACAAATACACATACTACGACATACGAACATACATCCATATATACATAAATATATAATCATAATTGTTGGTTATTGGAATTTATTCCGTATATACCAATCCTATACTTGGATATATATATATATATATATATATATATATATATATATATATATATATATATATATATATATATATATATGGAGAGAGAGAGAGAGAGAATTAGAAAATCAGCCTATTACCCTACCTTGGTTTCAACCTTTCGGTATCTTTGGGCGATTTTGGTCAATTGCTTTCCGCACGCTTTATTTTTGTAAAATAATATATTTATGAAATTTGTATTTAAAAAATAAAATTAAATAAATAAGCGCATGTGATAGAAGTTGAGAAAGAAGGGAAAATCAAGTGTATTGGAAATATATCGGTGTGGTATTAAATGAAATATCCATAGGTTCTTTTTATCCCACTTCAAATGAGCTTAAAAGAGACATTTTAGCATGAATACAACAGATCTCTGATTCAAAAGGTTGTTTGGTTTGGAAATATTATTATAGCTAATTTTCTTGTTGACAAATTTGCAGATGTTGCTATGATATTGCAGGGTTTTATTTTTTTTTAAATTTTCCAGTTTACAATCGGATATTTTTTTATTTTTTCTCCTTTAATTTCCACATATGGTTGGAAAATTCTAAAAAAAGAAGCATTATAGATATGATAGAATTAGCAGGCAGGATAAATTTTTTATGTTTTTATTTATTCATTGAGTTTCTCACGAGGATCCGTATTTTTTAATATTTAAACGAAGTTTTGTTTTGTTTCTCATTGAATATAAAATAATTAGGGTACTGGAGAAGTTTGAAAGTGTTTTCAATGTATTTCTCCTCTTCGTGTAAATAATCCGAGCTGCATATTCTTCGTGCTCATAGGTAAAATCCGATTATTATGCCAGATTTTATTTTGTTATTATGATGGGAATAAAAATTTATTAGGCCGTTTTTGAGGGTTGGTTTCCGATGAACACCGAGTTTTAAACTGTTGTTAAGCCGGTGTATCTTGCGATCTCGGGAGGGTAAAGAAATTTGTTCTTCTATTTCGTATGTAAATTCCATTGTGTTTTCGACTTTTTTTTATTTAATCTACTAGGTCAGATAAATCAGTAACGCCATTATATATAAGTCGAGTACCATCAATATAAAGTAAATATGTTAATTGTTTGGGTAAAATATCTTGGAAAGGACCAGATTCGAGAAATTCTAAGAAGATACATGCCATCACTCCTCTGAGAGGCGATCCAATTGGTAATCCAAATTTTGGTTTGTAACAATCATTGTGAAATGTGAAGTAACATTGATTGGTGATTCGACGGCATATTTTTATATGTAGATTTAATAGACCGGATAATGAAATTTGAGGAGTAAAAGTCAACAAAATGATAACAATATTGGCAATAAGATTGATGATATTTATTATATATTAGCCATTTGACTTAGTTGAAGCACGAAATTTTCGGACACACCTATGTACTCTTTCAACGATACGAGAAATATTTATCCCTTTCATCCAAAACAGACAACCTTATAGGTATTCTGTTTGTAATATTAAGTTCATAGGAGTAGAACAAATTGTTTTTTCAAAGGATTTAAACTTTCAATATTTTCTTCTTGATATTTCCCTAAGATGAAAAAATATATATCTAATATCAGAGTTTGGAAAAGTTGATAAAGATTTTATTTTCAAAGTAAGACAGAAAGAAAATGGAAAATGCTTATCCGCCGGGCGGGAAAAATGTAAAATTGAAAGACTCTATGAAATTAGTAACTGCCCCCAGGCACATATAAGTACAAATAAAATGAAATATATATGTATGCATAGAGGAAATATACAGAGTTTGAAATTAAGTAAACTCAAATATAACTAAAATTATAATCAATCGTAATAGTAACTGAGTTTATCAACCGTAGATATTAGCATAAAAACTTAAATATGACGATGTTTTCATGTCATAATAATTTTAGATTGATATTTGTTCGAAGACAATAACAAGATAATTTAAATAAAATAATTAAACATTTAAATAAGCAATTCTTTAATTCAGTAGATAAACTGTAATTTTTAAAAGTTTGCTTTTTTTTCTATATTTATATAATACACTTCTAGCTGTGTACGTGTGTTCATATATATATATATATATATATATATATATATATATATATATATATGATTAAAACAAAAGAAGTATGAATAATGCCTTTGAGAAAGCATGGATCTATTTCCCCCAGTTAAGGGTTTTTTAAATAGTAGAGTAAATTGGTTTACACCCAGTCTAGAAAGACAACTTTGAATTCATGGTGGCAACGATAAATTACTCTCTTATCATCCCTCAAAGAATTGAACTTCGCAGATTATAAACAAAAAGAGGCTGTGACTAGCCATGATCACCAACTTGCAGAAAATATATGGCATAAAAATATTCTTTTTACATCTCTCCAAATAAAACGGGACAACTAACAATCAAAACTTTCAATGGTACTCGTTTTCTTTTTAAAGTCGGTAGATATTGTACTTTTCAAGCTTTTAAAAACATTGATAGACTGATTTTAGTCAGCGGATGTCTCTTGACTAAAATTACAGTTATACGCTTTCAGTTTACTAACTTTGGTTAGTCTGAATCTTATTTCCATTACAAAAAGCTTTCTGGTAATTCCTTTATATTATTAGTTTTTAACACTTACTGTCTTTTCGAATTATGTCTCGAACTCGTCTAAGTTCATAGTCTCGAAGTAATCTTTGTCTCGGGGTTATCTTCCATCAGATCACAGAACTCATGGTTCTTATAACCGCTAACATATTTATCTATCTTGTTAGTTTTGGGGATTACTTGATGTTACAGGTTTAAACATACAAGTAAATCCTAAGTTCGAATTTCTCGCTCGTTTTATATCATTTTTGGCGTTGGTCTTGATTTTATTGGTTTATGTATATTGGTATTGATTGATTAATTTGTTTTTGACGAATTGGCAACTTTTTGTGTGCTATTTAAAGACGAAACCTTCTTTGGATTGTAAGTATAACTCTTTTTTTATTTTTGCGAGCGAATACTACATTAACATTGATTTCTCCAGATACAAGTCCTACAATTTAAACCATAACTAGCGGAGAAGAGAAAATAAATTCATGCCTTTCCCAAGGGTATTTGCGTGCAAGTGAATGTCATGAACTCGACTGAAATTTGAACTCTGACATCAAATTTCTCATTCTGATCTGCTATTCATTACATCGCCCGCATATCCAAATGTGAATAGCTTAAAGATAATAGTGTTTGTTCGTGATTTCAAATCTTTATTACACATCATTTACTTTGGATCATACAAGTCGCTTTCGGTCATACCACCCCAAACATGGCAACCTACATGAAGGAGTTAATATTTAACGATTTCTCATTTAGGGCCGCTACCCATTACACCCAACGCACATACTTTGTATGCTGTTAAATCCCAACTTTTAAATTCTCGCTCGTTCCCATCATTTTTTTTCGACATTGTTCCTTGAACTTATTGGCTTATATATACTGTTAAATCCTAAGTTCAAATTTCTCCGTTGTTTTGTGTTGATTCTTTCGGTGTTAAAACACATAATGTAATATTATACTTCTGTTGTCTCAAGTAATTTTTATTTTTATTTTTATTTAATTTTCTGTTTTCATGATATGAGTCTAGAATTAAAAAGTTTATGGGAGTGCCACTTAATCAAGCTTTGCTAATATAATTGTTAGTCTTTCGGGGAGCATTGTTTTGTGCTTTATTCTAGACTAGCAGCAAATATATTTATACTTTTAAAATGCTTTTTTAAATGATATGAATAAATTTTATATATTTTCCTTTCTTTTTTGTTTTTATAGGCAAAACCTGATCAGCAATTAAACATCTACCAAGTATACTTTTATATACTAACCAGAAAATATAAGCAACACAAAGGAAAATAAGCATTCCTATTGTAAGAATATTCAGATTACATCAAGCAACCACGATAATTAAAGGTATTAATAAAATCAAACGAGAAACAAAGATATGTCAGCCGCTTCTGTTTCTGGAAGAGACAAAAGAATGGGGCATACGCATAGCGGATACGTTGATGATGATGTAACACCGCCGAGCAAAAGATGCTGCAGTTGCTGCCGAAAGAAGCAGCGACCCGGCCCGAAAGTTCCAAAAGTGAGTCAAAAGAAAAAGTGTCTCAACTGCTGTCGGAAATTCATTGCTTTTCTTTTGTCGCACATAGGGCTGACATGTCTGGTGGCTGGCTATTCTGCCCTTGGAGGATATATCTTCATGACCCTGGAAAGTCCTTTTGAGATCAAGCAGAGATCTTGTGTTGGAAGAATACGAGAGTAAGACTAAAAATTTATTTCTCCATTCCTGCATGTATATGTGTGTTTGGTTATATGTGTGTTCCATTATATGTACGTCTGTCGTTTGTACACACACACACACACACACACACACACACACACACACACACACACACACACATATATATATATATATATATATATATATATATAATGATAAAATATACCTTTAATGTAGGTTGTATTTATAGGGTAAACGTGTTCAATATCCAAGATAGACTGTGTGTAATTATGAGAAGTGTGTGGACAGTCTGTTTCATGCTAGATATTCAGGATATGATGTTCAAGCATGAAACAAAACAAACTGTTGCCACGCGTTGTTGACATCATTGTCCATACTTATATATATATATATATATATATATATATATATATATGATAAAAATATACTATTATGGTATGCTGTAATAATGAATTAGGGATTGATATCAGGGATAGAGCCTGCGGAAATGTGAAAGTGGACATTAAGGTCAACACCCAGCGGTGACAGTGTTTCTTGCTTAAGCGCAGTCGTTAGGCTGTGCGCGTTGTCATTTGGATTGACTATTTATATATGCTGGTCAATGATGCATTATGGATAGATCTATTGTATTGTTGCAACGTTTATTGATTGGGTGGTAAGGGGTTTGTTACAGATGTTTTAGGGCCTAATTAGTGGGAATAATTGTGGATCTGATAGCATTTTTTGGCTATTTAATAATGTTGTTAACTTTATTATTAATTGCTTTGTTATTATTTGTTGATCGTTGGTATTACGTTTACCCGTGTAAAATTCTCCTCCAGACAGCTTACATTTTTTTAATTTATTGTTGCATACTAATGTTGTTTTCAATCAAATTCTTCAAAATCAAACAAAATATCATTTTGACCACATTACTGATAATTCTTGTGTATAAGATCTCTTTTTGTGTTCATAGATACGTATATATATATATATATATATATATATATATATATATATATATATATATATATAATGTGAGGGAGAAAGAGAGCGAAAGAGAGATTGAGACATGCATGACTATATGTCCGCGCGTGATTATTTTTATATATGATAAATCGGTTAGACATTTTTGTTTTAACTTTGAAAAATTATCAACATAAATAAGGAATCATTTTTAAAAGGTTTTTTATGTCTGTTTATTTAGTCAGATTTAGTGAAGTCATTCGAACTGAGAACCTTTTAGTATTTTAGTTTACACTCCGTATTTCGTACTATTTGCCCCGTAGATTTTTCAGCTGAAGATAACTCAACTCAATGGAATTTGAAGTCAAAATAATGAACGAAATAGAATCGGTCAGAATTTAATTTCGGCATGCTGTTTCTATTGTCCTCACCGCTACACTACCCTCCCTTCCTAAATATAGGCCTTCTAGATACGATAGATGTTTTGCCAATGCAAGACTATCATTCACAGATTTCTTTTTATTTATCGATGAAATGCCATGTCTTATTGAGAAAGATGGTGAAATGGTTTATCGCTGCATTGTCCACTGTTTGGAATTCATAGTATTTTTTCATGTAGACTGGTTACCACTCAGGGCTCCGGGGTGCAGTTTGATCTACTGGGAGGGAAACGGATTCATGCTTTTCCCAATGACATAAGTGCGAAAGTAAACGCAATATACTAGAACAGAATTCGAAATTGGCTTGATGATTCCACTTCCTGAACCGATATAAATGACATGTCTCACACATTTCTAAATAAATGAACGGCAAATTATGCCTGTCCATCTGTATGTCTGAAACCGCTTTAACCCTAGCTACTCATAGATATATTGTAACTTTTTAGAATCAAGGTGATCTCGGAACTGAAAATCTGCACTTTATCTGGTGCCTGAACATCTAACAATGTGATTTGTGTCCGGATGAAGATGGGACATTTAAAAATTCAAATTTTAAAATAACTGAAAAGAATTAATGATTTTAAAAGTTTTTAATTCATATTGACCTTAAAGGAACACGGAATTTTGTGCATTTAAAATATTTTAAATTCAGCTTAAAATATCTTTGTAAATTGAGGAAATCAATTGTATTTCTTTAAAATGCCAAACTGAGAGATTCTGTGACGTGAGCTTTTGAAGTTACGCAGAATTTGTAATTTGAAGAACTACATTTTTCGCGGAAATCGGAATTTCGACCAAAATCGTACTTTCGGCCCAAATCAGTCTTTTGGGCGAAATTGGACTTATAGCCCCAATCGGAGTTAATGTGATGTTTTGAAGTTCCATGGAGTTAACTTAGGAATTCAAATCTATTTCTTCAAAAGGCTATGAGAAAAAATCCAAAGATCAGAGCTGTGATTCAAGGGGAATGGAGAGCAGAATAAACACCAGAGGTTGCAAAAGCTAAGATACACGCAGTGCTTCTAAACCATAGAAGATCAATTGGAGAGGCAATATGGCTTCCGTTCTTCTATGTCAGCCACCAGTGTGTTAACAACCATCGGTGAATTTATAGAAAAGAACGGCGAGGCTCGGGCTCTGGCCCTAGATATCTCAAAGTCGTTCGACAGGGTTTGGCATGCTGGCTTTCTCTACAAGCTCAGGGGCTACGATGCATTTGGACAGAGTATAACTGGCAACTACTCTCGAACATTACCTCCAATCAGTGGTTAACTGGATTAAATTTTTTACACCTCCAAAACAAAACGGCTTTCATTTAATCACAGGAGAGTACCTTTTCTGTCTGCCATCGGCATGGCTGATGCTAAACTCCAGAACATCACTTTGAACCTGCTTAGACCCATGTTTTCCACTGACATGAAATGGCGTGATTATATTTAATCAATTGCTTGATTTACTGCAGGGAAAGTTATTTCACTATATCGTGCGAGGCAATTCTCCTCGGTGTCACACTTCCAGACTTATAAATCTACTATTCGTCTGTAGAATGAATATTGCTATCATATTTGGTCTGGTGCTTCTACTAGATATCTAGAGATTCTTGGCAAAATTCAAAGGAGGGTTTGTAATGCAGTCGATCCTAACTTCAGTCACTTTCTCACTGATGTGTTCTGGCTTTCCTATGCTTTTCCTACAAATATTTTCATGGCAATTATTCTAATATACAGTTCTCCTTAGCACCTCGTCTGCATAAATGTAAGCTTGTTAGCGGGTTGGCAACTAGATCTCGCCATTTTACGGTTGAACTAGCAAGATATATTGTTCTCTCACTTCTCGCCTGCGGAACTCCCTGCCGATTTCCAGCTTCCCTGCCACCTGTAATCTTCAAAATTTAAATGAAATGTCCGTGGGCATCTTATATCTTCCTAGATCCTACCCCTTTTCCACACTTCTCTTCACTAACGTCTATTCATTCTTTTTCACTCCCTGTAACCCCCTGCGTTCTAGTGGCATCGTCGCCTTGCGTGGAGTGAAATGATTAAAAGAATGCAATCTACTGAGAACTGTGCTAATGATTGTATGTTGGCTATATAGATTAAGGATATATGCATCTGTCTTTGAGAATTAAACATATAGAAACCACTCGGAGCTTGAAATTCGAACGGATGACGCAAACATGACTGGACTTACGTGTCGTAAGCAAGAATTGAAAATCATGCTGTATTGTGACTTTCGTTGTTCCAGAAGACTATATGATAAATCTAAAGCAAAATAAAAAGGTGGTTAACTATATCAATGTTGCTGAAGAGCTGAGGAAATCATAAAACTTGAAGGAGACAATCACGCGAGATGTTAACGCTAGGAAGATTTCTGAAGAGCCTCGATATAATGCTAAAGGAAGAGAAAATCAGGGGAAATCGAGCCCTTATAGACGGCAGTACTGATAATTTAAAAATAACGTGGAAACTCCTGGAGTATTTGAGTAGACTTGCTTTCACTCGGATTTCAGTAAAAAAAATCAGTTTCTATTAGAGTAAAAAAGAAAAAGAATTAGTAAAAGAAAATGAAGAGTATGTAAGGAATACAACAAAGAATTGAATGGATGTGGAAGATTTCTCCCGGAATTTAAAAATGAAATCTACTGCAGAAATGAAACCCACTGATACCCTGCATAAACCTAAAAATACAACAGATTCTAATCATTTTAACATAGAACAACTGCATTAGAAATAATTATCACAATTACTCGTGTTTTATATGCATTTTTTTACAGATTTTCAATCCTTAAAGGGATGCGTATTATACAAGAAAACTAAATATTAATTCTTTCTTGACCATGTAAGTCGCCATATGCGGGGTGGTATGACCGAAAGTAACTAATATGTAACAAAGAGCGTAAATCACTGACAAACACTATTATTTTTTACTATTCACATTTGGATGTGCGGGTGACGTAATGGATAGCGGAACGGAATGGGAAATAGGAGATCGAGGTTCGAATTCCAATTGAGATATTACATTCACTTATGCGCAAATATCCTTGGGTAAGGTATGAATCCATCGCTCTGCTTCCAGGTACGGGTTAAGATTATGCTCTTCATCTTTGGCTGGTAACCAGTCTTGGCGATGGACAGCTCTGAATTCAAAACCCGTGGAATTTGTAGACATGGAAAAGAACATGCTATTCAATTAATGAAAGGATCATGGAGTTTAAAATGAGTTTATGATTCCAACTTCAGTGGACCTTAATTAAATTTAGGCTCTGTTTTTCTGGAGAAGCGAAATCCACTGTTTAGCAAGTTTTCTTCCTTCTGTCGACGATGATTAGATCTGGTCTTTGGGCCTCGATTGGGTAATGTGTTTAAATTATCGACACTTTGCAGTCCAACGAGTTATTTGCTTTATGCTGAAAAACAGATTCTACTTTGTGCATACTCTATTGATGTATATTGACAGATCCCAGTCAATCGCGCAGTTCCAGTTGTACCAGCTTCTTCCATCAACAACAATAATCTTGTACTCATTCTCAGTCAAATTCCTGTATGACATTTTAATGCCACGTTTCTTCAAGATGTAAGAGATCATTCGATTTTGAAATTCTACTTGACTGACCCTTATCCAAAGATGGACATTTCAAACGGTTCTGCTTGTTAACTCATAGCTTTTCCCAATGACGGTAGTACGGAGAATGAGCGCAACACAATAGGCAGGAATTTAACCAGGCTCGCCAATTCCACTTTCGCGCCGATAGCCGTTAAACTACCCATACATCTGTGTGATTAGCGATCTTGAAGAAGTAGTAGTTCTTGTTAGTCTTCACTATTCTTTGCTGCAATAGAAAAAGTTTTGTCGTAGCCTCAACTCAATACATGAATATGTGCTCTTGTAATATTTAACTCTGAGATATTATTCTGGGCTTATAACGACAGAATGAAACATTCCTGACACTGTGAATACTGCGCCTCTCAAGAGAGAGGGAAGAGACGAAATCGAGTTGAGCCAATAATAGTTCACTCCAAACCAGACTGACAGTCATACTAACACCTTCACATCTTGTATTATTATTCTGTGTAATATATCTTTGTAAATTCTATTCTTGCTTTCGTGTTGTTCTTCCTTGGTCCTAACCTTGGACCATAACAGTGGCGACGAGGTTATTGAAGAAACGAAGTTCTACTCGGATAAGCTAAAAAATAAAAATCTTTTTCCTATCGGTCGTCCATAAAAGTGGCGACGTGGATATTGAAGAAACGAAGTTCTACGCGAAGAATCTAAATAAAAACCTTTTTGCTATCGGTCACCCATAACAGAGGCGACGGAGGTATTGAGAAAAGAAGACAAGTTCTACGCGAAAAAAAAATATTTTGGACACCAACCTTAACAGTGATAACGGAGACACGAAGTTTACCTGTCAGCCAAAACAGAATCGAATTCTACGCATGAAATTTCTTTCGTAATAAGGTTCCAGAACAACAGCTGACAAAGACCTGAAGTCTACACTGAGAAAAAAGGAAAAATCTTTACACAAAATTACGGTGTAAACGTGGAAGACTTTAAGACAACCATATTGGAACTAATGAAAATGTAATTCGAGCAGCAACAAAAAAATGAGGAAAGACAGACTAGGCTGGAAGAAAAACAATTAGAAGTTCAACAGAAAAACGAAGAGAAGCAACTCGAACTACAAGAATTACTACTATGGGCAGTAACAAATAAAGGACAAAATTCTGGAAATGAAGCGGCATTCTCGCAAAATGCTATATGGAACTCTATCAAAGACTTCACTTATGCATCGGACGAATACAAAACCTTCGCGGCTTACTTCAGAAGATATGAAGATTCATATGAGTTTGATTGCGAGAATGGGTCAGACCCGAAAAAAGTACGTCTACTACTGAGGAAACTAGGGTCAAGGGAGTACAATAAATTCGTAGACTACATCCTACCGAGGAAAACGAATGAGTTGACTTTCAAGGAAGCCGTGAAACTTTTAACGAAATTATTTAGTCCGAACACTTCACTATTCCATAAAAGGTGGAAATGTTTAAATTTAACAAAAAAGGATTCGCTTCCGTAGTAAACAAACACTGTGATGACTTTAATTTATCTGAGCTCAGCCCTGGCAATTTTAAATGTTTGATATTCGTCCACGGCCTGGTTTCGACTAAAGACGCGGAGATCAGACGGAGAATTCTAACAAAACTTGAGAGTGAACCAGAATTGACGCTACAAAAATTGGCTGAGGACTGTCAGAGATATATAAGCGTAAAAAAGGACTCGAAAGATACAGAAGAGTCTGGCGTCGCTCACATACGATAAGTACGACAAACACGTTTTTCTCTCCTCAAAAACAAACCAGACAAATTATTTTACTACAAAAAGTCAAATGAAAACTCAGAAGAAACCACCACCCAGTCCATGCTATCGCTGTGGGACTTTGCATTGGTACAAAGATTGTCCATACTGCTATAAAACTTGTCTGTTGTGCAATAAAGTGGGGCATAAAAGTTCTCACTTTAGAACAGAGAAAGAAAACAAAAGCTGAGTAAAAGTCACTAGAACTGACCAAGCGGACGGGAAAATATACGAAAATACGTACAAGTAGAAATGTTAAACAAAAAAATCAGATTACAATTAGATTCCAGATCAGATTTAACCATTATTAGCTTACAGACGTGGAAGAAATTAAACAAACCGACCATGTTGAGAATAGATAAACTGGCCAGGTCGGTAACAGGAAGAAAAATCAAATTTGAGGGGGAAATTATCACAAATGTGATGTTCAACAAAATGACCAAGAAAATAAAGATGTATGTTCTAAAAAATACGGAAAATTTATTTGGAACTGACTGGATGCAGAAATTTGACCTCTGGGATTTACCGATAAATACGTTCTGCCAAAAAGTGGAAAGGTTATGGACCGAGGCAGAGAAATTGAAGGAGAAATTGAAGGAGAGTTTTCCCGGTGTATTTTCAGCCGGCCTCGGGAAATGTAAAAAAATAGTGGCAAAAATCGATATAAAAGAAAATGTACAACCCATTTCCAAGAAGAAAAGAAATGTACCTTTCGCATCATTAGAAAAAATAGACGAAGTGTTGGATAGACTCGTGAAAATCGGTGTATTGACAAAGGTGGAATATAGTCAATGGGCCGCACCTACGGTTTACGTGAAAAAGAAATCGGGTGAGATACGAGTATGCGCTGATTTCCCGACGGGGCAGAATGCAGCGATTAAGGATTATCACTATCCTCTCCCTAGTCCAGAGGAAGTTTTCACAAAATTGAACGGAGGAAAATTTTTTTAAAAGATACACTTGAGCAAAGCATACGTACAACTATCAGTAGATAAGGAAAGCTCGAGGTTGTTGTGCATAAACACTCACAAAGGGTTATATAAGTTCCAGATATTACCATTAGGGATCAAGTTGCGCCGGCGATATTTCAGCAAATAATGGACACTATGCTAGTCGACCGGATTTCACGATCGCATATTTGATGACATCCTAATAAATAGCAGAAATATTGAACAACACTGGGAACACGTTCAAGAGGTTTTCACGCAGATACAAAACTGCGGTTTTAAGGTTTTTATAAAGGAGATAAAATATCTGGGGCATATTATTGACGAAGAAGGAAGAAGACTAGACCAAGAAAGAGCCACGGCAATAAAAAAAATGCCAGCTCCAAAAAATTTAGCCGAATTACAAAGCTTCTTGGGCTTAGTAAATTATTATCAAAAATTTATTCCTAACATGCACAAATTACGCGCACCCCTAAACGAACTGTTGAAGTAGGTAAAGGTTTGGGAATGGTCATATGAATGTCAGAAAACTTTCGACAAAATCATTAAGACTCTACCAGTAGATTTAATTTTAGCGCATTATGACCCAAAATTAGAAATAATAGTCGTGAGTGACGCGAGTGTCTATGGTGTTGGGGCATGTATACTTCATAAAATGCCGGATGGGACATTAAAACCCATCGAGCATGAGTCAAGAACGTTACTACCATCCGAACAAAATTACTAGCAAATCGAAACAGAAACGCTGGGGGTTATTTTTGCGTTTACGAGATTCCACATATAGATTTACTTTAGATTTTTCACTTTACAGACGGACCACAAGCCGTTATTGATAATATTGTATCAAAGAAAGGTCTACCTGTCTACACTGCTAATAGATTGCTTAGGTGGGGAACTATTTTATTAAACTTTAAATTGGAGTATCTTCCATCAAACAAAATCGGGCATGCAGATGGTCTTTCGAGACTAATACCAAAGAAAACAGAGCCATTAGAAGATTCCGTAATTGAAGATCTACGATATGAGGAAGATATTAGAACATCATTATGTAGTACGATTCGAAAACTCCCCGTCACATTGCAGGAAATAAGAAACGAAACAGTGAATGACGAATTTATAAAGGAAACGAAAACAAAAATTGCAGGAAATGATAAGCATATATCAGACAGTTTTTCTTTCTGTGATAATGTTCTACTATATAATGAAAGAGTAGCAACCCCGAAAACCCTACAAAGGTGAATCCTCAAGGATTTTCACATGGGCCACCCAGGAAAGAACGGAATGAAATCCTTAATGCGAAGTTAACTATACTGGTCAAACATGGATCAAAATGTTATACATATGGTGGACAAATGCAAGAGCTGTTCCTTAGCAGCCAAAGCACCGCCGATCATTCATAAGCCATGGCCTAAGACAGATCGACCTTGGTCGAGAATCCATGTAGATTTCTCAAGTCCATTAGATGGTTTTTAGTACTTGATTGTAGTAGACAGTTAAAACAAATGGCCAGAAGTATTTCGTTGTAGAAAACCTACTTCTGAGACTACAATACATTGCCTTCACGAGCTGTTTGCTCGTTTCCATTGATTGTCTAGTCACCGATAATGGGACACAATTTACACATGCGGATTTTCAAGAATTTTGTGAAACTTTTCAGGTGAAACAAATCAAATCCCCGCCATATCACCCAAGATCAAACGGGCAAGCGGAGAGGTTTGTAGATACATTAAAAATAGCACTAAGGAAAGCTTACAACGTACCACCGGAAAAGGCTATACAACAATTCTTGCAAGTGTATAGAATTACATGGAACAGTACTACGCCATCGGCATTATCACCGGCGGAAGATGTTCGCCCGAAAAATTAGATCGGTATTCGACAAATTACTGCCAATACAGACAAAGCAATAACCAACGTCGTTTGTACCAAAAAGAAAATTTAACCAAGGGGAGAAAGTTATTTTTAAATGTTCAAAAACAATACATACTATTGGGATTCAGGTACAATAGAGAAACGAATCGAGAACGTCATTTACATAATTCAGGGTCCGAAGTTCTCGCATAAAAGGCATTTAAATCAGACCAGAAAGGGGCTGTTAGTGAATTCTAATGATCTACCTCAGGAAGAGGAAGAAGTAATGGAAACGGTATTTGACACATTCAACATGCAAAGCCCTCAAGCAATGTCAGAACCGCGGAAATCAAGCAGAAAAAGAAAATTTACAGAGCCTTTGATGATTAATCCGATGAGGAAAAAATATAAAAGACCCCTGCGAGGTAAAAGCTTGTGAGTGGGGGTTATGGGACCTTACCTATAACGACAGAGTGAACTCTTCCTGACACTATGAATACTGCGCCTCTCAAGAGAAAGAGAGTAGACGGAATCTAGTCGAGCCAATAGTAGTTCACTCCAAACCAGACTGATAGCCATACTGGCACCCTCACACCTTGTATTATTATTCTGTATAATATATCTTTGTTATTTTATTTCTACTCTTGTGTTCGTGTTGTTCTTCCTTGTTCCTAACCTTGGACCATAACAATTATAGAGGGTTTCCAGTTTGAATAATGAAAAATTGTTTATATAAATGTGACTGCTATAGAATATTCATTATTTCTTTTTCATTTCTTCATTTATTTTACTGCTTTGAACAAATGAAATTTGAGTCATTTTGAAAGAGTGCGAATTGTACGCAAAATTCCTCACTTTTTATGTTTGCCATTCCTTCATTCATTATTTATACGACTTCTATTTTTCTCCTTTCATTTTCTTATTTTTTTCCAGTTATTACTTTCACTTCTTTTTTTATTTCTTTCTTGGAAATTCCAATGAAAAATTAATCAAATAATATTTTTTTTGCATCATGTCAAATTGTTTATTTTCTTTTTTTACTTACTTTTGGTTGTAACGAATCTCTTCTGCAATTTCATTTTTCATTTGATACGCCTACTAATCTCATTTCGGTAATTTAAGTACTATCAAACGTATTTTTATGTCGCTGAAAAACAATAGAATTCTTTTAGCCTTTTACGCCATATATTTTTTAAGCATTTTAAAATCGAGACAAATTGTATTTTATATTCAATCATTGTTCAAAAAGCTTTCATCCTTCTTAGATAAAATGAATTATTATACAATTTTTCTTGTAAATCCCAAATATTCTTTAATTAGAATGTGGAGTTTTATTTTGATCCGTTATTTGAGTATTTTAATCTAACACGATTAGAAAAATAAGAAGTTGCAGTGTTTTCTCTCTTTTTTTTTCTCCGAAAAACAAGAAAACCTTTTTTATAAGCTAAAAGCAATTTGTCGGTCACTATGGAAACGCAGAGTTACCACTGAGAGATGTATTTATTTATTTGATGGTATTGTGGGGACCTACCTACAAATGGACTCTTCCACACTTACATAATAAGGCTACCAACTGTGAGTAAGGTGAGTCACCAAGTGAGGGTCACCGAGTAGTAGCCACAGAGTGAGTGAATGAGTGAGTCGGGACACCACTGGGAGAAGGTACTCACCAATCCACATTTACCTTTCTACTATGTTTCCGAGAATATACTATTTAATCTATATCCGAGACCGTGTTATCCTTCTATGGTTTTACACCATAACAACTGACGACGAAGAATATTCGAACCACAAAGAGAAATCTCTACCTAGCAGAAGAGAAAAGAATGGCACGCCATAACTCTAAAGACGTCTAAAGATCCCAGTGTGTTAACCTCAAGTCTGGCGAAGCAAAGAGAAATTTTCACGAAAGAAAGTTACACAGTCAACTGTGGTATGTTAATATACAACTGATAAAAAAAAGAGCGGACACCAACCGAATGACAGGCAACGTAAATACGAAAAAAGGCACAGATGTGGACGTCGGGTATATTTAGGAAGAAGGGAAAAGAATAAAAGAAATATTAACTAAAACCATTTAAAACCAACAACTTGAAAATACTTACTACTGAAAAATTGTAAGTAAGATTTTTTCTCCTTCCCTCTGGTTGCTATAATCTAAAGTATTTCATTGTTCTTCGCTTCTCTTGACGACACAGGAAAAAAAGGAAAGAAAGAATATATTTTCTGGTTGGCAGCGTGGTTGTTTATGCAATTTTTTTCTTCTATTAGAGAAAACTAGAAGCACTTAGTCTGTATTAGAAAAAAAAAGATTTTTTTTCTTACCAACCAGAGCTGAGAAATATTAAGGAAAGGAATTACTTTCTTTCCCTCTCTTATAGAAGAAAATTGTCTAAATTCCGTTTTTTTTTCTTTCTCTCTGAAAACACGTATTTGAAGTCATTATGGAGGATGATGAATGCACAACTTGATCATCAACAGAAGACTCTAGGAACGTATACTACAGCAGCAACAGAAGTCGGAGGAACGGCAACAAATGTTGGAAGAAAACTTGCTCCTACAACAAAAAGAAGAAGAAAAATTGTCCCTACAACAAAAAGAATTATCTGCAATTTCTGAAGTTCAAACAAAAAGCGGAAAAAAACTTAAACTTTAAATCAAATAACACTGAGAGCTATAACCTACCATTCACTATCAAAGAACTAAATTAATATTTAAAGATAGCCCACAATACAACCGTGGGACCAGATGATATCCATTATCAATTCATAAAACAGTTACCCAATAAAACTTTACAACTGTTACTAAATTTGTATAACAACGTATGAACTACTGGAAAGGATGACACAGACCCTGAAAGCTACAGACCGATAGCACTAAGAAGCTGCCTATATAAAACTATGGAGAGAATGCTCAAGAAAAGGTTGACTTGGTACCTGGAAATTAACGGCCAAATCAGTAACTACCAATGTGGTTTTAAGAAAAAAGAAGTACTATGTTTCACTTAGATGCGCCTCGAAACCTTTCTAAGGGAAGCCTTGATTAAGAAATAACATCTCACGTCAGTAGAGTAGTCTTTCACTTAGAACAGGAGCACGATATAAAATGGGAATTTGCTATCTCAAAATATCTGCATGAACTGGATGTAAAAGGAAGGCTGATTCAATTCAGAGTGAGTTTCATGAAGAGCCGGAGGTTTCAAGTCCGTATAGAAAGTACGTTATCGGAACTGCAGGATCAAGAAGAAGAGGAAGTATTCTTTCGTTAACCCTTTTTTTATGCGTAAACATTAACTGCGTAGTTAAAACCCTAAACCCAGGAATGAGATGCTTTCTATATGTCGATGATGTTCTTATTAGTACAGATCTCGACATATGAATAGCGTTGAAAGACAACTCCGTTAATGTCTCAATAAAATACACAGATGGTCGATTGAAAATGTGCTTAATTTTCCAAAACGAAAACCAATATCAACTACAACTCAAATCCTATACGGAATAAAAGATCAACTAACATTAATCAAGTTATACAGATCACTACTTCGTTCAAAACTGGATTAGAGTAGTTTCATATATGCAGCGTCCAGAAAGTCGTACCTAAAATTTCTCAATGCAACCTATCCTCAAGTCTTCAGATTAGTACTCAGGGCTTTTAGAACATTTCCAGTGAAGAGCTTATACACAGAAGCTATTGAAAAACCTGAGAATTTCCAGCGCACTAAACTGGAACTACATTTCTATGTAAAAATAAAATCATATCCGACTAACCTAGCTCATAGCAGTACCTTTGAACCGAATTACTGTGATCTATTCCGACAAAAGATAATGCTATACAACTCTACAGACTCAGGATGAAATTCATTGCTGAAGAGTTAGGCACCACATTCTCAAATATACGAGAAACGTCTTCAGCTAGTATTCCACCATTGACTATCTGTTAGAATTGCATAATCTCCCATAAACAAAAAACGCAACCGCTCATATTCCAGTATAAGTTTCAGTACATATTGGCAAACTTCTCTAACCATACACACATCTATACAGACGGCTCAAAATGTGACGATAGAATGTGCAGAAGTGAGCCAAACTATTACAAAAAAACATGCGCTTTCACTGCAGGGTTTTATGCAATCGAGCTTGCTCTTAATATTATTGCAGAGAGCCAACAAAACAATTGCCAATATTTTAGGACTCACTGTCCGTCTTTGAAGGAAAATAAATCGAATAACCCACTTATTATGAAAACATTATGCCAAATGACCTTTGTTATTAACAAGCATAAAAACATGAAACTATGCTGGATTACTAGCCACATTGGAGTTAAATAGAATAATAAAGCACACCTGACAGTGAAATCGGCTTTAAATATGAATGTGGATACAAGGACCAAAATCCCATACTCAGATTTAAGGAGGTTATTAATAAATACATTAAAAAAATGGCAACGATACTCGAACGATAACTCAGACAATAAACACTTCGCAATTCAGCACAAACTTGGAGAATGGAAGTCAGCTCCCAGAAAATCTCGTAAGAAAGAAATGGTAGTTACCCGTGTACGCCTTGGACATATGAGAATAACCCACTCGTACTTAACTAAACAAAAATATAAAAAGGCATATACTATTAACATATATTAACGGAGTGCTCAGATCTTACTCTCTCAAAGAAAAATATTATAAACAATATGTATGAGCTGTTCGAGAAAATAAAAAAGGATGATGTAATATCATTTCTCAAAAGAGTGGGACTCTAGTAAAAATTATAAACCAATTGATAATGTCAAAATCTATTTCTCTGCAAACGGTGTATGTGACAAGAATCCATGACTGAACGTAGACTCTCGACAACAAACCTCTTTACAAAAGTATATCAATTATATATTCTATTCATACGAATCTATTGTAAAACTTTTGCCGGCATTAAATAACCTATTGAGCTTGATATGCCGTAAAGCAAAACAAACTTACTAACTCCGATTCTCAAACCTTTTCCTCATTAACAAATGGGGGAAGACAAAAACATTTTTGTTACCGCAGTGTACGTGTACGTATATATATGTTTGTGTGGGGGCATGTATATATATATATATATATATATATATATATATATATATATATATATATATATATATAAGGTAACCAAAAAAAGTTCTGTCCGTTTTTTGATTAGTCATTGAATGAAGTTGAAATATATACGAAATGCGTGTAGCAATTGTTTTCAAATACTGACAACCGGAAGTAGGAACATGAGACGTTAAAAAAAACACGCGCACCGTGCCCGGCCATCAGTTATAAGCCGGACAGCTGTGAGAAGGATGGAAGTGTCTAGACATCTCGTTCGGGGCTGTTTGCTTTACGACTTCAAAGTGGGCTTATCAGCAGCTGCATCAAGTCGCCGCATATGTCAAGCGTTTGAGGATATTGCTGTGGATGAACGTACTGCAAGGCGTTGGTTTCGAAAATACAAATCAGGAGATTTGTCTCTCCATAATGAGTCTCGCAGTTGACGACAACAGGTTTTGAATGACGGAGTCCTGAAGGCGGCCATTGAAGAGGACAGTAGTCTAACTTTTGGTGAACTTGCAAGACAGTTCAACGTTTCCGATGAAACAGTTAGACTTCACCTGAACCGCCTAGGTAAGTCGTACAAAGTGAGCAAGTGGGTTCCGCAAACGCTGTTGGAGGTCCACACTGGACAACGAGTGGCAGCCTGCGTATCGCTGCTTTCTCGCCACCGTACCGCATCCTTATTCAAAGGAGTGCTTACCAGTAATGAAAAGTGGATTCTGTACGAAACTCCCAAGCGTTCCAGATATTGGTTGTCTCCTCAGGTTGCTGTCCCTCACACCACAAGACCGCCTATGCACCCACGCAACATTATGCTTTGTGTCTGGTGGACAGGTCGTCAAGTGGATCATTATGAACTGCAACCAACGGGCCAAATGGTTACTGGAGACCTAAACTCGCAGAAATTGAAACATGTGCAACAGGCATTGCGCCAGAAGGAGCCAGCACCGGTGAATCGCAAAGGTGTGCTTTTCCTCCATGACAACGCCAGGCCGCATGTCGCGCGAGTGGTCAGGGATACCATACAGCAACTGGGATGGGAGACTTTGTGCCATCCATCTTATTCACCTGACCTTGCGTCATCCGATTACCACCTCTTCCACTCCCTGGATAATCATCTTCGTGGGAAATCCTTCACCAATGAAGCAAACTTACGCAAATCCCTCACGGACTTCTTTGCGTCAAAACCCCCCAAGTTCTACCGCGAGGGTATTGAGCAGATCGAGACACGTTGGCAGAAGGTGTTGGATGTTGAGTGTGATTACTTCGAAGACTAAATATAAGTTACACATATTTTGAAGCGTTTTCTTTTTTCCTTTTAAAACGGACAGAACTTTTTTGGTTACCTTGTATATATATATAAGTATGAATGCTATTGTCGGGCGATCAGCGTCTAAACCAGCTACCCCCACTCCATGATCTTCTGATGGAAGTTGGTTGTTATCAACCCAGTAAGCTGAAAAATAAGACCTATGAAAGGATTCAAGAAATCTCGACTCAGTGGCCCGCTAACTAGAGTTGGTGTCTCAATAAACCACCGTGGAAAAGGCAACGGGAACCACTTCACTATCGATCCCAAGAAATAGCATGGCATTTATCAAACACTTTATGAAAGCTAACAGCGTGAATGGGGTTAAGTCAACTGGCATGAATTCCTCGACCGCTAAGCAGCGCCATGTGCAGCAGGTGTCACCTGACCGTCATCCGGCGACTGTCAGCATAAACGGCGTAAAGGGGATAAAATTCCTCGGAACTGATCCCTCGCCCGAAAAGGACCGACATGAGCGACAGGTGTTACCTCACCGTCATCCGGCGACTGTTCACATCAAACAAAAAATAATTCTCGGGACATGGAACTTTAGAACGTTAAACAACAGTGGGCAGCCAGAAAATGTAAAACAGGACATAAAAGTCTGTATATATTTCTGAGATGAGGTATTATGTACAGTATTTACATTAGTCGGACTATTGTCCTCATCTTTGTCGCGATATTTGTCACAACGTTTCGGCCGTTGTACGCTCCGGCCTTCTTCACGTGGTTGGAAGTTCGAAACGAACCCTTTATTTCGATCACTGGGGTAGACTGTACCATGTGTCCTCAGGGACACATGGTACAGTGAATAAAGACGTTGGTTAGATCCAGTGACAGACCCAAAGAGTGTGAGTTCAATACCCGGTTCAGGCAGTGGAGAACTTTCAGAGGGAAAATTACCAGGAGATAACTGATAACTGACATCCATCAAACATGGCTCGTGGTACATAAAAGAAGAAGAAATCTGACAATGGTGTCTTTCGGTGGTCATACTCGACAACACAGTGGCAGCCATCATGTATCCATGCATGTGTGTTTGTCACTATGAAGTTTTGCATTTCCAACCATGAGACTCGGATTCGAATCTCACTATGGCCGATATGTCAAGGAAGTCATTTCTTATTCATATCAGCCTGAGTCAGGGAGGTTAATTTTCTAAATCTAGTTCGTCTGTGTATGTATTGTCATCTAAATTACGCAAAAATGAAAATATCACTGACATTTGAACACGTTTATTGACCATAATTGCACAAGCATATCTTGAAATACTAAAAAGTAGATTTATTCAATAAAATCGCCAATAGCCTCAACCATGGCCTTCAAACGATTTCAGAATCTCCTGCAACTCTTCTGGACGATCATAGTGTTTACGTTGGTGAATACTTGCATAATCCTTGTCTTTAGTTCATCTTTGATGTTACAAAGAGTTTTGTTAGCCTCTCGCTCAACTGCGCCCCACACATAATAATCAAGCCTCGAGAGTTAGGTGGCCAGATGTAAGGGGTGATATAGTCGTGGAAATTGTCTGACAGCCCTGTCTGGGTTCTCCTGCTTTTGTGGCACAGTGCTAGACAGAGGATCTTCTAGCAGCCACCCTCTTGACACAGGAGAGCACTACCTCATCGATGTAGGCCTTCGTGTTGACTCCTGTGGGACGATTGAAGGCATAACTCCGCCATCAATCGTGATCACTCCAAACACCATGACGTTGACTGGATATATCATCCAAGACTTTCCGAATCCTCTTCACACTCTGAAATGTTCGTATTGGAGCTTCCAGCAAGAATGCAAAGTAGCACAGCATACCGTTTCCAAATTTCTGACAGATTCAATTCCGTCATCGTGCTCTTTTTTTCACATACGGTACCTAACTGGTCCTACTATACTGTGCAGTCGACAACATCAAAAACAAACAACGCGCACTATTTACATTGTTCGGACTATCGCACTCATTTTTGTTGCCATATTTATCACAACGTTTCGGCCGTTGTACGCTCCGGCTTTCTTCGGGTGGTTGAAATGTCGAACTGAACCCTTTATTTCGCTCACTGTTCTAGTTCCACGTGCCATGTCTAATGGATGTCAGTTATCAGTTATCTCCCCTCCCCAAGTTCTCCACCGCCTTAACCAGGTATTGAAACGTTGTGATAAATATGGTAACAAAGATGAGGACGATAGTCTGAACAATGTAAATCGTGTATATAAAACCTCATCTCAGAAATATAGACAGAAACAACGCGCATACGCGAAATTAAAAATATAAAATTGATTTCTCGCACCCTATTACTCTCTACTAGATTACTCTCTACTGTTGCTACCATATAACCCAATAAAAGTTCTGATTGTGACTTTGAGAAGAGAATCCAGCATTATTTCCTGACAGTATTTTAAATCATGACACTCTTATTTTTTATTGTAAATTTTACAAGTACATTCAATAAGTTTATGTTAAAAAATGCAAATGAGCTGTGTCAGTGAACTCATATATACCTCCAGAGATTATTCCATAATCAACAGAAAGATTTTGGAAGATAAATGATTCCTCCTCTTCGAAATCAACCTACTTTATGCAGGTCGATAGTATCACGTTTGTTTGTTTTGTTCTTTCAAATACAATATCTACATTTGAAACTTGTTTGCCTAACATATTCAACAAGTAAAAAATGTCTTTATATTTTACTTCTTTCTCTCCAAATATTTGAGCAACTGTAAAGCGTTATCCCATTATTCTGAATCAGACAGGAATATATCGAGTTTTATAATGGAAATGTTCTTATCGCCAACCGCAATACGGACCTGGGATGAAGTTAATTTTTCACTTAAATTTCTTTTACTTTTCTTGTTTTGTAAGTCAGTTTCCTTGATTCTCATCGCGTTAAGTGAGTTTTTTTTCTATTTTTATAATGGCGTTTAGGCAATTTATTATAAGCATCGGCCTATTTGGGGGTAGGGTAATCATTAACAGTGTTATTGACATCTTTGCCTGCAAAAGAGCCCAAGGCGCAAGAAAAAATGCAAATGAAAATATTTATCTCCGCTTTCGTTTCACCAACCTTCATACATTTACGTGAGAACGTTTAAATTCAGAGACTACAGGGAGTCAGTACTGAACAAGGTAAACATAGTTTTTTCGTCTTATTAAGGCAAGTTGTGGTTTACGTTGTCGTAAGCCAAAAGGTAATGCCATCCAGAAGAGTAGCTTCCCAATCTGACTGTTATTTTTACTGTATTCTTTGTATGTATAATTTCGTAAACGGACATCTATATGTATGAATAGATGTTTATGAGAAAAACATTTAAATGTGTTCATTTTGAGAAAGTAACTTCACTCTTCCATTAGATTCTAAAAGAAGTAAGTGAAACCACCATAATGCGATCAGTCAATAAACATTTAATAATCTTATATTATCAAATAGTTCCATATGTATGCATGTATGTATGTAGGTAGGTAGATATGTTCGCAATAGTAATATCTTCATGATATGACTCGCATTAGTGAAACGGTCAAAGTATTACCACCAAATTACTCAGTAACATTGAGTGTTTAATATGTACGGATATTTATTTAGACTACTTACATATATGCCCTACCAGATAATTGCGAACAAATTATAATATTAAAAACACAATATTGAATAAAATATCA
Source organism: Acanthosepion esculentum (assembly GCA_964036315.1). Classification (NCBI taxonomy): domain Eukaryota; kingdom Metazoa; phylum Mollusca; class Cephalopoda; order Sepiida; family Sepiidae; genus Acanthosepion; species Acanthosepion esculentum. Next base: position 142,765,677 of record OZ038478.1, on the reverse strand, counting down.
GTATATTTGAATGCAGGGTGCGATGAGTAAATTGTCGCAATTTTATGTTTTTAATTTCGCGCATGCGCGTTGTTTGTTTTTTATTTTGCTGACTACACACTATAGTTGGGCACCGTCTGTGAAAAAAAAGAGAGCTATGACGCAATTCACTCCGCCGGAAATTTTGCCACGACATACTGTACTGCTTAGCATTCGCACCGGAAGCTCAAATACGAACATTTCAGAGTATTTGGGTGTCAATCTGAGCACAAATGCAGAGGATTCTGAAAGAGTTAGATGAGTCCAATGGTGATTACGAAGGTACGGCAGCTCACAAAATTCACTCTGACTGTTCTCGTAAGAACTACCGAATTTTTTGGTGAGGACCTCAGACGGAGGCCAACATCAAGTGCCTTGAGGAGGTAGTTCTGGGTTAAGAGGGTGGCTGCTGAAAGACCCTATGTCTGGCAATAAGGCTCTGCACATTGTCACATAAACAGGAAAACTTAGTCATGGGTGTCATAGAATTTATGCGAATACATCATTCTTTACACCCGATCACCTAACTCCCCAGATTGCAATTTCCTTAATTATTATATGTGGGGCGCAGTTGAGCAAGGGGCCAACAAAACTCCTTGTAACATCAAAGATGAACTGAAGCCAAGAATTATGGCAGATTCACTTAAACAAGGAGACCGTCCAGAAGAGTTGTAGGAGATCCAGAAGTCGTCTGCAGACATTGGTTGAAGTCAATGTCGATTTTATTGAATAAATTCACTCTTTAGCATTTCAAAATATCCTTGTGCAATTTTGGTAAATATATCTGTTAAAATTAGTTATTTTCATTTCTGCGTAATTTAGACGAACATTTATTCATCGCACCCTGTATGTTATACACAAGTTTAGGCATATACAGGTAGCGTAATGGTTGTAAAAGCAGAAAGCAAGGTTAACGAGTACAAATTCCAACCGAGACCAATCAAACAACGCTACTGCGATCAGCCATCAAGTATTTCGTGATCTTACTGAAGACTTATGTATGTATGTGTGTATGCATGTCAAGGTCCCTAAGTAGTATCTATATAGTAAAATGGTTGAACGAAAAGAAACAGCGTACAAGGCGAAATTGAGATATAAAGATGGCATCAAGACCATACTGTAGAAGTTTCATGGAAAACCTAGATTGTTCATCCTGGAGGAAAGCTGTTAAGAGAGATTTTGAAAGAAACGTTTGCACTGGACCTTTTGCCACGGAATTTGATATAACGGGTAATGGATGGTCGTGTCGATGTGGAGCAGGCCTTAAAGAAATTTTCAAAGAAAGCACACGTACGCACACACGGACACACATACACACACGTATTACAAGTTATGCGGCTTTTATGTAACAACTATTGTGAAAGACCCTAACGTTGCCACTTCTGCCCAAGAGAATGTAAGACCCTAGCAATACTAAAAAGCCACATCTTTGCTGTCCACATTTGAGGTTGGATTAAGCGATGGCATTGCCCGAAATGGAGCCGCAGCCAATATGCCAAGTACGATGAGATAGAAATACCGGCCCCCAGGCGTGCGGTAAGCCCACTGGAAGTTTTGGACCTATTAGTCTTCGTTAAGCTAACCACCGAGGAGAAGGAAAACGCTGATGTAACACCTGCGGCTTGGCAGTATGCAATGTTGCTTGATTATTCTTTTTAGGTACATGCTATTCTTGCTTAGTGTGGCTGGTTCAGTGAAACTTCCTTCTTCATTTGCAAGTAGGTAGGTTACCAGAAGTCATATCTGATATGTGTTCTGAGTTAGCGACCCCACCAGAGACCCTGATTACGTTCAGTGGTTCGTGTTCCTGTTTCTAAGATGTGTGATATTGATTGTCAGCCAAGTTATGTGGGATTATCAAAAATCGCGCAGATATCAGCGGTTTTCCAGTAATTTAGAGTAGGCACCATCTCGTCCAACCGTAATATGTTGGGAACCATCCTTGTCCAAGTCAGCAGTCATAACCTTCGTATCAACTGCATTCTCATTGTTAAAAATGGCTTCGCACTAATGAAGCCTGTGCGTATTAACAAGACACCGAATCAGAAACAAAGAATGTTATCAAATAACAAAAAACACATGTTTTAGTAACACATAAGATGGATAAGGCATGAAGCGGAAATGATCACAATTGGGGCGCTGACATTCCAAACTCTACTTCAAGTAAAGGGTTAGGAAGAAAAACCCTATCAATAGTCACGATTCGAATTCCCCAAGATTTGGGGCCGTCGTATTATCTATGCATGCAAGCAGTGTCCAGGTTGTATGGGCTGCAACACGGGATCTCCAATACTGGAGGCCTCAGCAAGAACCCTTTAGTCTTGCTGTTGAAACTAATACAAAAATAATGAAATAGCAACAGGCGTCGCTGATTGGACTCTAAAGGACTGGCAACATGCGGGGCGGTCAGATGCATCAGTTCCATTTATTTCATGCTGATGGAAAGGTTCGAATGAGTATCAGATCACGTGAAGCCGCAGTTGTCAACAATGCAGTCGAGTTGGGTATTCATGATGCTGTTGGGTGTGTTCTCGTGGAATTAGTCTAGTTCGCGGGTCCATTTAACATATCAATGACGACTAACAGTAACATGACAATTTGCATGCATTCGTGGACTCTATGAATTATACTGGACTTATCGCCGTTTCTTTTTGCTTAAAGGCATGCGAGATGCACAGTTGTTATTGTACATAAACAATTTATTTCACTCATTAAAACGCGAAATTTCATGCTAAAATGTAGTTACTAAAGATGCCTAAATCCTAACAAAAATTAATTTCGAAAAGTAAATATTTATTACAAAAATGATCTCACAATGCCTATCTGTCCTACTGCTAACATATCGGAAATAAAAAAAATATGCAATTTATACATCAAATGATCGAATCTAATATAACATTTTCTATATCAACCGAGAATCCATGTTACATTCACAAATTACATATATTACATAAATTAAATATAATTATTAAGTAATTAAATTGCGTTAAATGCTGCATTCGCCAATTGCATAAATATAATTTACAAAGTACATAAATATATTTTTTTACAAAATTACATCAATTAAAATAAAATTACATAAATGCTACATTCGCAAATTACATTATATATTACATTCACAACTTCAAATTATATATATAAATACACATATTTACTAATTAAATTTCATTAAATGCTACATTCGTAAATCATATTAAATTCTACATTCACACATTTTTTTCCTTCGCAACTCATTAATTAAGGACTATCCCTCAAATTAAATGCCATATTCACAAATTAGATGCTACAGTGTCCACTTATTAAATGGTATAAATTTTACATTCAAAAGCTATGAAAAGTTATATATGTAAACTGTATAAAATCACACATTCGCAATTTTAATCCATGAAAATATCAGGGAATGCATTTCTTGCATTTATATGAATCGAACATAAGCGAATATCGAGTTGCATGTCTTTATAAAAGCCGAGGAACAGTTCCCCATCGATCCAAAGGCGTTGAACCAAATATAGTCTTGAGTCAAAAAAGTAATTTGCAAAGCAGAACAAAAAAAAATGGAAAAAATAGGCATTGATAAGACATTTCAAAGTGGTAATACGAAAATGTAATTTCCGCTTTCAACTATAATTTGGAATATTTGCGTTAAACACGATTGAAAGAAAGGTAACAAAAAACAATTTATATTCATGTTTTGGGTTTGAAGCTACGTAAGCTTATTCGGAGGTTGAACCATCAAAGAAAATGGCACCTATCTTTCGCACTCATGCATCCCTCTTTCTGTCTGCCTGACTCTCTCTCTCTCGCTCTCTCGCTCTCTCTCTCTCTCTCTCTATATATATATATATATACATATATATATATATATTATATATATATACATATATATATATATATTATATATATATATTATATATATATATATATATTATATATATATATTATATATATATATTATATATATATATACTCGTATGCAACTATTTAAATTAAATATATTTATTATTTATAAATAAGATCATGCTTTTATATAATATATGTACATATATATGTTATATAAATATGCACATATATATGTGTGTGTGTGTGTGTGTGTGTGTTTTTTTGTTTGTGTGTGTATCTATATGGTCATATCTACTGATTAGCTTAGGTAAGCTTCTAGCAATCGTGTATGAATGTTCTACTCTTGATTCATCTGGAGAACCGTTGCCTGATGTCCCACTTAGTACTGAGTCCCTATTCTGTGATATGCATACATCTCCATTCCTATTTTATGCTACCATATTTAAACTGTATCCCCACAAAGCATGTGAACTTGATGGTATCCCTGCAATCCTTCCATTGGCTTATTAGCCTTCTACCTTTTTGGCAATATACTGGAGAGTCGAATCAAGTTTAAATTTGCACAGCATCTCGCATCGTATTGTCTTCTTTCGGGCAAGCAATATGACTTTCGCTTGTCTCGGTTAACCGTTGATGTTTTACGGTCAATGCAGGAAAAGTGGAAATGAAAGTTATTTTGAACCGCCTCCCTACTGGATCTTATTACATTTTAATGCAAGTGTCCTTCGTCGCTCTCTCCTTAAGTCTACGTTGTTCTTAATTTTCATGAACGGTATTCCTAGTAGCATCAGTTCTCAATTCGGTATGCTGATGACACAACTATTTACACATGTTTTAATGCTAAACCTGTTCGGTTCCAATTGATAGGTAATCTCAAAAATGTTGTTTATAGAATCAAGAAATGGATTATTAATTTTAACGCGCTGCTAAATGAAACTTCTCTTTTAATCGCCAAGAACTTTTACGCCTTCGCTGATACTAACCTCCATCACTTGGAATTATTGAGCCTTCTCAGAATAACGTTTTCCGCTGACAAGAATTGGAAAGATTATATTGAATCAATAGCTAGGTCCGCTGCTAGGAAGGTTGCTTCATTGTGTCATGCTAGACAATTTTTCTTGCCAAAATTTATCTTACACATTTTAAGTCTACCGTTCGTCCATGCATTGAATATTGCTGACACATCTCCTATGTTGCCTCTTCTATGTCTTTAGAAGCTTATGATAGAATAAAAATGCGAATCTGCAATGTTATTTATCCTAACAGGGTACCTTGACTTTCGCGCCGCCGTAACGTAGTTTTCTTGTACTTTTTCTATAAATGTGTTCATGATAATTGTTCTGATTATCTTTCCTGTTTGGTGCGTAGTCCTCATTAATTTACGCCTAGTATTAAATTGGCGACAAGGTTTCATCATTTTACAGTTGTCATCACTAGATGTAGCCGTAAGTTTTATGCTATCTTTTTCTTCCCTTACTTGTGGAACTCTCTTCCGGCTTCTTGCTATCCATTCAACTTTGATCTTCAAAAATTCTAATCCAATATCAATCGTTATGTCTTCTTGATTCCTAATTTTTTATTATTCTCTCTCCTTAATAATGGTTTCTTTTTCTCATATTCTTTCACACCCAGTAACCACTTGTGTGTTAGTTTTTATTGTCTTGCTTAAAGCAAAATGATTTAAAAATATGACTTCATTAACTATTTCTTTCCAAATTTATATCATTATATGTAAATATATATATATTGGGTCTATATATATGTGTAAAAGTGTGTGTTTGTGCTTATGTGCACAATTTACTGCATGAAAAAAATAAAAAAATATTTAACAATATTTTTCTTAAGGAGGCAGATGTAATGATATAAGTTGTCAGCTGATGTATTGTTAACGATGTTACAGAACTCGTTTTGACAATTATCGTCTTGACAAAGGTCAGCTGAAGGAGTAGAGCTCTCAAGAACCATGTCAACCGAGCCTGACAAAGAGGAGCCTGAGTGAAGCGGACGAAGAACCAGGTCAATAGACCCCGGGCTATTGAATGATGTTTTAGACGAAAGCTGACCGTACAAAGTAGGCCTGTTCTCTCAAAGACAGTGCTCCTTAGTTGCGTAAACGAGAGATCCGCTCACCCACCACCCGAAAAGAAGGCACACACCGGTTAAACCGTTGCCCCACCCTCACCTCGGGTCAGTTTTCCTCGGTCACCTACAACCGGCCCTTATAAGAAGGTTGCAGATGAATAGTATTTGCCAACTGCTACAATTTTGTCTTATGATTTTATTTCTTGCGTAAAGATCCGACCAAAGCGTTCGACTAGATGAAGCTGCACACTGCGAAGAGACCTGGTGCCTGGTCTGAGCTGCAACACTACTTTGGTGTGTATACATGTGTGTGGAGGGGTGTTTTAGTGTTTAATTGCACGTATCTGTTTTATCGATAAAGTTATGCTCATGAATCAGTGTCTTTCTTTTCGGTTTGATATTTTATCATACGTGTTTCAATTTTGGTTCATGGTGACATTCACGGTAGAACCGTTTACTGGCTTGCCGGTTCCAATTGTACAGGGGATGCTGAAGTTAGGCTGTCCCTCCTCTCAGAAGTTAAAATGGTCAGATCTCCAAAGCTGCAGTTGGTTTGAATTCAGAGGTTTCCGCTTCCTATAGTGGTTGCCGACCAAGGCTATATAGCGCAGTCTGGGTGGGCAGGGATGGCTCCTTAACTTTCACAAGAGTATTAGCACGTAAATTAATGGAATTAAGAGAAATTCTAACTCAGTCCGACCCGCTAGCCATCACTCAACGTTTGCTTCTGTTGTATTTGTGACTAAAGAAAGAGTTTTTTGCTTGGAAGTTTTATAGACTCTACCTATATCTATATATTTGTCTAGGGTAATGTTTTTATCCTTTAAAAACTTTTCCCTGACTATATCATCTATAACCCATGCAATTATTTGGTCTCGAATTAACCTGTCTTTCATTTCCTCAAAATTGCAGTCTTTTGCTAACTGCCGGGGCGCAGAGACATATACATCTATACTCTCTGAAGCTTCTTGCTTTTGAATATGAAATTTGTAAGCCCGTAAGTTTCATGGGTTTCTCCAAAAACTTCTTTGAATTTCGTTATTACTACTTACAAATTTTCTTTCTCCTATTCATTATCGAATTTCAACCCCTCGTAAATGTCGTATGCGTCTTCTACTATTATTGACAGGAGACAGATGTTTGGTATGTACTGTCAGGTTCTCTATTGAGTCGACTGGCTGTTGAATAACTTCGAAAATTTCGAATAAGCTTTTCAAATGAGTTGCCAAATTCCCTAATAAAACCACTTTTGAAGGAGGTTGGATATTTGCCGTAAATTGCCTTCAGTTTAGACGTCTAGATTTAATGGACGTGTATGAATGATACGGCAAGGCAGTTATGCAAAAGGATCGATAAGAAATGGGTTGATGACCAATGAATTCGTCCTCTCTGTAAACAATTCAGGCGATGCAGCGTATGCCTTTGTTTGTTGAGTGAACTTTCCTAGCAGTTACATGACTATCATGTTGCAATTGGTGAATACATGTATATGTCTTTCGGTATATAAGTTTCATTTAAGACGACTGAAAAGGAACTTCGATTAAACATTTTATTCAATGTTTCTTGCATTCTTGCAAATGTTTCCATTTCTTGCAATAAAGTGTCTAAAAACTGTCCAAATGTATCCGAGCTATTCTATTAGTCATTATCAAGGATGTATCTTTTTTTACTGAATATGTAGAGTAGGCTAAGAAATAATTGAGGTTAATTCCACTGTCTGTAGCATTTAATTTAAAAAAGGGCTCTGTACAGAGTAGAGCTTAATACTATAAAAGTTGCATTTACTGGTTCGTTAAAGAAGTCTTTTTATTAGCAACTACAAAAAGATATGTTACAATTAACTACACATTTGATTATCTTCCTACTCCTTACCTTAGCTTCTTATAAAAACAGAACAAGATATATTTGTTGCATAATTATGATACAAGTTTGCCACTCGCTTATAGTTGGTATCAGTTTCTTTGCTGCCACTTATGGCCTTGTCTAGGATTATATTTTAGACCACATTTTACCATGATGACAATTATCCCCTTTTTAGGTTAATTTTGAATTTAGCGTAGGTCTGACAACTAATTGGTTAATGAGGGTAAATCCACAAGCTTTATTTTAATTTTAATTTCTTTTTGTTCTCTTCTTCTTCTCTTTTCTTTCGAAAATATAGTGTAGGTATCTTGCTTTTGAAATATAAAAATAATTATTTACTAACCAGTTATTTACCATCACTTGGGGAGGTACAACTTAGCGCTGAGACATGAAAGCTATTGTGCACCGATTTTTGAAGTTGTTTTTTTTTAATCTCATATAATATATCATTTGTGTGTGTGTATCTATATGTGAGTATGTGATAAATGAAATAAATAATGTATGTTGCAGAACAATTATTTCAGTGCCATGGCTTTCTTTATCAATACACTGATTACAACTAGTCTCCATTATAAACAGATATCATTATACAGGGAAATTCAGAAAACGGGTTTAGTGGTGCAGCTTCGTATATAAGAATATGTCAGCCTTCACAAGCTGAAGTTAAGATGATGGCTTTTACCAGAACTCGAGCACTGACTCCGCCATCACATGCAGGCGTTCATATTCATATTAAAAATTCAAATCTTGACAAAGTATTTTATAACTTCTTTCTTGATACTGGACACAGATTATTGAGTTAAACTCTCCAACATGATTTTATCAAATCTTCACTGAAGACGTCTTGAGTTTTTAACAAAATTCTTTACATTTCGTTAGTATCTGCTAATCATTTCTCCAGTTTCCAGCGTTGTTTTACATTTGTCATTTTCTGAAGTTATTCAATATTTCATTTCCTTCGTCAAGTCAAACTTGCGATCCATTTGTAATGCTTCAAAACTTGCAATATGGCGATTAATTTTAGACGTCAACATTTAGGCCTTTTCCGAGAAATGGTTGCTATTTGCTTATTTCTATGTATAACGAACTGGCTATCATCATTACTTGGTAGATCGATATTGTTATCAATTAACAAATACAACTTTAAATTCCAAATAAAGTATTTATTTTCTATATCGATTACACGTGTAATGATTAATAATCTTATACGCAGTCTATTTACCAACAACAATGGTATTTGACTTTATTTACCTGACCTCCCCAATAAGTTAAGATGAACCCCAAAGTCTTTCTTGCGTGGGGGTGCCCATACGTGTACATATGGGCCAAGGATAAAAACTGTGTTTGATGTTCAAAATTTAACAGGGTTGGTCTTTAAATATTTTGCAAGATGACTTTATTTCTTTTGAAACAATCGGCAAATAGCAATATTTGAAAACTTGCAGTTTTTCAAATAAAGAAATGTACTGATTTATTCGTCTAATATGTGCCGTATCCCTTCAGGACGTGGGCAATCTTGGTTCGCCACAACATCCTGATTTTTGTAGTTCTCAGGTTTGTCATTTTGCCTATCCCTCTTAATCCCTGTTCTGTCAATCATTTACAAAGTTTGTTATGTAGGTTAATCACTGCTTTACTCTTGCCTTCAATATGTCCTGTGACTGTCAGATTTTCTAAGCCCTCGTTTTTCATTATATTCCCTATAAATTTCAATTGTCTCTTTCTGATTCTAAGTTTCAATGTCCTTTTTGTATCCAATTCCACAAAAACAAACTCATTACTCGTATGTAATGTCCAGCATTTTTTGTTTCTATTGACTCAAGTCTCTTCTATAACTTTGAAGAGATTGTCCATCATTTACTACCATATAGCAGAACCGATATTACATATTCAGATGAAGTTCACAGTTGAGAAACAGAATTCAGGAGTATCTTATTCTGTTCTGGATGAGGAGAAATTGATACTCTTATCCTGCTTTTGAAGGTTTTAAAACTACATTCATTAAGATCATCTTTTATGATTTTAGCATGTTATTTAGATAGATAGATAGATAGATAGATAGAAGGGATCCCCTTAAAAGTGATTATAGAATACTACGTTACACGCACTTTTTAAAAACGGACCGCCATATTTATGTAATATAATATTTAAGCAATTGCATTGATCATATACTCCGTATTTTTTTCGATATAATTAATTTAAATGTCGCATTTAAAAATAATAAAAAAAATAACTAAATGAAATAAAAACTATAAAAAAATAACACGAATCAAAAGAAATAAAATGCATTGTATTAGTAACATGACCTCCCCTACTTACGAATCAGATATTCTTTTTTTCTGGTAGCACGAGACATATTAGCTTTAAGTAATATCCCCTGTTATTATAACAACAAAATATCTCATTGCTAAACAGAAGAGATCAGACGGCCTGACTGATAAAGTCGTATTCTGTTTTATAGTATAGAATATTATATGATTAAGGTATTTTCACAATTAAAATCTTGAAGATTGCCCTCGAGTTTAAATTGAATATAATTATAGTCCGTTTTTGAATGTCATTAAAATAAATCCTATTCTTAGAGTACATTTCTTTATTTGAAAAACTGCAGTTTCTGGAGTATTTGTCCAACAGTTTAACATTATTCTAACAGTGTTTTCTTTTTATAACTTAGTTATTTATCATTTAACCAGAGAAGTGTATCGAACAAAAATCAACGATAATTTTACTTAAGTACACTTACTAAGACCTATAGCATCTAATTTACAATTATGAAAGCATAGGTAGGTAAGCTATGTACGTACGTTTGTATGTATGTATGTATGTATGTTATTATCCCTCTTTCAACCATTAAGTCCGGAAAAAAGAAATCGTGTAGATGTCTTAAAACTAAGAGACTAAGGCAGAAAGAATAATAGGAGTTCGTATTCATACTTAATAAAACAAAAACGTTATATGTATATCGAACAACATATCTGCTCTCAGAACATTTTCAATGTAATTTACGCTTATAGGATTCAACCATCTTTTACACTTAATATTATATGATAATAAGTTAGGCTTAGGTTCATTTAACCACCATAGAGAAAATGTTTTGCCTGCCATCAGCGTGACTGACGATAGACTCCTGGAGAGTCTCCACACAGCACCGTCTTGGCCTCACGTTTTCAACTGACTTGAAGTAGAACTACTACATCGAATCAATAGCTGCATCTACTGCAAGAAAAGTTGAGTCACTGTCTCGTGCCAGAAGGTTTTCCTCGTCAGAGCCTACCTTGCATATTTAAAAATCTACCATTCGCCTTTGCACCACCAAATACTGCTGCCGTGTCTTGTCTGGTCTGGTGTTCCTGCTATTCACCTCAAGGTTCTTGACAAAATCCAAAAAAGGATCTGCAATGTAACCGATCCTGACTTGGCATCTCAACATCAGTCATTTTCTCACCTACGTTATGTGGCTTCTCTCTGTCTTTTCTACAAATATTTTCATGGCAACTACTCTGACGAGCTTTTTTCCCTGCAGCGTCTTCAACATGAATTTACGTATGCTACTAGATTGGCATCTAGGTCCCACCCTCTTACTACTGAAATATTTAAATGCAACTACCACTTCTACTCCAACAGTTTCTTTTCTGTGCAACTCACTTCACTGATAACTCTAATCTTCAAAATTTTAAATGCAACGTCAATCGCCATCTTCTCTATTCTTCAATCGCGTTCATTTTTGTTCTATCCTCAATCTTGCCCATACTCAGTCTTTTCTCTCACTTTCACTCTCTGTATCCCCCAGCATCCTAGCGGCATTCTCGTCTTGCTTGGGGTGAAATGATTTTGAAAGGATGTCTAGGTAAACATTTTCTTCTTTTATGTGTCATGTCTCTTCCGGACCTGTGTGATCATAGCTATAAACAATATACAACTTCGAAGCTAAGTATTGTTTGTCTCTTTACTATCCCTTCCTGTCCCTGTTCTACCGTCCATCTGAGAGGTAGATTACTCGCTATTTCCCTGTTGCTTTCAATATGTCATTTTTAAGTTTCAAATTTTCTAAGCCTTCTTTCCTCATTATTGTCCCATACATTTTAACTGTCTGCTTCTTATATTAAGCGTATATTTCCTTTTTTCCATTTTCCTTTAAACTTCCTCGTTGCTGACATGTTCCGTTTTTGGCATGTTCAGTATTCTTCTAATTCCTTTCTACTCCTTTGCGATGAAATTGAAAAAACATTCACTGCCATCTAGCATGATTGATATTGGACAGCAGTACAGAATTATTGTATTTTGCTCTTAACAAGATTGTCATATTTCTGAATACTTTTGTTGAGCTTTTCGAAAGCATCACTGGCAAAGATGAACAGGAACAAAGTAGTAAGACATGGTGGAATTTTAATAGAGCCCTGGACTATTCCAGGGTCGATGAGTTTAATGAAATAATAAATGTACCGATTAACACGAGCGTACTAGCAACCTCAACTTCGCATATGAGACATCCGGTGGAAAAGTAAGCGTTCTTATATACAGTCAAATATGGTAGCTATGATGATTCACAGTTTCAACTACGAAACACGAAACATGAAAATATGCAATCTGGGTGACGAGCTTGAGTTAAATCCCAAGTCAAGTAACTCTTCTTTCCGCTAGACAATAGACTTATTTTAAACTTAGTAATCATTTTATACGACCTATTCATTTCACGCATAAAATGTTGTAAAGGCTTCCTATAGTAACACTTACGTTTGTAGAGGACCGTGCGGGGTGAAGATGACGAGATATCTCTGGACTAAGATTTCCTGCTAGCCGGTCCAGCTACATGGGAATGTTGGACTATAATTAAGTCCAAAGAAGATAAAGAAAACAAACAAGACCGATATATATATGCAAACAAATATATATTATGGATAAACAAACACGAAGACATGAAAAGTTACATAGTGTTTGTATGGAGAAGTTATGTGTGTGTTTTGTGTTGAGTGTCCGTACGTACGCGTATTGTTCTTAGCGTGGTCCCAGAATATGGGAAACGCTGTAACGGTGAGAGGTCACATATTGGTGTAAGTGGAAAAAGAAAAAGTTTTATACCTCGCCTCCGCACGAGGTAGCGGCTCAAGGCCTGAGTCGAAAAACAGATTTGATCTCATCTCCACGCGAGATGGCCGCCCGGGGCGTAAGTCGGAAAAAGAGAAAGAGACGAAAGGTCAACCAGTATTTATACTCGTTGAAGGATTAAGGAAATGAGGAGGCGCTAACTCCGACACGTTCTTCTATGTGACGTGCTTTGTCCTTTGTAGCTCTTAGTTAAGTTTGTCTTTTTGCCATATGTAATCCCTGTTCTGACAACCATTTACACAAGCTGGTTAGGTAGGTTATTCGCTGTTTTTGTCCCACTTGCCTTCAATCTGTCCTGTGAGTTTCCAATTTTCGAAGCCATCTTTCCTCATTATGTGTCCTAGAAATTACAACTATTTCTTTCTAACGCTACGTATAAGTGTCTTTTCGTTTCCATTTTCTCTCAAATCTCTTCGTTATTTACATATTTAGCTTCAAATATTCTCAGCATCCTTCTGCAGAACCACATTCTTATTGCCTCAAGTCTCTTCTCCACCTGTGATAAGATGGACCCGCATTCATTGTCATATAGGAAGACTCATATTACGTAACAGTTCAGTACTATTTTATCTATTTCCGACGAAGATTTCCTATTTCTTAATACTATGCTTACCTACTGAAAGGTATCTTTCGCTATCCCTGTGTGCCTTCGGATTTCGGTGTTGCATTTTCTATCCTCGTGTTAAAGGACTCCTTAGTATTACGTAAGCAATGTTATAGAAAAACTTCGTCAATATGTTCTGGCTTTCTAGGTGGACTTTCCAAGCACAATATTCGTTTGATTATTGATTTTAATTGTTTTATATTCCAGTATAATCCGTCTTTACTTGGTTCTTATTTTAAATTATATTAAGCGACTGTCAGATATGATGAGGTATTCAGAGAAATATATCTAGGGAACTCGTTTAGAAAAAAACATCATACATTTGCGTGCATTATCGTAATTTGATGCTATCTTATATTTCTATTTATTCCTATTTATTTCTTTTAATCATTTAATCCCAAGAAAGGCCATAAAACCACTAGGACTCATTGGGTTACTGAGAATGAAAGAAACAAAGAAAACGTTGAGCAGAGAGAGAAGGGGGATATTAAAATACTTGGATTCACGGAATCCTAAGTTAACGATTAACAAGCATTTTATTATTTGATATTCTTATATTGAAGTTTAAGGGTAAAACTGTGTCGATCCGCTCTTTTCATTGTCTCATGTTACTGATTCTAGCCTCGTCAATCCCTTAAGTTCTTTGCTTGTAGTTTCCCCATTAAATTTTATAATCTTCCCTACTGTGTCACATCTCGTTTCTTCTGACTAATTAGTTTTTTGTCATTCACTACCACTGGCCGAGGTCCGATAAAAACCGTCAGTGTTCTGACAGATGTCGCACTGCATCATTCATGTTAGCATTGATTCTCGCTACAGTAAATACCTTGTAGCTCAACTGACCTCATTTGATTTACAAGTCACATTAAGTCTTATGTTCCATCCGCATGATCTCCACGAAGTTCCACGCAATGACAACACAGTCGTTGTGATGAATATGTATTAATACACGCAGCCATTATGAAATATGTAAAAAGGTGGAATTAAAATGAACTTTTAGTTGCCATCATAGTGTTCATTTAAATCTTTATAGACATGTCACTCAGAATAATGTTGGTAATATCATTTAAGTCATAGAGAAAATATTTTAAACAAAATTTTCTTTGTCAATGCGCCTAATTTAATGGGAAATATTAATCACATAAATGGAACATTTTACAGTGAAAATTTCAAATCAAAATTGTGCTAATAACAATATATCAGGTGACGGACATCGATACATTATTATAGCTAGCTAGCTATAATAATGTATCGATGTCCGTCTAGATAGATAGATAGATAGATAGATAGATATTAACAGACTTAGAGCTATAGATAATTATTAAGAGATTTACATGTCGACACATTAGATATGAACAAACTTTGTTATTAACAGATAGATATTATAATATAAATAGATATTATCATATAGATAGATATTAACCGACTTACAGATTAGTAGATAGATAGATAGATAGATAGATAGATATGAACAGACTTACATGTCTACAGCATTAGATATTAACAAACTTACCTATTAACAGATAGATATTATCTTATAAATAGATATTACCATATAAATAGATTTTAACAAACTTAGCTATTAACAGATAGATATTACCATATATTTAGATATTAACATAGATAGATAGATAGATAGATAGATATTAACAGATTTATGTAGAGATGTAGATAGATATTAACAGATTTAGGTAGAGATGTATATAGAGATTTAAACAGATCTAGGTAGAGATGTAGATAGATATTAACAGACTTAGATATCAACAGCACTAGATATTAACAAACTTATTAGCAGATAGATATTAGCATATACATAGATATTAAAAGATAGATACATATTGACAAACTTAGATTTTAGCAGATAAATAGATAGATAGGTAGATAGATAGATGTTAACACCCATAGATATTAATAGATATAGATATTAACAGATTTAGATGGAGATATAGATAGATATTAACTGACTTAGATAACAACAACATTAGATATTAACAAACTTAGTTATTAGCTGATAGATATTAGCATATAGATAAATATTAGAAGATAGATATTAACAGACTTAGATATTAGCGGATAGATATTAACATAGATAGATAGATAGATATTAACAGACTTAGAGATATAGATAGATATTTAAAAACTTAAATATCAACAGCATTAGATATTAAAAAACTTATTAGCAAATAGGTACTAGCATATAGATAGATATTAGCTGATAGGTAGATATTAACAGACTTCGATATTAGCAGATATATTAACTATCTTAAACATTAACATACTTTGAGATCGGCTACTAATACATGCATATTTATAGATAGATATTAACAGATATATAAACAGATATAAACAGATATATATTGACAATCAATACTTATTAACAGATTGATGCCTATTAACAGATATGGACAGACTAATTCATAAATTAAGAGAGAGACAGAGAGAGAGAGCGAGCAAGAGAGAGATCCATAGTGATAAACATTTATAGATTATTTATTGATTCCTAGAAATTTTTATAGATGTTACTGTAAAGCGACCTCTCAGTATATTGGTTTTGCATCCCTCTTTTTAAGAATTAAATCCTCAGTGATCTTATATATATATATATATATCCGAACGTAATGAGAAGGAAAATAATATATAAATTCTAACGTTCACAGCATTAATTCAAACTAGGGCTCAATACCTATAGTATAGCAATAATTATTTATTATAATTTTTCCATATAGACAAAAAATAATTTACTCACTACAACGATGCAACTTCGTTTCGGTGCATTTAGTTGCACCTCGACTGGTGAGAACCAAAATGGCTATGAACAATTCTGTTTTTAAGCAGGCCGCACGTAGAATGTCACTAGCTTTTTTTCTATTTGTTTGAAAAGAAATAGGTAGATTTTAAGAGGGGACGCATAAGGATAAAGACGAAAATAGGATAGGCAAGAGGGTGACAGAGTGACACAATACTGTTTGTTGATATCAGTTTGTTGAAGGATTGTTGAGGTGTTAAATTGATGGCTCGATCCGAAACATTTTTTTAATCGACAACAACGATCAAGGGTTTAGGCATAGCATTTCCAATCCTCCTAAGAGTGAGGGCGGGGGTGAAAGGTGAGAATAGGAGAGAGTAAGACGATGAAAAAGGAAGGAGGGATAAGTTCAAAACGATGGTCATAGTTGTAATTGTAAATGTTTTTGGTAACTTTAAAACGAAGCCAGAGCTGAATTGCGGATATTTAAGCTGGAATTATTGCTACTAGTTTTGTAATCAGTGAATGTATTTTGTAAATTAATAAATTAAGAGGTGGCGATGTTTTTCTTGGTATGTTGCATACATAAGTTATTTGTTTGTTTTTTTTACAATAAGTTTTAGTTCAGAATTTAAGATATAAACAGAAAGGTATTTAAAAATACGGTATATTAATATAAATTTTATAAGCACATTTGGATACATACATACATATATATATATATATATATATATATATATATATATATATATATATATATATATGTTGGGTTGACTAAGTTCTCGCTGTTTTTTAATTTAATTTTTTAAATAGCTTAATAAAAAGAAAATAACAACTAATTAATCAATAATGTATTCTCCCTCGTTGTTTACAACTTCTTCCCAACGTTCAACAAGATTTTCAATACCACTTTGGTAGAAATCACACAGTTTCGACTGGAAAGATTAATCCAACCGAACTCTCAATTCTGCATCAGGATTGAACAAAACTCCGCGCAGATCATTTGAAAGAGATCGAAAGAGGCGGAAATTCGTTGTTGCCAAATCGGGAGAGTATGGCCGCTCTTATGAACCTTTCCCATCGAGTGAAGATGCTTCTCTATAGTATTGTGGGTTCATTCCATTTTCCCAGCCAGTTCCCTTGTCGTTTGACGAGAATTTTTGTGCAAAAGTTGGCTTAATCGCTCTTCATCGAACTCAACTGAACGGCCAGAACAAGGTGCGTCTTTGAGGTCAAAATATCCATTTTTGAACTTGGCATACCAATCCCGAGCAGTTCTTTCAGCAGCTATGGCATCCTCTCCACAAGTGTGGCGAGCAGATTTTGCGGCATTAGAACCTTGATTAAAAGCAAAAAGAAGATGCCGAAAATTCCCATATTTCTTAATTTGATGATCTGAAAATAAACAGAAATTAATTTAGATTAATTCAAAATGAAACAAAATAGATTACAAAATAACCCCAAAATAGAATTCTCGAAAAGATAGTTTCCCACAATTTAAAAATATAATAAATTTAAAAAGAAAGCGGGAACTTAGTTGGCAACCCAATATTTCTTAGTTCTGTCTAACCATATCGAGCACTATTATGTCTACACCTGTTGGAAAAAATTGGTAATTATTTATTTGCTTACCTGTGTATGCACGCCAGCAAGAATTATTGCACCATCATCGACGAGGATATCAGCATCATCATTCAAGCCCCAAAATTTATTCTATATCACGATGCTTGTTTGTGGTCCAAAAAGACATTCTTAACTTCTCTATAGCGATGAAAGCCGTTCGACTCTGCGGAAGTTAGTAAACTAGTCGGCATACAACTACTTGGAGGCTCAGGTATACTTTCGATAGCGAGAGCACTGACTGTACAGAGACGACGGAGTTATACTTCCACCAATCACAGCAAATTGACCGGCTTAGGAAGCAACTAATGACTTTTTTTAAGGATCAAGTACTTAATGTCACCACTATCACCAACGCCAAGGTGATCAATTTTCTAGACACTACTTTCGATCTATCCAAAAGAATACGCATTTCTTATAATAAGCAACTTTATAACTATATATACATTAATAAAGAATCTAACCGTCCACCAGGTATCCACTCTGGTTCTTTGATGAACGTGTTGTAATCTCAAAACAAATTATGAATATTAAAACCATTTGATATCATTTTTGCTTATTCAGGCACGTTGCCACTAGTGTGGGGCTGTAGGTGCAGATCAAACTCTGTTTTGTAATCTTCTGCGTTTGCTAAATTTTTAGCCTAAAACATAAGGAAGTTGAACATAGGTCAAGCTAGTGTTATCTTGTTCAGCACCGTTAGATTCAAGAAAACCAAAATATTGACCTGAAAACTTTAGTTATGTTTTTATTTAGCCTCGTCAAATCTTGACTTTCATAAGAATGTCATGTATGGAATATAACACACTGACAAATGTAAAGCCTACCATCTGTATACAAACTTTTAATCGGATTAATTTTTAAAATCTCTCCAAATGATTTAATCTTAGAAATCTTACAGAAGACAGCAATAAAGATCCTATAGAATGGCACTACAAAATCCCAAAGTATATACCAAATGAAAAAGGAAACATTTCCTGAACATTTCCAGTAGCAGTAGTAACAGAAATGAGTAGAATATGTAACTGAGGTGGGAAATGATGATGCCATGAAACTGTTAACGTTCCACATAACCAAAAGTAAAATGATAGGAAGGGAATATTCATCGATTTCAGAAAGTGCTCTATTTAGTCGACTTGATATGAACTGTTATAAAGAAATATATTTTTCCTGAAAAACAGTTTTAATAAAATGATATTAGAAATTTCAACCAATATTATCACTAACTGTTCGGTCAATGAATGCCGAATGTTTGCAGTATGGAAACGCCTAATTTTACTATTGTCATTATTTAGAGCGAGTTGGCCAGGGATTGATTAAGTATATCTTATTGTAGGACACGACCACAAAAGTAGGCTCCCCAGTGAAAACCGAACTACAGTAACAATTATCTTCGAGACTAATAACTACTCCACAATGAAACACATGTGATGTTATATAATGTAATAAGTTCGTTTTTGGTTTTGCTGCCTCTATGTTTAGCGTGTACGAATGTCTACCTAAAATGATTGGTATTGCATAGAGTTTTATATTCTTTAAGCTCAGAAAAGAAAATACTTGTACCCATACAAGGGAAACAAGAAGAAATTAAACAAAAGTACATTTTCAGTTTTGTTCATATGCGTGTATGTGCGTGTGTATGTGTGTGTGTGAGAAAGGGGGAGAGAGAGACAGATCCCTGGTTTTACCTTATCCAACAATATTTTCCTCTTCATAATTTAGATTATATCCTTACATTTTGTGATAAAACAAATATCTCATTCCTTTTCATAAAATGCTTATCTTTCACTCTTTCTTCTAACGTCTCTTATCGAGCTGTAACCTTTCTAGTAGTACCGATTTATTTCACTGGATGGATGGATAGATTATATGAATTTACCTCTGTGCAATTAAATTCCACAAAGTCAAAGACAAAGGCGGACACACATGATGGCAAGCAACTCAACAACAGTATTAAATTCAAAGGTATAATGTACAAAGGGGTGTATGCACAAATAGGTAAAAGGCTTGCAAATATAATTTATATTTGCGAACTTAAATGCTAGAAGAGTGTCCAAGGAGAAAGTGGGTTCTGGATTCCATTAATGTCAGAAAGGACGACATCAGTAAATGTGAGGTCACTACTGCTGTAACATTGCAAAAGAGGAAGATTTCACGTTCGAATTTGCCGCGTTTAACATGTACGGTTTTTTGATGACTGAAAACTTAAAACTGTTTATGTGTTTCTCTGCAGTTTCCCTTCCAACACGAAGGCACGAGGTTTTGTTTTTGTTTGTTTGCCTCTTTTTTGAGCTGTTTAAATCGTTTTTCATCGTCTCTTCTTGCGTAAGAACACTGAAGTATTTACTGCATTTCAGTGCGAACCATTTTCATTTTTTTCCTTTATATCTGATTCTTCTTGGCTTAGATCGGCTCAAATGAATCCACTCAGGCTACATTTCGATTCTTTGTATTTGAAATGCATGTTTCTTTTGCATCAAGAGTCTTAAATGAAAGTGTCCTGTGAAAAGTCTTTCTTCTCAAAGGCGAATCTTTCCAGACATATTCTCATTCATATCACTTCAATTCTTTGGCGAGATTTTCTCCTTTCCTTATTTCATACTGCCTTTTTTCTTTCATATATTCTTATTCTGTTATTCTCATTTTTTCTTTTTATTCTTATCCTTCCTATTTTTATTATTCTTAATACGCCTCCTCCTATTCTTAATACGCCTCCTCCTCTTCTTAATACGCCTCCTCCTCTTCTTAATACGCCTCCTCCTATTCTTAATACGCCTCCTCCTCTTCTTAATACGCCTCCTCCTCTTCTTAATACGCCTCCTCCTCTTCTTAATACGCCTCCTCCTCTTCTTAATACGCCTCCTCCTCTTCTTACATTTCCCTCCTCCTCTTCTTAATACGCCTCCTCCACTTCTAAATACGCCTCCTCCTCTTCTTAATACGCCTCCTCCTCTTCTTAATACGCCTCCTCCTCTTCTTACATTTCCCTCCTCCTCTTCTTAATACGCCTCCTCCTCTTCTTAATACGCCTCCTCCTCTTCTTACATTTCCCACCTCCTCTTCTTAATACGCCTCCTCCACTTCTTAATACGCCTCCTCCTCTTCTTAATACGCCTCCTCCTCTTCTTACATTTCCCTCCTCCTCTTCTTAATACGCCTCCTCCTCTTCTTAATACGCCTCCTCCTATTCTTAATACGCCTCCTCCTCTTCTTAATACGCCTCCTCCTCTTCTTAATACGCCTCCTCCTCTTCTTAATACGCCTCCTCCTCGTCTTAATACGCCTCCTCCTCTTCTTACATTTCCCTCCTCCTCTTCTTAATACGCCTCCTCCTCTTCTTCATACGCCTCCTCCTCGTCTTACATTTCCTTCCTCCTCTTCTTAATACGCCTCCTCCTCTTCTTAATACGCCTCCTCCTCTTCTTAATACGCCTCCTCCTATTCTTAATACGCCTCCTCCTCTTCTTACATTTCCCTCCACCTCTTCTTAATACGCCCCCTCTTCTTAATACACCTCCTTCTCTTCTTAATACGCCTCCTCCTATTCTTAATAAGCCTCCTCCTCTTCTTAATACGCCTCCCCCTCTTCTTAATACGCCTCCTCCTCTTCTTACATTTCCCTCCTCCTCTTCTTAATACGCCTCTTCCTCTTCTTAATACGCCTCCCCCTCTTCTTAATACGCCTCCTCCTCTTCTTACATTTCCCTCCTCCTCTTCTTAATGCGCCTCCTCCTCTTCTTAATACGCCTCCTCCTCTTCTTAATACGCCTCCTCCTCTTCTTAATACGCCTCCTCCTCTTCTTAATACGCCTCCTCTACTTCTTAATACGCCTCCTCCTCTTCTTAATACGCCTCCTCCTCTTTTATATTTCCCTCCTCCTCTTCTTAATACGCCTCCTCCTCTTCTTAATACGCCTCCTCCTCTTCTTAATACGCCTCCTCCTCTTCTTAATACGCCTCCTCCTCTTCTTACATTTCCCTCCTCCTCTTCTTAGTACGCCTCCACCTCTTCTTAATACGCCTCCTCCTCTTCTTAATACGCCTCCTCCTCTTCTTAATACGCCTCCTCCTCTTCTTAATACGCCTCCTCCTCTTCTTAATACGCCTCCTCCTCTTCTTAATACGCCTCCTCCTCTTCTTACATTTCCCTCCTCCTCTTCTTAATACGCCTCCTCCACTTCTTAATACGCCTCCTCCTCTTCTTAATACGCCTCCTCCTCTTCTTAATACGCCTCCTCCTCTTCTTACATTTCCCTCCTCCTCTTCTTAATACGCCTCCTCCTATTCTTAATACGCCTCCTCCTCTTCTTACATTTCCCTCCTCCTCTTCTTAATACGCCTCCTCCACTTCTTAATACGCCTCCTCCTCTTCTTAATACGCCTCCTCCTCTTCTTACATTTCCCTACTCCTCTTCTTAATACGCCTCCTCCTCTTCTTAATACGCCTCTTCCTATTCTTAATACGCCTCCTCCTCTTCTTAATACGCCTCCTCGTCTTCTTAATACGCCTCCTCCTCTTCTTAATACGCCTCCTCCTCTTCTTAATACGCCTCCTCCTATTCTTAATACGCCTCCTCCTATTCTTAATAAGCCTCCTCCTCTTCTTAATACGCCTCCTCCTCTTCTTAATACGCCTCCTCCTCTTCTTACATTTCCCTCCTCCTCTTCTTAATACGCCTCCTCCTCTTCTTAATACGCCTCCTCCTCGTCTTACATTTCCTTCCTCCTCTTCTTAATACACCTCCTCCTCTTCTTAATACGCCTCCTCCTCTTCTTAATACGCCTCCTCCTCTTCTTAAAACGCCTCCTCCTATTCTTAATACGCCTCCTCCTCTTCTTAATACGCCTCCTTCTCTTCTTAATACGCCTCCTCCTCTTCTTACATTTCCCTCCTCCTCTTCTTAATACGCCTCCTCCTCTTCTTAATACGCCTCTTCTCTTCTTAATACGCCTCCTCCTATTCTTAATAAGCCTCCTCCTCTTCTTAATACGCCTCCCCCTCTTCTTAATACGCCTCCTCCTCTTCTTACATTTCACTCCTCCTCTTCTTAATACGCCTCCTCCTCTTCTTAATACGCCTCCTCCTCTTCTTACATTTCCCTCCTCCTCTTCTTAATACGCCTCCACCTCTTCTTAATACGCCTCCTCCTCTTCTTAATACGCCTCCTCCTCTTCTTAATACGCCTCCTCCTCTTCTTAATACGCCTCCTCCTCGTCTTACATTTCCTTCCTCCTCTTCTTAATACGCCTCCTCCACTTCTTAATACGCCTCCTCCTCTTCTTAATACGCCTCCTCCTATTCTTAATACGCCTCCTCCTCTTCTTACATTTCCCTCCTCCTCTTCTTAATACGCCTCCTCCTCTTCTTAATACGCCTCTTCTCTTCTTAATACGCCTCCTCCTATTCTTAATACGCCTCCTCCTCTTCTTACATTTCCCTCCTCCTCTTCTTAATACGCCTCCTCCTCTTCTTAATACGCCTCTTCTCTTCTTAATACGCCTCCTCCTATTCTTAATAAGCCTCCTCCTCTTCTTAGTACGCCTCCCCCTCTTCTTACATTTCCCTCCTCCTCTTCTTAATACGCCTCCTCCTATTCTTAATACGCCTCCTCCTCTTCCTAATACGCCTCCTCCTCTTCTTAATACGCCTCCTCCTCTTCCTAATACGCCTCCTCCTCTTCTTAATACGCCTCCTCCTCTTCCTAATACGCCTCCTCCTCTTCTTAATACGCCTCCTCCTCTTCTTAATACGCCTCCTCCTCTTCTTAATACGCCTCCACCTATTCTTAATACGCCTCCTCCTCTTCTTACATTTCCTTCCTCCTCTTCTTAATACGCCTCCTCCTCTTCTTAATACGCCTCCTCCTCTTCTTAATACGCCTCCTCCTATTCTTAATACGCCTCCACCTATTCTTAATACGCCTCCTCCTCTTCTTAATACGCCTCCTCCTCTTCTTAATACGCCTCCTCCTATTCTTAATACGTCTCCTCCTCTTCTTAATACGCCTCCTCCTCTTCTTAATACGCCTCCTCCTCTTCTTAATACGCCTCCACCTATTCTTACATTTCCCACCTCCTCTTCTTAATACGCCTCCTCCTCTTCTTAATACGCCTCCTCCTATTCTTACATTTCCCACCTCCTCTTCTTAATACGCCTCCTCCTCTTCTTAATACGCCTCCTCCTCGTCTTACATTTCCTTCCTCCTCTTCTTAATACGCCTCCTCCTCTTCTTAATACGCCTCCTCCTATTCTTAATACGTCTCCTCCTCTTCTTAATACGCCTCCTCCTCTTCTTAATACGCCTCCTCCTCTTCTTAATACGCCTCCACCTATTCTTACATTTCCCACCTCCTCTTCTTAATACGCCTCCTCCTCTTCTTAATACGCCTCCTCCTATTCTTACATTTCCCACCTCCTCTTCTTAATACGCCTCCTCCTCTTCTTAATACGCCTCCTCCTCGTCTTACATTTCCTTCCTCCTCTTCTTAATACGCCTCCTCCTCTTCTTAATACGCCTCCTCATCTTCTTAATACGCCTCCTCCTCTTCTTACATTTCCCTCCTCCTCTTCTTAATACGCCTCCCCCTCTTCTTAATACGCCTCCTCCTCTTCTTACATTTCCCTCCTCCTCTTCTTAATACGCCTCCTCCTATTCTTAATACGCCTCCTCTTCTTCCTAATACGCCTCCTCCTCTTCTTAATACGCCTCCTCCTCTTCCTAATACGCCTCCTCCTCTTCTTAATACGCCTCCTCCTATTCTTAATACGTCTCCTCGTCTTCTTAATACGCCTCCACCTATTCTTACATTTCCCTCCTCCTCTTCTTAATACGCCTCCTCCTCTTCTTAATACGCCTCTTCTCTTCTTAATACGCCTCCTCCTCTTCTTAATACGCCTCCTCCTCTTCCTAATACGCCTCCTCCTCTTCTTAATACGCCTCCTCCTCTTCTTACATTTCCCTCCTCCTCTTCTTAATACGCCTCCACCTCTTCTTAATACGCCTCCTCCTCTTCTTAATACGCCTCCCCCTCTTCTTAATACGCCCCCTCCTCTTCTTAATACGCCTCCTACTATTCTTAATACGTCTCCTCCTCTTCTTAATACGCCTCCTCCTCTTCTTAATACGCCTCCTCCTCTTCTTAATACGCCTCCACCTATTCTTAATACGCCTCCTCCTATTCTTAATACGCCTCCTCCTCTTCTTAATAAGCCTCCTCCTATTCTTAATAAGCCTCCTCCTCTTCTTAATACGCCTCCTCCTCTTCTTAATACGCCTCCTCCTATTCTTAATACGCCTCCTCCTCTTCTTAATACGCCTCCTCCTCTTCTTAATACGCCTCCTCCTCGTCTTAATACGCCTCCTCCTCTTCTTACATTTCCCACCTCCTCTTCTTAATACGCCTCCTCCTCTTCTTAATACGCCTCCTCCTCGTCTTACATTTCCTTCCTCCTCTTCTTAATACGCCTCCTCCTCTTCTTAATACGCCTCCTCATCTTCTTAATACGCCTCCTCCTCTTCTTAATACGCCTCCTCCTCGTCTTACATTTCCTTCCTCCTCTTCTTAATACGCCTCCTCCACTTCTTAATACGCCTCCTCCTCTTCTTAATACGCCTCCTCCTATTCTTAATACGCCTCCTCCTCTTCTTACATTTCCCTCCTCCTCTTCTTAATACGCCTCCTCCTCTTCTTAATACGCCTCTTCTCTTCTTAATACGCCTCCTCCTATTCTTAATACGCCTCCTCCTCTTCTTACATTTCCCTCCTCCTCTTCTTAATACGCCTCCTCCTCTTCTTAATACGCCTCTTCTCTTCTTAATACGCCTCCTCCTATTCTTAATAAGCCTCCTCCTCTTCTTAGTACGCCTCCCCCTCTTCTTAATACGCCTCCTCCTCTTCTTACATTTCCCTCCTCCTCTTCTTAATACGCCTCCTCCTATTCTTAATACGCCTCCTCCTCTTCCTAATACGCCTCCTCCTCTTCTTAATACGCCTCCTCCTCTTCCTAATACGCCTCCTCCTCTTCTTAATACGCCTCCTCCTCTTCCTAATACGCCTCCTCCTCTTCTTAATACGCCTCCTCCTCTTCTTAATACGCCTCCTCCTCTTCTTAATACGCCTCCACCTATTCTTAATACGCCTCCTCCTCTTCTTACATTTCCTTCATCCTCTCCTTAATACGCCTCCTCCTCTTCTTAATACGCCTCCTCCTCTTCTTAATACGCCTCCTCCTATTCTTAATACGCCTCCACCTATTCTTAATACGCCTCCTCCTCTTCTTAATACGCCTCCTCCTATTCTTAATACGCCTCCTCCTATTCTTAATACGTCTCCTCCTCTTCTTAATACGCCTCCTCCTCTTCTTAATACGCCTCCTCCTCTTCTTAATACGCCTCCACCTATTCTTACATTTCCCACCTCCTCTTCTTAATACGCCTCCTCCTCTTCTTAATACGCCTCCTCCTATTCTTACATTTCCCACCTCCTCTTCTTAATACGCCTCCTCCTCTTCTTAATACGCCTCCTCCTCGTCTTACATTTCCTTCCTCCTCTTCTTAATACGCCTCCTCCTCTTCTTAATACGCCTCCTCCTATTCTTAATACGTCTCCTCCTCTTCTTAATACGCCTCCTCCTCTTCTTAATACGCCTCCTCCTCTTCTTAATACGCCTCCACCTATTCTTACATTTCCCACCTCCTCTTCTTAATACGCCTCCTCCTCTTCTTAATACGCCTCCTCCTATTCTTACATTTCCCACCTCCTCTTCTTAATACGCCTCCTCCTCTTCTTAATACGCCTCCTCCTCGTCTTACATTTCCTTCCTCCTCTTCTTAATACGCCTCCTCCTCTTCTTAATACGCCTCCTCATCTTCTTAATACGCCTCCTCCTCTTCTTACATTTCCCTCCTCCTCTTCTTAATACGCCTCCCCCTCTTCTTAATACGCCTCCTCCTCTTCTTACATTTCCCTCCTCCTCTTCTTAATACGCCTCCTCCTATTCTTAATACGCCTCCTCTTCTTCCTAATACGCCTCCTCCTCTTCTTAATACGCCTCCTCCTCTTCCTAATACGCCTCCTCCTCTTCTTAATACGCCTCCTCCTATTCTTAATACGTCTCCTCGTCTTCTTAATACGCCTCCACCTATTCTTACATTTCCCTCCTCCTCTTCTTAATACGCCTCCTCCTCTTCTTAATACGCCTCTTCTCTTCTTAATACGCCTCCTCCTCTTCTTAATACGCCTCCTCCTCTTCCTAATACGCCTCCTCCTCTTCTTAATACGCCTCCTCCTCTTCTTACATTTCCCTCCTCCTCTTCTTAATACGCCTCCACCTCTTCTTAATACGCCTCCTCCTATTCTTAATACGCCTCCTCCTCTTCTTAATACGCCTCCTCCTCTTCTTAATACGCCTCCTCCTCTTCTTAATACGCCTCCCCCTCTTCTTAATACGCCCCCTCCTCTTCTTAATACGCCTCCTACTATTCTTAATACGTCTCCTCCTCTTCTTAATACGCCTCCTCCTCTTCTTAATACGCCTCCTCCTCTTCTTAATACGCCTCCACCTATTCTTAATACGCCTCCTCCTATTCTTAATACGCCTCCTCCTCTTCTTAATAAGCCTCCTCCTATTCTTAATAAGCCTCCTCCTCTTCTTAATACGCCTCCTCCTCTTCTTAATACGCCTCCTCCTATTCTTAATACGCCTCCTCCTCTTCTTAATACGCCTCCTCCTCTTCTTAATACGCCTCCTCCTCGTCTTAATACGCCTCCTCCTCTTCTTACATTTCCCACCTCCTCTTCTTAATACGCCTCCTCCTCTTCTTAATACGCCTCCTCCTCGTCTTACATTTCCTTCCTCCTCTTCTTAATACGCCTCCTCCTCTTCTTAATACGCCTCCTCATCTTCTTAATACGCCTCCTCCTCTTCTTAATACGCCTCCTCCTATTCTTAATACGCCTCCTCTTCTTCTTACATTTCCCTCCTCCTCTTCTTAATACGCCTCCTCCTCTTCTTAATACGCCTCCTCCTCTTCTTAATACCCCTCCTCCTCTTCTTACATTTCCTTCCTCCTCTTCTTAATACGCCTCCTCCTCTTCTTAATACGCCTCCTCCTCTTCTTAATACGCCTCCTCCTATTCTTAATACGCCTCCTCTTCTTCTTACATTTCCCTCCTCCTCTTCTTAATACGCCTCCTCCTCTTCTTAAAACGCCTCCTCCTATTCTTAATACGCCTCCTCCTCTTCTTAATACGCCTCCTTCTCTTCTTAATACGCCTCCTCCTCTTCTTA
Organism: Acanthosepion esculentum; assembly: GCA_964036315.1. Classification (NCBI taxonomy): domain Eukaryota; kingdom Metazoa; phylum Mollusca; class Cephalopoda; order Sepiida; family Sepiidae; genus Acanthosepion; species Acanthosepion esculentum. The sequence continues at coordinate 142,737,507 of OZ038478.1, read as the reverse complement.
CATTTCCCTCCTCCTCTTCTTAATACGCCTCCTCCTCTTCTTAATACGCCTCTTCTCTTCTTAATACGCCTCCTCCTATTCTTAATAAGCCTCCTCCTCTTCTTAATACGCCTCCCCCTCTTCTTAATACGCCTCCTCCTCTTCTTACATTTCACTCCTCCTCTTCTTAATACGCCTCCTCCTCTTCTTAATACGCCTCCTCCTCTTCTTAATACGCCTCCTCCTCTTCTTAATACGCCTCCTCCTCTTCTTACATTTCCCTCCTCCTCTTCTTAATACGCCTCCACCTCTTCTTAATACGCCTCCTCCTCTTCTTAATACGCCTCCTCCTATTCTTAATACGCCTCCCCCTCTTCTTAATACGCCTCCTCCTCTTCTTAATACGCCTCCTCCTCTTCTTAATACGCCTCCTCCTCGTCTTACATTTCCTTCCTCCTCTTCTTAATACGCCTCCTCCACTTCTTAATACGCCTCCTCCTCTTCTTAATACGCCTCCTCCTATTCTTAATACGCCTCCTCCTCTTCTTACATTTCCCTCCTCCTCTTCTTAATACGCCTCCTCCTCTTCTTAATACGCCTCTTCTCTTCTTAATACGCCTCCTCCTATTCTTAATAAGCCTCCTCCTCTTCTTAATACGCCTCCCCCTCTTCTTAATACGCCTCCTCCTCTTCTTACATTTCCCTCCTCCTCTTCTTAATACGCCTCCTCCTATTCTTAATACGCCTCCTCCTCTTCCTAATACGCCTCCTCCTCTTCTTAATACGCCTCCTCCTCTTCCTAATACGCCTCCTCCTCTTCTTAATACGCCTCCTCCTATTCTTAATACGTCTCCTCCTCTTCTTAATACGCCTCCTCCTCTTCTTAATACGCCTCCTCCTCTTCTTAATACGCCTCCACCTATTCTTAATACGCCTCCTCCTATTCTTAATACGCCTCCTCCTCTTCTTAATAAGCCTCCTCCTATTCTTAATAAGCCTCCTCCTATTCTTAATACGCCTTCTCTTCTTCTTAGATTTCCCTCCTCCTCTTCTTAATACGCCTCCTCCTCTTCTTAATACGCCTCCTCCTCTTCTTAATACGCCTCCTCCTATTCTTAATACGCCTCCTCTTCTTCTTACATTTCCCTCCTCCTCTTCTTAATACGCCTCCTCCTCTTCTTAATACGCCTCCTCCTCTTCTTAATACGCCTCCTCCTATTCTTAATAAACCTCCTCCTCTTCTTAATACGCCTCCTCCTCTTCTTAATACGCCTCCTCCTCTTCTTAATACGCCTCCTCCTATTCTTAATACGTCTCCTCCTCTTCTAAATACGCCTCCTCCTATTCTTAATACGCCTCCTCCTCTTCTTAATACGCCTACTCCTCTTCTTAATACGCCTCCTCCTCTTCTTAATACGCCTCCTCCTATTCTTAATACGACTCCTCATCTTCTTAATAAGCCTCCTCCTATTCTTAATAAGCCTCCTCCTCTTCTTAATACGCCTCCTCCTCTTCTTAATACGCCTCCTCCTCTTCTTAATACGCCTCCTCCTATTCTTAATACGCCTCCTCCTATTCTTAATACGCCTCCTCCTCTTCTTATTACGCCTCCTCCTCTTCTTAATACGCCTCCTCCTATTCTTAATACGCCTCCTCCTATTCTTAATAAACCTTCTCCTCTTCTTAATACGCCTCCTCCTCTTCTTAATACGCCTCCTCCTATTCTTAATACGCCTCCTCCTCTTCTTAATACGCCTCTTCCTATTCTTAATACGCCTCCTCCTATTCTTAATACGCCTCCTCCTATTCTTAATTCGCCTCCTCCTATTCTTAATAAGCCTCCTGCTATTCTTAATAAACCTCCTCCTCTTCTTAATACGCCTCCTCCTATTCTTAATACGCCTCCTCCTCTTCTTAATACGCCTCCTCCTCTTCTTAATACGCCTTACTCCTCTTCTTAATACGCCTCCTCCTCTTCTTAATACGCCTCCTCCTCTTCTTACAGTTCTTAAATTATTTCTTCTTTTATTGCTTGTCGGTTGTCGAAAATGAATCAGAAACTTGAAAGTAAGTTTTTTCTTCCAGTGACCAAGCCACTTTACTTCGCGACGCAATTAGAAACGATCTCTTCCTCTTCTTCCGGGCAATATGGTAATATTAAAGGCACCAAAAAGTACAAGGCAGTTAAAGACTAAGCTGGCTAACAGATACGAAGGGAGGCGGAGTGTATGACAAAATAGGATAATCAAAAACCTAATTCAGGAGTAGATTCAACATGGCCGATTTTCTGCGAGCATTCTCATTGGCCCACGCACGGGAAATATTTACAATCAAAGAGATTGCGTAGAAGTTTCGAACTGCATTTATGCTCCAGAGGGTTTAAGGTTTGTTAATGTAAGCTCAGAGGAAACAAAATTAACGAACTGAAACTGATGGTAACTGTTCCACCAAGAATTCTCCTATTTACAGAAAAACAAAAAAGAATCCACAATTTTCTGCAATTTCCCTCCAACCAAATACAGTACGAAGCATCCGTATGTCTTTCTCTGTCCAACGACCGACTACAAGTTATATAAGTTCCGAATACCCTTTTATAAATTATAGACTGAATACACATTTAAAAATTGGTTCTTCGCTGTAAACTTATGCACACACCTAATAATTAACTTTACAAAAACAAGCATCTAGGAATTAATCAAGATAAGAGGAACAAACAGCCCAAGATACGTTCTATGAATTGGAGATGTCGAAATCCAGCAAGTAATTAAATTTAAATATTTGGGAAGGAATATAATAGATGAAGAAAAGCCTCAGAAGACAATTTGGAATGGCGAAAAATACCCTTCCAAAAGCTAAACAAATTAAGAAACCGGAAAACTTCATTAGAAACAAAGAAAATTGAACTGGACTGCTAAGTAATATCAATCGTCCTATATGATAATATAGCGGACCGTAGGGGTGAAGATGTGAAGATATATCAGAAGGTTAAAATTTCCTGCTAGCCGGTCCAACTACATGAGAATGTTGGGGTTTACTTAAGTCCAAAGAAGACTGAGAAAACAAACAAGACCGATATACATGGGTAAACATATATATTAATAACAAAACAAGTTAAACAAAGACATGGACTGTTACATATTGTTTGTATGGAGAAATTATATATGTGTGTTGTAAGTGTTCGTACGTACGTGTATTGTTCTTAGCGCGTTCCCAGAATTTGGGAAACGCTCTATCTGTGAGAAGTCACAATTTGGCCTAAGTGGAAAAAGAGAGATTTTACCTCGCCTCCGCGCGAGGTAACGGCCCAAGGCCTAAGTCGAAAAAGAGAGAGAGGTGAAGTATTTATAGCCAGGGGAGAGAGACCCCTGTTGAAGGATTAAGGAAACTGAGAAGGAACTTACTCCGACAATAATGAATATTGGGAAATTTACTCGCGGATGACGAGAAAAGATTTTACAGAAGAATGCTGGGAATATCATGAAGGAGAATGTAAACAACGGGGATGTTTTAAGGAAGTGGAAACAAAATGCACATTTTAACTTAGAAAGAGACAATTGTGATTTCCCGTGCACACAATGAAGAAAGAGATTTGTGATCATCCTCGTACTGAAAGAAAATGGCACATAGAAGAAGAAAAATATCTGGTTGATGAAACTCGCAGACAAACACATAATCAAAAAAATGGAAGCTATGTAAAAGACTGGCTTCAGTATATTAGCTCAGGCTTTACTTACACCCAAAAAAGAATTTCTAAGTACACTGACGTTTTTACTACACATATGTTTGCTTGCATATGTCGCAAATGAAAACAAATTAATTCTTAGGCGAGATCAGTCTCTTTCGAAAGACTGTTATATTGTATATTAAGACTTTTATATCATATTTCTTGGCGGATATATCCTAACTAAATATTGTTACATCATATTTCAAGGCTGAAGCGTAAAATCTCAAGATTAAATATACCATGTCAGGATTACAATTAAGCACCTAAAACGGTATTTTTTTAAATAATAACGGGTATGTAACATTTTACCATTGTTATTTCGATCAAATTTCCCCACTGGCAGAAAGGTAGAACGTAAGAAGGAAATGAATATAGACATAACATAGGTATTGCATACTTTTATTGGTGCATATAACCCTAACTGTTAAATGATAAAAAACAATCTGATTCCAAGTTTTATATTTTTAATCACTTCAACCCAATCAAAGCAACAAATTCATTAAGTGTAAGGATCCAAGAGTGTTGCACACTATCGAAGGCTTTACGATAATCAATCCACGCTGCGCTAAGATTTGTACATCCTCTCCTGCAATTTTTCAGAATCATTTTGTTTATCAGTAGTTGATCTTTGCAACCATATGAACCTCTCCTGCATCCCTTTTGTTTCAGTGGAAGAATGTTGTTTGCTTCGAAAAAAGAGTAAGTACGCTTCATAAGGACAGACCTGATCAATTTATATGTGGTGGAG
>OZ038478.1:142725556-142730556 GCA_964036315.1 Acanthosepion esculentum | reverse complement strand
ATGCTTTTATATGATCTCTTTAGTGTATCGCCAACAAAAAAACAAAAGCAAGACTGCGTCACCGTCTAAAACCTACAATGGCGATGATTCACTGATGTAAATGCCACTAAGAGACAAAATGGCCTAAGTGGACTAATATTTAGCAGAATATTTACTAATAGTAGAATACTTGCTACCTGTACCTGTGCACATACTGTATATAAGTCAGATTCCTTTTCAACGTGTTGTAATTTTATTTTCCATCAGAGTCTATAGATACGTAGTAGTGAGTTAAATAGTTGTCTTCCTGGCTAAGAAGGGTTTCATAAAACTCTGATATTTGCTCATTTTTCACAAATAGTAAATACCCGAACAGCACAATGCTTTCTAAGTACATCTGGGAAATAAAAAACAAAACGCAAATCACTCCAAAAATATCATGGAAAATAAGGAAAAGATCATCAGCCTACAACACTGAGCTCATCTCAAAATGCAGACATGAAAACAAATTTTTACTACGTTACTTAAAGATCGAAAACTGAAAAGAATAAATAAAAATAAACAAAATAATATAAAAAACAATTAAAATAAATTAACCCAAGCAAATAATAAACAAATTAACAAATCACTCCCGAAATAGAATGAATTAAAAATATATAAAAAACAAGTAAAAATAATCAATCGAAATAAATGAATAAATAAATAAAGTAAACAATAAACAAATTAACAAACCAATTCCGCCAAAATAGCCGTTAGAATACAATGATCAATCCAAAAATTGGACGAGAAAATAGCTATAACTGCTATATAACGATAAAAAATTACTACGTGACTCAAAAATTCAAAACCCAATAGAGTAAACAAACATACACAAAATAAAAAAGTAAAGTAAATAAATAAGAAAAAAACAATTAAAAATTATTCCTTATAAATAAATAAATGAACAAATTAACATATTGCCCCCGCTAAAATAACCGTTAAATCTAATAAAAATAAACATAAATAAGCAAAAACAAGTAAAAATAATCAATCCAAATAAATAAAATAATATACAAATTAAAAACTCTTCCCCGCCAAAATAACAGAATAGACTACGGCAATCATCCAAACATTGGACGAATAAATAGCTTTCTCTTCCCAGACCAAAACATATTATTAAATAAGCAATCTAAGCAAATCTAAAAAAAAATGTTGCTACGTTAATAAAACATCAAAAATAGAAAAGAATAAAGAAATCTATAAAATAAAAAATGAAAATAAAACACAAGTAAAATAAATTAACCCAAATAAATAAACAAGCCACTCCCGGCAAAATAACCACCAGAATAGATTACCCACAATGCACCATTGACCCATATATATAAATAGTTGAGAAAAAATCCAACACTCACGGGCTGACGATTGCGTCTAGCATGAAACAGCTGTAGCCTTTGAGTTTTGACGTCAATGTTCAATTTTATATATATATATATATATATATATATATATATATATATATATATATATATATATATACATATTGACCGATTTTTCAAGTTGACTAATTCAATCTGAGGATACATCCACCGCGTGCGGTACTATTGGGAAGTGTCTGAAAATCAAACCACAAATTGACCTAAGACTTGTGAGTAAAATTTTTAAGCGAAACTGTTCGGTAGTCGCTGATGACTGTGCCAACATAAAGTTCCAAATAATATGGACTGATTGTGTGAATGTACTGATTTTGTTCGACTGCTGATCATGCCAGATTATACGTTATCTCCCAAAAACTGTATCTACGGTCGGCTCATCATAGTTGTAGTATAGACCACCGGTTGATTGTGTGTGTGTGTTGAAGGAACACAAATATACCTGGCAGGGTGTCTGCAACAGGGATTAAAACACAATAATTTAGATTTTAAAAAACGCAATATACTTTTTTTTACTGATATTTGAGATCGAACAAATCTTGTAGTGAAAAAGATAGTCAAAAATATTTGAGCGAGACAGAACAAAACATGAACTTTTGTTTCTGAAATGCAACATCTCAATATAAAATTGGAAAAATATTATTTTAAAAAATTAAAGTAGAAGACCTTGTCGGTTGAATTTAACAAAACCCGATTATATAATTGGGTGCGGCAAAATTAATACTTTATTCTGAGCTGAGGGGGATAGGACGACGTGGAGATATTGAGAAGCCATCAAACCTAACACCACAAGTCTTTTCTTATGGGGGGTACTAAAAGATCTCGTCTAGAAGAAAACAGTTCCCGAAAACAAGCAATCCTAATAAATTTTCTGAAGGTATTGTAAAATGGTTTGTCGAAGTGTTGTGACGTCTTGCTAACATAGGAAGTCAATTAGATGCTAGGATATTAATAGTTAGTCTATTAGTCGTTTAGGAAAAAAGTAGGAATCACCAAATTAGATAAGTAAATTCACGCGTATTTCGTTTGTAAGCTATTTATTTGGGCATTTTTAATTTATTAATCGAATCCACCCCATAGAAGGCAGTACATCCACTAAAACACAAAGGGTTATTTTTAATTTAATAATCCACTTTTATGTTTGTCTTTTCATTTCTCTCTCTAATCCCATTCCATTTTTCTCTTTTTTTATTTCAGGTTATGGACACATCGCACCCAAAACGGTAGCTGGTCGTCTCGTAACCATCGCCTACGCCGTGGTCGGTATCCCACTTATGCTTCTGTGCCTGGTAAGCCTAGGCAAGTTTTTGGCCGGTTGCTTCCGTGCTTTCTACACCCAGGTGCTATGCTGCATGTGTTGTGATAAGAAGACCAATGGAGAGCCATCGGTGACGGCGGTACGTTCAGAAATGGCGCCGACATTTATACACCCGAAAGCCTCCGGTATGGATAACAAAGAGTCAATGCAGGGTGATTTCATCGATGAAAGTGCTATACCTCAGAGTGCAGTGATCTGTACTCTAGAGGACGACATAGACGAACCACCTGTCACTATCCCTGTCGTTGTTACGTTAATGTTTATGGCAGGTTATATTTTCTGTGGAACTCTTTTGTTCGCCATGTGGGGAAAAAACTGGGACTATGTCGAAGGGTCCTACTTCTGTTTCATAACGCTGAGTACGATCGGGTTCGGAGACTTCGTTCCCGGCACGTCTGTCGATTCGTGGCACAATGACGGAAAACAAGTGATGTGCTCTCTGTACTTACTGTTTGGGCTCGCCACCGTTGCCATGTGCTTCGAACTGATGCAAGCTCAGGTTAGAGAAACCTGTCGATCGATCGGAGAGAGGATCGGAATTTTGCAATCCGAAATGTAATTCAAATAATATCGTTCGTTTTTTTTTTCTTTTCTTTTTTAATGAATTATATTTTTTGGATGCGTCTGATTTATAAGATGCTTTTATTTTTTCTAGGAAGTGAATTTATTCGACAGTTCAATAGGAAATATTCGCGTGAATAGTATCTGTCAAACTGCTTTCAAATAAATCGTCACACAGATAGTAAATAGGAGACTTTATGCTCTAATAAAACCGAATTAATATTCACTTTCAATATTGGCACCAGATCTTAAGATGCATAATCAATGAAACAATATCTTTTTGAGCCAAGCAATTATATATATATATCTAACACAAGACGGAACGGGAATCAGTATTTTTGCAGACAAGAAATACGCATTAATAAAAGTGTCTTTAATAAAGTAGATAAGATCCCTATTTACGCATACATAAAACTGGAAAATGAGTGTTTTGATGCAAGTAAAATATAAATATAGTGTCTTAAGAAATCCTAAGTCGTTATTTTCAGACTTGACGAAACCAGAATTATGCTATTAAAGCTCAGAAAGTTTCTGTATAAAAAATAATAAATTACACAATCAAAACATTTACAGCCCTATTCCAATAATATACTTATATAAAAATCTTACAAAATGTATAATAACAGTTTTAAATTGAATTAGGAAACAACAGCTGTATTGTAGTTGAGTGCAATCAGTCAATGTTTTCAATAATGTGTTTTTTGTTCTAATTCAAATCGCAATTCTAATAATCAGGTTGAACAAGCTGAAACCATTGAGATGGATTGTGCATGTGTGCATAAAAATTCTTATAGGATATTTTAAAATGTTATTTTATTCTGTCTGAATGCCGACGGAAACTGATAACCAAGACATTTCTTTAGATATTTTCAAATTGATTTCTTTTCTTTTATTATAACATTAAAAATACAGACTTATTAAGCAATAGTGAGATTACTTTAACCTAAAACATTTAATTGACTGTGTATTAAGATATGGACCCAAATATATTTTTATTTATTTTGTTGGGAATTTGAATACAATAAGTTAGGTGATATTTCTTCGTTGTAATGAACTGACTACCTCGTAAAAACAAATGCTTAGTAACATTGGGGAACTAAATCAGCCTGTTATATATCGTCATTTTTGTTCTGTCGATCATTGCGTTTCCGACCATAAGAATACTAACGTTGATCGAATTCAATAATTATCTAAGATGCATAATCAATAAAAATATGTCTGTTGAATAAACCGTCCAAAACCTAATAATCAAAATAAGAAAAATTCAAGATAATGAGTTCATTTAATTCGCACGATTATTTAAAAATGAGAAATATAATAGACTAATTGTTTACTTTCATTGTTTACCCAATTTTATTACGCGTTTTACTTCTCATTTTTTTCCTTTAATAATAGAATATATCGACACAGAATGTAAAGGTAAAAACATAACCTCCACAATGTAGCTAGTAGTAAAATAAAATCATCACACTAACTTCATCTAAAACTTTCAAAATAAATAAATATACTCTTACTTTGAATGTAAGACAAACAAAAAAAAAAGACTGGAGAAAATTGGCGACAAAGTGATGACAGAATAATTACAGATTTTCTTTACTTAATTATTACTGCTTCTATAACCAAAACTGTCAGGGCAACATCTCTGAAACAGGCTCACGAGTTATAAGATATTAATTCTCGTCAAAAGTTAATTTATCGACCTAGAATATTAATAATAAAAAAATAGTTGAGGT
>OZ038478.1:142713056-142723056 GCA_964036315.1 Acanthosepion esculentum | reverse complement strand
ATCATACAATCGCATTCGCTCACAGGGTTGGAGGGGCATAGTTGAGCGGGGCCACGCAATTCAGGACATTCAGAGCGGTATTCGATGAGGTCAGCGACGCGTGGATGATGACACAACGGTTGGCACATTCAGTTGAAATGCGCAATGCCCCAATACTCTCTGCAGCTACTTCAAGCGTCGATTCAATAGGCTGAAACCTGAGTGCTGGCCAGTCGGCAATAAGTTCTGAGTATTTCGCTTATTTATTGAGTCAGCGTCTATTATGAAGAGCGATTTCTGTGGGTGCTTCGTTGTACCTCTGTCTACCAGTAACTTCTACGGTACAACACTTGAAACTTTACGGAAGGCCAAATGCTGCGTTGCAAGGTCCATTCCTTTACTGGGTTTTTCCCCAAACCCTAACATCCGCAGTAAAACCTACAGCAACAGCTACTCCCAGTAGGGGGAGTCACGTGCGTTCGTCCGCTCAGTTTTTCGGGAGTGGGGAGGGTTTCATCTTTCCATAGGAAATGAAGTCAAATCATTCTCGGTTCAATAAATGGACACACCAGACTTATGCCAAAAAAGGAATGGACACAAATTCACTACTAGGTCAAGTGCTTTCCAACAAGACTAGGCCAGCCGTACTTAAATAGGGTCGGGTAGGTGAACGTGTGCAAACTGGAGTAGAGCAGATTTGCCGACCACCGACGACTATGTATTACGCGAGTCCTACAGTGAAAACGCAAACATTCTTTTGCGTTGCCAGAATTAAAAATCTAGACCGATTATTCATTTTATTTTTCGTATTTGTTAACGTTATGTCATGGATAACTTCGCAAGCAATATTTGAAAAACGATTAAATGTGTAAAAAAATAGAAAAATGTATGAGCCGAACATGTAACACATGGTGTTAATTTTTCCTATTGCTATTCCAGCGGTATGCCTTCAAAGAAAACCTTACCAAGGTGAAAGATAAACACGAATAATGACACGATTGAAATAAGTGACCTATAAATAGATAACACTTCGCAATAAATGTATGCGTAAAACACCAGTGTACGAATATAAATTACTTTAAATATTTACATTTATGTACACGAAATATCTACGTGCGTATATCTACAAGTACATATACACGAGATCGTATACGTTATATCTTTGGCTGGTGGCGTATTTTTGAAAGACCATTCATGGGAGAATATATCATAAATTTCTATATATCAAAACAATGTTAGGCAAATGAAAACAAATGGGAAAAAAAGATCTGTGTAACGTGTCTCGTCCTCTCGGACTTCTAAATTAATGTTTTTGTTGATGGAATTATGAGACTCTATCGTTCTGTGATGGAATGATATATGTGTATGAAAGGGTAGGATATACTAAATGAAATCGGCCAGGCTACGTGCCGAGACACGTCTAAAAAATAATAAAAAATTTAAATTTCAGCTTTTCAATATCTTCAATGTTTCCTGTCGATGTATAAGTATAATCGACGTTTGCGTTTTTTATATATTCGCATATTCCATTTCCTGCATATCAGTCCGACAAAGCCAAAATGGCAGCTGATGAACAAAACGACCTCAAGACCGTCGTTAACTGTGATAAAAATAGTTGGTTAATGTTAATGCCTTCAACAGTAAACTTCTCTCCATTAATCATCTGAGAGACCTTTCTCTGCCTTCCATCCGCATGGCAGATGCTATCCTCCATGAAAGCGACTCATTGCGCCTTCTCGGGCTAACCTTATCAGCTGATATCATGTGGAAAGACGGAATTATTAACACACTTATTAAATCAATATAATTCCATTGTTAGGTCAGCTGCTAAAAAAGTCGGTTCACTATATGCCGGGCGAGACAATTGTTCTCTCCGGAATCTGTCTTCTATATCTATAAGTCTACCATTCGTCCATGCTTAGCATATTGCTGCCATCTATGGTCCGGTGCCCCTGCTATTTACTTGGATATCCTTGATATGATCCAAAGAAGAATCAGCAATATTATTGGTCCTGATATGGCAGCTCAGCTTCAGTCACTTGCCAGCAGCCGTGAGGTTGCCACTCCGTGCCTTTTTTATAAATATTTTTATAGTAACTGTTCGGATTGTGCTTGGGGTGATACCGATTAATATATATATATATATATATATATATATATATATATATATATATATATATATATATATATATATATATATATATATATATATATATATATAATTCCATCAGCAAAAATATTACTTTAATCCAGAGATATAAAACGCAAGCGCCAGCTATAAATACACCGACAGAAAACACTGAATATGTTGGAACGCCGGAATGTAAAACATGTTAAATTATTATTATTATGATTGTTTTTAGAGAAGCATGCGCATGTAGCCTAACCGATTTCATTTAGTATTTCCTCCTCCTCCTCTTGCTAGACATATAATTACATCAACTAAAAATTACTTTAGTCCAATGACGTCCTTCTCGTGGTCGAAGCGCGTTACACAGAATTATTTCCACTATGTCCTACATAAAACTATTTATACCATTACACTGCGTCACTTTCAAAATTATACTGACTGGAATGCACCATGAATTCTTTATTTCTTCTTCTAACAGTCACAATGAATTCAAAAAATGTTTAAAACTTAATTCCGAGCTGCGCTTCGTGTCGTCTCTGATTTTAATTTCAAACCCCACTCTTATGTCACCGACTGAATCAACGACGGATAATTTTCTTTCTACTCGCTTTATTTTAGGAGGAACATTAGTCGTAGCATCGATGGAGAGGACGGATTGAATGAATATCATCACCTGCTTGCTTTTCTCACTAAGGAATCTGGGTGCGGCGAGACGCTTTGACTGTTTCTACTCTTGCTGCCGTCTGACTGCTTTCACACGTATTTTACACAGTATTTTTATACAGTATTTTTTACACGGATTCAATTGTGCTATTATTGTCACGACTTAAACCGCCATGTTACAAAATGTCCACAGATTTGACAAGATCCTGATATATTTCAAGATGTTTGCTTTTAACGCTGACCCAGGTATTATTTTGTTGTTGTTATTATTATCTTTTATTTTCTCTTCAGTAAAACCCATTATTACTGTCATTATGAAAGACCTAAGGTAAGGTAGTAAATTAGCCATTCTATCTGCACAAATTTTGATGTTAAATTATTATTATTATTATTATTATTATTATTATTATTATTATTATTATTAAAAAAATATTTGTTTTATAATCACATGCCGGGTCATGACCAATGACCTATCTTAAGCGAAGGATCGGATTTTTTTCTTTCCACTTAATTAAACAAAAGACAGTTATTAGCAAAAACGTAAATGAGCAAAACTCTTAGCAGAATATAGGCTGTTCTTTTTGGAACCATTTTGTTGGATTTTCTAAAGAGATGGTTATTCTTCTTCTCCTTCTTATTTTTCTTCTCCTCTTCTTCTTCTTCTTCTTCTTCTTCTTCTTCTTCTTCTTCTTCTTCTTCTTCTTCTTCTTCTTCTTCTTCCTCTTATTATTATTATTATTAGTAGTAGTAGTAGTAGTAGTAGTAGTATTAGTATGATTATTATTATTATTCACGCTAAATTCCACATACTCGTGGATATTACTTAAGATAAATAGTGCCCAAATTTGGCGTTTTCAACATTCTTTTCTGTATTTCTTACTAAAAAAATACTGCTTCTTTTTTAGTAAAGATTTATGAAATCGTATGCAAAACCCGGCGATGTGCAATAGTTTAACTGTGCAAAACGTAAACTCGGTAAGTTGATTTCCTATTCTAATCTAATCTATTGCGTAAACTTTCATACAAATACAACTATGAAATGCATGCATTCATCTTTCTTACCTCATCTGTGGTCTAAATAGTAGGGTAGACTGAGTTGTCTATCCTTAAGTGGCAGTCAGTTTCAGAGCACAATTCTGAATTCCAAACAGTAGAGAAGGCAACAGGAAACAACTCTTCTATATTTTTTTCCAAAAATCATGGCAGTTCATACACAATAAAGAAAAGGAATCTGTCGAGGGACATGATTGCCTACGTTCGACAAGGATATGGCTTTAAAAAAAAGCTATTATCGAAATGACAATCAATTTCCAAATACTTTTCATTTTTTCAGAATATATTCCTTTTAATATCGTTAATTAGTTTAATTATATATTTATATCTGCAAGCAGGCATAACTTTTCTCTTTTTTTAAATTGCATGTTTTTACTTCTTAATTAGATTTTTCCTTCATGAAGATCTCGTTATTTTTTCCAGAATAAAACAATATCTGATTTTTTATGCTACAAGGGATACCGGTTTTATAAAAATGAATCAGACAAACGTATAAAAATAACGGCTATAAATACATATTAGATGCTAATGTTGCTAAATATTTCGAAGATTATGTCTTGAATATTACAGGACATAAAGTCCTAACAAAATCATTCACACTTTATTGTTTATTGTCTACATCTTTATTAAAGTTACTTATTACCCTTCTGTTAATATTGTTTAATGTAAGCAAATCATGATGTATGACTGAAAAAATATTTATTAGATAGGCAGGCGATAATGGCTCTCCACGGCCACTTTTTAATATGTAAACTTTGTATTACTATGACTATTCTTGGGAAAGATTGTGAAACGGCTTCCCGTTACCGTTTTCGCGTTTTTCAATACAAATTTTCAATTCTCCTATAATGGTTTCCAGACTAGGCTAGAAAGTTCGATCGGTGCTGCTATATTATTGATAGGTGGAGAAGAAGAGTTTCCTTTCTCTAAGGCATATTCATGTCTTAGAGAAGAGAAACTTTTAATTCAAAACACTCGCGAGATTAACGGTAAAGAACTCAAACATATTTCTCAAGAAGGCTTGGCAATTCCCATGAAGAAGAATCTGTGAAAAGTCATGTCCTGGTGCAAAATTGCATTTAAGAAATACATATAGTAATTTATATGTTACTCACATTATTCATACATAAGTATGCACACACACACACACACACACACACACACACACACACACATATATATATATATATATATATATATATATATATATATATATATATATATATATATATATATACATATTATGAAATGGACTAAGACTTTATTTTAATATATTTATTGTTTATACGTTATTTTTATAAATACAGATATTTCTCGAACATTCAGGCCGGTAAATGTTGTTAATACTGTTTATTATAAACAGAGCATTTACTTAAATATTTTTATGCCTAAAAATAACGTATAAAAAATACATACATACATACATATATATATATATATATATATATATATATATATATATATATATCCCTTGCATCTGTATGTTAATTGTCTATCGCTGCAAACACAAAAATGCATATTAAAACTGAGATATAAATAAAATGTATCTGTAAAAAGAATATTAATAAAAGAATAGACATGTGGAAATCCTGTTTTTTCAATGCGTTTCCTTCCTTGATTTGGCTTGATAATGTTTCACAAGGAATGTAACGCTTTGGGGCATTAATGGATTTCCTCTTATTACATATATGTATATATATATATATGCCTTTATGTGTGTTTGTATGCGTGTCCTTTTTTAATATAGTAGCCTACATATACCAACAAGCGCTAAGAATTATATTCACCCAGAAATAGTTCAACCTCTACTTGTTCGCCATGCGGTGTTTTAAGTGAAGTAACCGCTTCTAATCTGTTATAAATACTAGAGGCAATATTTACCAGAAGTGTCCATACTTTCTAATTTGAAAGTCTGCTAAGTCCCGTAGAATCATTCCCACATTGAAAAGATATTTTTTGAATGTTAATTATTTCTTCTGCTTTTATTATGCTACTGTGATAAAATAACGCCTTCACGTTGTGATTAGTATTCTATTTTTGGAAAAATAACCAAACAAAAAATGTTTGGTATTGCTTGTGATGTGAAGAATCAATCTACCATTTTTAAAAAAATAAATAACAAGGACGATCTAATTTGTTAATTCGGTTAAAGGTAAAATGTATATCAATAGTCAAACTGGTTGTGAAGGATGCAGGTGTTTTCATTATAGTCATTTTCCTTATTATTATTGTTATTGCTATTATTGTTTTGTACTTGGTCAGTCTTTATTTTTACACTAGTAGTATTTAGTGGCTCTTGGTAGAGATCAAGTGATAGAATGTCTCCCCAATACATAAGAACCCTCCTCAATATTCCTGCTGATTTTTTGTAATATCTGGTTACAATTCTTGCTTCTAATGTTTTCGCATGACACTTCGGGATTTTTCAGCGAACACCATTTATGGGTGGGTACAATATCGGCATTTACTTCTACAGCAAGATCCGGAGAGTTTCATATTATTTGAATTTGAATCTGTTTTTTCAGCTGGAAAGTTAACATGGACCTGGATTGAGGAATCCGTTTATTCTTTTCTATAGGAAAACTTCTAGCTTATGCTTACACCATTAATCTGCATCTTCAAACACGACTCGTTTGCACATTTCTCAGTGGATTACTGCTCCTACTCATCCATGTCTACTTTCATACTTCTGAAGTAATTTGTTGCCTTCACTTACCATATGATTGAGAGTTTCATATTGCAGTAGCGATTTCTTGGCTTGGGGAATGTGAAGCTTGATCCTAGTTTCGTTCTAATACATTTGTTCTCTTGTTAGGTTAGTTGATTTTCTATATGTCAACATTTGCTGAGTTATTTAATGTAAGATATTGTATAGAGCACCTAGTGAGGATCAAACTCACTACTCAGTCATAATGGTCAACCAGACTACCCTCGCTAAACATTATACCATGCCGAATATTGCACTATTTTTGTTGTCAGGAGAGGTTTTACACTTTAGAACTCTTATGCTAACTATTGGAGAGCATACAGTTTTACATTTTAAAATATATTTCTTAGGCTAGCAGAAGTTGTTATAGCAAAGCAAAGTTCAGTTGTTTTTAATCATTTCACCCCCATCAAGGCGAAAATGCTACTAAGATGCAAGGCGGTTACTGAGAGTGAAAGAAAATGAGAAGTCGTTAGTGAAGAGAAAGGAAAATAAAAGAACGGAATTCAGAAAACAGAAGATGTCGATAGATGTTGCATTTAAATTTTTTGAAGATTGTAGATGGCAGGAAAGCAATAGACCGAAAGAGAGATTCACAGGTGATAAGTAGGAGAAAATAAAATATTAGAATCGAAATTACGATTACATGCAGCTATTTCAACAGTAAAACAATGAGGTCTAGTTCATAATCTAGTAGTATGCTTAAATTAATTCGGTCACGGTCCAAGAAGTAAAGGTCATTAGAACAATTGTCATAAAACATATTTATAGAAAAAACAGATGGAAGCCAGGTTATAGCAGAGGTATAGTAACGAAAGTCGATGTGCTAGGTCAGGACCGATAAAATTACAGACCCTTCTTAAGATTTTGTCGAGAATTTCGAGGTATATAGCAGTAGTACCAGATCAGATATGGCAGCAATATTCAATGCATAGGCGAATAGCAGAATTAGCTTTTACTTGCTTAACGGTAAAGCGCCTGGATTGAAGATGGTTTCTCATATCTTAGCCTATTCATCACCTTTTTTTTATCTGCTGCAGAGCAGTTGTAAATCGAGTTCATTATATTCACTGACTTAGGAAATGTATGAATCTAACGCTTCTCCCCCAACCATATCTGGAGAAATAGTAGGACAAACTGGGGTCTATAGCTTTGGGTGGCAACCGGTCTAGAAGAAGAAAAACTCTGAATTCAAATGTGTACGTAGCCCTGGCGAAGCACATACTACGTAGCTAAAGAAATGATGGTTCTCATTTGCGATGATCCCGACTATGGTCTGCTCTTTTTTTGTACCAAAAAATGTCTACTGTATTTTATCATTTTTCAATGGTCTTTACACCGGATAAATTTGATACTCGTTACTACTGTCCCCCAGTATTCTTGCCAATTTATATAGTACTCTTTACGACAATGTTTTTCAACAGTTTTTTTTATCCTGCGGAACACCTGAACCTTAAAATTTCACAGCAAACTTAAATTATGATGATAAAAAAAAAGTATATTTTTTTATCATTTATATATTAACACAAGAGTTTATTGTAATTTATAATTACAGCATAATAATTAAAATTAAAAAAAAAATTATTTATTTTTCTTTTAATTATAATATGACATTTAATGATATATTTTTATATAATATTCATATGTTTATTTATTATAAGAAGATATAATCGTATAATCATTCTAAAGGGGTCTTAATTTTCATATGTACCCTTACTGTTCTTTGGTCTTCGTTCGAAAATAATATAATGAATGACCTTTTGTGGCATACCTACGAGCCTCTAACAGCACACCGGTGTGCAGTGGCACACCGGTTGAAATCACTGCTTTTGGAGATAGTTATAATTATTGCTCTGTTTTCCAAGTCATTGCACATAGATCCTCGGTACCATTCTAATCGCTCTCATAATTATGGTGACAACTTCATATTTCACAACACTAAGTGGGTGAAAGCTTTAGGTTTTAAAGAAGACAATCCCTCCACAGATCCTATAGACTGATGCAGCAGAATCATAGTTTTATCAAATACCAAAATGGGTATCATATATAAATAGAATGGAAAATAATGATATAATTAAGATGTTGATTTTTCACGCTACTTCAAGCAAAAGGATAGGAAGGAAACTCACATCAATATTAGAAAGAGCGATAACAGTGAACTTGAGAATTTTGTTTTCCTGAAATGAAGATTTGATAATTTTCAATGGCAATAACACTAACGGCTCAGTCAATGAATGAAGAAGTTTTCCTATGTGAAGAAGGCTCTTCATCGTTACCATTACCATTTAGATCTTTATTAAGTTCTGATATCTAGACCGTTTTTTTTCATCCTCTTTGGTGATATGTTTAGCTTTCAATTAGTTTTAATTAGGCACACTTTAGTTGTACCCTTTTTAAAAATATGTTCATAAAGGCTACCCCACTGGTTGTGTCTTCCGTGAACAACTATACATGTTTTAATCTGCATGCAATCCAACGCAGAATAACATATTTTCATTTTCTTTAATGCTGCAGTCACTGTTAAGTGAATTATAATTCCTCAAAGTGAGCCGACTATGAAATATTCTAAGCTATTTTTATTGTTTTCCTTAGAACAACCAATAAATCGTATCTTTCTTTCATTTTTGTCTATTTCCTTTGGTTATTTTTGGTAGAATGCTGCTATTTTTAAAGCTTCTTTTTTTGAGGGGTGACTGATTTTATTTTCTTGTTTATGTTCTAAATGTTACTTTAAAAATATCTACATACTATTTTAACTTGAAAAAAGGTCTCAACCAAAAAGATGATTCTGAAAGAAAACCTGATGTATGATCATATGGTGAACATTTGGGAAGTGTGTCTGACTGAGCACTTTTCAGCACATTTCGCATAATTTCTTGTTCTATTCACTGACATTTCTCTTTGTTTATTTACTGGGTTCTGCTTGATCTGGATCAAGGCTATGCATCACAATCTTCTAAAGCGATGTAATAGACTTAAAACTAACGTAAAAAATAACACAATGTGTAGACCACTTTTTGACAATATTAAGTTTTCATAGATTATGCAAACGTGTATCATAAAGTAGTACGTCACAAGGGGCAGCTTGAACTGCTAGGTAAACTTGATTTATTTGCGAAATATATAAGAATAATCCAGAACCTATACTGACAGCAAACCGCCTGCATACGGACAGAAAATGAGTTCAGCATATATACAACAATAGGAAGGTTTATAAAACAAAGATGTGTCTTCTCACAGGACTTATTGAAACCTATTCATTGAGGCAATTCTCACAGAATTAGAAGTCCTACCTGGATTCATTTTGGCGGCCACAAACTCAACAACATAAGATATACAGATGACACAGTGTTGATAGCTGCCGCAGAAAGGAAACTACAGGAATTCCTACAGAACGCAATAAAAGGAAAGCTAGGAGAAAGGACTAAACATTGATTGTAAGAAGGCAGAATATATAGTTGTCAGCA
>OZ038478.1:142346564-142712856 GCA_964036315.1 Acanthosepion esculentum | reverse complement strand
ATGAAAGGCTATAGATGTATTTTCGACGAGAATTTTTCTAAATTGCGAATGTGGACAAGCATGCTGTTGTAAATGTGTAGAGATGTTAAACATTTCATTCAAATGAAAGCTCAAGCGCCAAAACAACGTGTTCCTAGTATGGCCAGCATAAATATTATTGTTTCTGTTGAAGATGCAATCTCCCAGAGGACATTTAAATTTATATACAATGTTGGTTTTCTGCTACACATTGGTTAGTGGTGAAGAGTCGTTATGGATGATTGAATAGGATATACTTGATTTAACGTAGAATAGAATTAATTTTTTACTATCATCTGTGATAAATATGCTGGTATTAACTTTTTAGAATATTTTCGTCTTGATTATAATTAAAATGCATTTGGTTACGATATAGAAAATTAATATGTTTATGGTTAGTGGAACCTGTGCTATAATCAATTTGC
Source organism: Acanthosepion esculentum (assembly GCA_964036315.1). Taxonomy (NCBI): domain Eukaryota; kingdom Metazoa; phylum Mollusca; class Cephalopoda; order Sepiida; family Sepiidae; genus Acanthosepion; species Acanthosepion esculentum. Next base: position 142,712,413 of record OZ038478.1, on the reverse strand, counting down.
TTCATATTATCCTTATAGATAGAGCATCTTATTTGTTCATCAACAATATAATTAGAAAAATTATTTTTAATAAGAATTTGTTTTAAGGGTTTGTTTGTTTTTTGTTTTTTTTCGTTCACCGTAGACGAACTGTTTTTTGGAAGAATTAGATTTTTCAGGGTTTATTAGTTTTTTTTATATTTGTTATTTTATAATAATTTGGGCATTCACTCTTATATTTAAGGGTGCACGAATTTATGCTCGCTGTTTCTTTATATAGGGGATAGTGAATTTATTATGATTAGTGTTTATCAATATATCTAGAAAAGGAATTTTATTACTATTATTAAGTTCGTATGTAAATTTATGGACAGACTTATTTTGCAATTATTTTTGGTGTTGCTGCATTTCGTCCATATTCTTCAGAATATCATAAACGTATTTTTTAGTAGATGGAGGTTTTTTTAATTGGTAAATGTATTATTTTCGAGATTTGCGAAAAGTCGGCCCAAAACTGAACCCATTGAGCCGCATTCCTTTTTCATATTTATATTATTTTTATGATCGAAGAATGGTACTGGTTAGCAGTAGTTTTCGTAAAATGCTAGGTCTGATTTTAAGTGGAGGTAGAGATGGATTATCGTATATTTTCCTTATAATTATGTCAATAGTTTCACTAACAGAGAGCTTGGCGAATAAATTTTCAACGTCAAGTGAGGCTATGGTTTCAGTATTAGGTTTTTCATTTTTTTAAAAATTTGTATTAGTAAATTTTGCTCTATATCTAGTAGGAATGTTTTGTGTAATGAGTTGCTTTATTAGCTCATCATTATCTATTGAAAATAAGCAGACAAATCTTGTCGAGATTATTCAATGAAACTTTCCTCAATGAAACTTTCCTCAATGAAAATATAATACCCAAAAACACACAATTCAATATATATATATATATATATATATATATATATATATATATATATATATATAGTGACATAAAATTCTGATAGAAGAAAAAAAATATAAATTAAGTGTTTTTGATGTGTCTATTTTTACTATAACCACTGTAATTAGTTTAAGACTTTTCTGAATTAAAAAAATGAAATATTTCTCTCAGGCGATGAAAAGGAAAGATTTAATGCGAAATCAGTGCTCATTTTAGCTAGTTTCAATCATCTAAGTTATAAAAGAGTTTGCCAACGGTCAAGAATGATGATTCCATAATGATGAAAAATAGTCGTTTCCATGGAGAAAATTTTCGTTATTCATTGACCGAAAAGTTAGCATTACATCAGTTGAAATTTATAAAATCTTTTTATTAATAAAATTTTCAGGAAATTAGATTACGCAAGTCAACTTGCTTTCTAATATTGATTGGTGTTTCCTTCCAAAACTGTTTATTTTTAGTTGTTTTGAAAGATAATAGCTTAATTATACCATTATGTCATATTCTAGATATATGTACTAAAGGTGTTTATTGTTGTCGTTGAAAGTGTTCAAGTAACTAGTAAATATATATGTTTGTGATTTTGTAGGGTCACCCTGTCGAGTATAATGAAGTATTGTTTTATTCGTGATTTATAAGATTAACTCATGTGAATCTATTTTAACCTTTAATCTGTGAAATAGCTGTATATGAATGATAGTTTAGTTATTTCTGAATACGATAGGGACCATACATGACATTCATATCAGAATCTATATATGACAAGTTTATTTATTACCCCGAATGCAACGTATCTTTTGTTTAAATTTATTATCTCTTATGCTACACTTGTTATAAAATTCCCATATGCCGAGGTATATGTCAATTCAAAGTTTTGAATTTTTATGATGGATTCGGGGCAGGTAGCATCAGTACTCTATAATACCAGATCAGATTTTCTGTTTTGCAAAGGTTTATCAAGATTATTGGAACACTTGAAATCGGCCTATTGGATGTTTAATAAAGAATGTAAATACATTTAACGATGAACAGTATTCATTTTCAAGTAGTTACAAACATCGGAATTCAAGGTAAAACGTCTTTGTCTACTGATCTGGCATTTTTTAGACTCCTACTTTAAATCTAACGCTCAGTCATACTCTGGCTCTAGAAAATCTAAATATGTGTCAAACTTATTGAAAGTTTCCGTTATTCATTTATTCTTAACGATAAAACAACTAACCTTAATAGATTTATTAATGCAGGCATACATTGAGCGATTATTACATTTTAAAGGTTAAGACAATAAAAGCGAGGGGAATGAAATAACGTGTGCCTGCTTCTTTCTTCCTGCCTTCTTTCAAACTCGGCCAGGGTAGGGTTAGTAAAACGTTTTACTTTTCAAAATGGGCTTCACTGGCTCTTTCATCTTGTCTCTGTTCTTTTGGCGATCTCATTCAAAGATTCGGGTAAACAACGACTAACGACTACAAAAACTATAGATTCGTCTCAATACTCTAGCATTAAAACATTTTCTTTATTGACTACACTTCCTCTCTATTTATCTACACACGCTCTCTCTCTCTCTCTCTCTATCTATCTATCTATTTCTATCTCTCTAATATATTTTTCTTTTAGTTAAATGTTTATGAAACATTTCTCACCTATCTAGTTTTCTCTCTCTTTCTCTCTCTCTCTCTCTTTCTCTCTTCTTCTTTTTTTTTATAATTCTCTCTATTAACACGTCATTTCCCGTAAACGTTTCTCTCTTTTTTCTTTTACTTTCTTTTTTATTTATCTATTTTTATTACTTTTTGTCTTCATAATATTCTATGCTTCCTTTCCCTTATATTTTTCTCTCTGTGTCTGTCGTGTGTGTGTGTGTGTGTGTGTGTGTGTGTGTGTGTGTGTGTGTGTGTGTGTGTGTGTGTGTGGTGCATGACCGTGTGTAGGCTTTTCTCTCTTTTCTTTCTTTTTTGCTTCTCTCGGGAAACAATCAAAGAAATCAAATGTCGTAAATGCAATCGGAAGCCAAGCACACGGCCGAAAGTCAATTTATGTTAGAATCAGTCATCCATAGAGATTGCAGTTTAACAAGTGAATTCTAGAATTTTATATCCATCTCATAACCAATGAATCAGTCAGTCACCTATTTATCTATCTATTTTGTGGGACCCGACGTTCATATTCATTTTTAAGACTGCTTAAATTAACCGCGACTCCCTTAACTAAATTCGCTAAAAGTTCCGACCAATTCAAAATAAATTAATAAAACCCTGTTCAGTAATAGTTTAATAGACTATTCATTTTTAGAGAATTATATTTTTAATCTGAATTCCTCATTTTGACCTTTGAGATCAAATACAGAAAAACAGTCTGACACGTCATATAATGTAGACGTGGTATTTTGTCTCCGGGAACTTGCTCCCCAGCTGGGATGAGTTAGCGACCCTACTGTCAAGTTAAAAACGTGCACGTCGACGTGCTAAATAAAATAATAGTTAAAATTCTTTTGTTGAATTTCTCTTTTATGTCCGAACTAAAACCAACTGGCGAGAAAAAAAGGCAAAATTATTATGGAATCAACACTGTCGCTCCACAACTAACCTAACCCCAGAAGAAAGGACTATACAATGTTGTAATAATTGACGCAGGGACCAAGAAACCACCCCAGAACGAGGTGAGGAGAATACAATATAGATGCAACAATACGTACATAGATTAACAGAATTGTATAACGATAATTTTATATGTATGGTTTAGACAAAACAATTGTGATGCAAAAAAGGAATTTAAGTTGGTGTGATTTAAAGTTGGTGTGGTAAAGAAAAGTTTTGTTGGTAATGAATATTCCTTTCAGAAATCTGTGTTCAAATAAAAGTGTGCATGTATGTGTGCGAAAAGAGAGATGAGATTTACATATCTAAATAAAGGAGGATATTTCCATACACTGTATGAGAGAAGAAGCCATTGCATTTTCGCTGTGGTATACGATTGAAGACAATTTCTTTGAAGTGGCCGCGAGCGGAAACGAAATCCTGTTGAAAGTGAGTACGTCTCCCGATTTCTTCGTTACCCACTGCATTTATATTTATTGCCAATGCTTGTGTCTTAGAACGTTTTAGCATAAAAAAGAACGACTTGATTTGGCCATTATTCTTTCTTATTGTAATGTGGTATGTTTCTACATTACTTCCGCACATAATGGATTCAATTAAACCGTTTTATTGTTTACATGAGGATTATATTCTTAATCTTGGTTGTTATTATCCCTATTATTGTACCTTCCGACTTACAACATGTGCCTGTTGATAAAGGTAACCTCCGGGAAATTTCCAACTAAACCCTTTGTTTAATTTACAGTCCATGCTTTTCGTTTCACTATCTAGATATGAAACGAAAAGCATGGCCCGTAATTTAAACAAAGGGTTCAGTTTGAAATTCTTATGCTAGTACTGACTTTTTAAATGACTAATTATTGTTAGCCTTCATTTCTGTTGAATGCCGCTTTGCACTGCCCGAAACAATTACTGTGTCAGCAAATTCAAGAACCGAAGCTAGATAATTGTACCATCAGACAAACCTACGTGTAGAAATGCTGATGAGACTGCTGCTTGCCATTTATGAGTTCAATCACAGTGTCTTCTCTTTTCTAATAATGCCGCTGTTACTGTTGGAGCTTTCTTGTTATTTCTCTTTCATTCGTTATTAACAGCTCCTAGAGTGTATTTATTTCTATGCTAGGCCTACTAAAGAGGTCTTCATAGACAAACATATGGGCTTATACTTTTAGACGTCTGACTTTCTAGTATCTAGCATTTTTGACTTCATTCAACAGAAGCTGATGACTATACTTTCCATGTCTAATTTCATTGTTTTGCTCCTAATTACGGCTTTTCGATGTTCCCCCAGCTTAATTATTGCAGCCTGGTTTCAACTTTATTATTTTATTTATATTCTAAGTTGTGCATAGATTAACATATATATGAATAAAAGAGACAAAGGTATTACGGTTCTTAGCCAACACGCTTCGTCCTCTGAGGGACTTTACCTAATAATGTAGGATTTATTTTATTGCACGTGTTTATATGCAAAAGCAAGGATATCATTGGTTTATCAAGGATTTTAAATTTGAGTACGTTTATGAATATTCTTCAGGTGGTTGGAAGGTCAATCAAAACATGCGGAGGACACAGTGTCATCATCCAAAGTCAGACAAAAAGTAAACGTGTAATATTAAAGAATCTTTTTTTTAAATGAATATTGTTTAGATTGTGATTAGCTTGTTAATCGTATTAGAGGGACGTTTGTTCTGTACATCTTCAAAGACATAAAATGATGGATTTAATCGTTTTAGTTTTAGTTTTTTTTCAACACGCATGAGTTAATTCTACATACAACAAAGAAAGTATAAAAATAATAGAAATCTTTTTCGCAGTAACAAAAGTAATTCGTTTTCGTTTAAAAACATTTCTAAATTACAGTACTTCGCGCCTTCCATAGTTTAAATGTATAACAGAGAGATTTTAGAATATATTATAGAATGTTCTCTAATATAAAACTGAACACATAACATTATTTTTTTCTCAGGGATAATTATTTCCGTGTATATACATCTAGAATTTCTCAATAAAATTCAATATATATCTTATACAAGAAACGAAACGCTTTGCAAAATAAGCTTTCCTCTGATCATTCCTCCTATATATATATATATATATATATATATATATATATATGAAGAAATATAGTTTGAAGGTGTGCTATATTAATGGGATAAACTGCTCAATATTAGAGATAGAGCGTATATAAATATATAAATATAAAGTGAACATTGAAGTCAACACGACAGTCTGTAGAGACCGTGGTGTGAAGATGTGAAGAGATATCAGGAGGTTAAACTTTCCTGCTGGCCGGTCCAGGCTACACCAATCAATGTCAAGTCACGCTCCCTTTAAAAGCCTTCAGCGCGGCTGCATCCGCACTCACGTTTTGATTTGATCGCCATTAACGCATCTAACCTTGGATTATGTCCATTGTCCACGCTACAGCAATCAATGACAAATCACGCTCCCTTTAAATACTTCAGCGCGGCTGCATCCGCACTCTCGTCTTGATTTGATCGCCATTAACGTATCTGTGCTTGGATTACTTGAGAGCTCCCTGCTACCGCAAGTTACCTATTTGCTTAAAAGTTTGCATTACCCATTTTATCTCCGGGTGCTGCCTGTACTGCGCAGCCCAGTCCATCTTAGCGTTCCATACCTATTTCTACCTTTTCGTAGTTCAGTTTTGCTATTAGACAGTTAACTGTTGTCGCAAGTTACTTCTCTTCTGCCTTTACTACGCGGCCCACTACACCTCAGTGTTTCACTAGTTTTTAACCTTCAACGCTTCAACGTTTTGGATGCGTAACCTCTTCCTACAGCGACGTTTTCGTGCTGCCAGAAAGCACGACCCATAGCTAGTAGAAGCTTTTTCCATACCGCTCCACTGCATTTTTAGTTTTCGTATACAAGGTTGCAACGCTTCAACTTCGGCATCAACTTCTATTCGCATTCTTACACAGCATTTCTACAACCCTTCAAATGACTCCTACACGACGAACATCGCACGTCAGCAAGTGAAGACGCCCTAACACCGTTAACGTTGCACATGCAGAACAGGCGACTGCGGAGGAGCACATAATAACACCGGTTACAGATGATCATATAGCGTCTACTTCAACCTCTGCTTTGCACTCTTCTGCGTGCCGTGGCGATGACCAACTCAGCTGCTCTGCAAAGGCTGCAAAAACACCCAGGCGAGGCAACTTGAACAGGCGTTCTAAAAAAGCCTCACCGGCTAAGGGGAAACGGGAGCAGGATTCCATTGAGTGCGCCTCCTTGGGGGAGAAGCGGCTGGCGTCTACTTCAATTTCTGATTTGCACTCTTCTGAGTGCCGTGGCGATGACCGACCCCGCAGCTTTGCTAAGCGTGCCAAAATACCATGGCGAGGCAACCTTAGCAGGCGTTCTAAAAGAGCCTCTGCGGCAATGAGAAAGCGGGAGGAGGAAACCGAGGTAGAGGCCTCTTTGAGGCTTTCCATTCAATCTCAACGGTGGCAGTATTTTTTGTCACATGAAACGCTTGATGAACGTAACTACGGTTTGTACTGCAAATCAGTTTACACATATTCGTTGAAAAGTAAGAGGAAACTGCCTAAACGTAAAATTTTTTAATCAAGCACGGGCAACGCCGGGCTATGCTGCTAGTATATATATATATATATATATATATATATATATATATATATAAAGAAATATAGTTTTAAGTTGTGCTATATTTATGGATGTAGCGTATGTACTTATAAATATAAAAGTGAAAATTGAAGTCAACACTCAAGGGCAACAGGCTGTTTCATGCTAGACGCAATCGTAAGGGCAAAGGTTCATATAAATATATGTCCAAAAATCCGTCGTTTTTGAGTTATTAAGATTTATTTTACGGTAAATGCTGTTAAATGTTTAATCCGATCAAAAATACTTTATATATTTTGGAGTGGGTTTCTGCCATCAAAAGAATGTAAAATGTCCATATAAACATATGTCCAAATAGCCATCGTTGTACCTCAACACTGCAACTCATAACAATATTTTACAATGTCCTCCGCTTCCCTCTATATATGCATGCACCCGTTGGATCTTTGACTGGCGGACCCTTTCAAGTATTCACACACTGTGTTGAATGGTTTCGCAGGCCCCTATGATATGATGATAAAGCGTTTCTGCATTAATAATGTCTGCTGCATGAACCAATAGTTCTATGTGCCTCCACAGAGAAAATCAAAATGGCTGAATTTGAGGTAATGTGCAGGCGACGGTAGCGGTCATACACTACCTAATTATTTTTCACGGTAGATGTCAGACAGTTTCTCGCAAAAATGTCACTAAAATGCTGGATGCCCATCATGCATGAACCATATGCGTCTTCGTATTATCAGGGATACATCCTCTAGCATGTCTGGAAGTCTGTTCGAAATAAAATCCCTGTAAATGGCTCCTGTAAGACGTGCTGGAGAGCATATGAAACTACCCGAGCCACCCATAATTCCAGCCCATACATTTATCTCTGGGGTTTAGCCTGTATGATACCATTGGGATTCCGATCCGCCCACAAATGTCGATTGTATAAATTTGTTATTCCGTCATTTCCAATTGTTATGTCATCCGTAGACAAAACTGTGGAGACAAACAATGGATCGGTAATTTATGCAATAAAGCATCGGCAAAAGTTCTCCGGTGGTGAGTGATCAGACCCTGCACACATTGCAAATTATACCGATAAAGGAGCTTCTCCTGAAGTAACCTCTATGCCGTACCATCCGATGTACGACATGCTAGGTACACATATGCGGATACCTGGATCGGCTCCGACGGCCTGGAGAATGTGTTCTTCGTAGTCGAGCATACGAGCGGATTTCGGTCTTATATAATTTATTGTGCCAGGGATCCTGTCCCAGCTGCTCGACTGCAAAGGTTGGATGACTCGGGGCTGCTTTCTATCTGGAAACGCAAACTGATATAGACTTGCAGCCTCACATCCATTACATCCGCGCAGCCATATACACGGTGTCGCAACAAAATCCGACATTGGACAAAAATAAAACGAAATAAAAATAAAAGTTGTATATGCAAAGACCCTACAGTTTATTTAGCAACAGTTAGAGTTAAATACTACATTATTTTTCAATGTATCAGCCGCTGCCGGCGACGGCCATCTCAAGGCGGGCGCGAAATGAATCACACGCTTCGGCGTCCATAGCGGCGAACGCCTCCAAGATGGCTGTTTCCCGAGAATCGACCGTGTTGTGGAGGTAATTGTTGGTCTTGGCTTCGAACACGCCCCAGAAGAAATAGTCAAGGGGGTTGCAGTCGGGTGAGGAGGGCGATCACAGCTCCGGCAAACAGTGGTGAGGAAAATTGTTGAGCAGCCACGCCTGGGCCGTCTTGGCCTTGTGTGCAGGAGCGGAGCCCTGCTGGAAGACGAAGGGCATACGGCCGCGATCTCGTCCATCCAGGGTTTCAGCATTCTACTCAGCACCTCCAAGTAGATCTCAGCGGTGACTCTCAGGCACTTTTGAAAGAAAAACGGAGCCATGACGCCCCTCTCGCTAGAGATGACGCCAAGGACGATGTATGAGGAGGGAAACTTTGTATGCCTCACGACGGGAACATCCTCGATATCATTGCAGATACACCTGTCATTCTCTCTGTTTCTCGTCTGGTACTGGATGAATTTCTTTTCATCAGAGAAGAACCTCAGCGTCCCGTTGGACCCGTCCTTGAGCTCGTTCAGCAAAGCCGCCGCCTTGCCATTCCTTGACTCCTTGAAGGCATTCGTGATGAGCAAGCGGTGAAACTTGAGTAGGAGGAGTAATCAATGTCCTTCTTGATCGTACGGCAGATCGTCAACTTGTGATAGCCCATGTCAGCGGCCATCTTCACGTAGCTCTGGCTTCCATCATTGACAACTGTCTCCTTGACGGCGGCGAAGAACGCATCGGTCCTAACGTCCGAAGAACGAACATTGTGGGCCTTTCGTTTGGCAATAAACTTGTCCTTTTTCTCACACGCCTTCCAATTTCTCCAAATGTCCATGACCATGGTGCCCTTGAGACCAAACCAGGCCATCACTTAAGCAGGCTTCTTCCCAACGAGAAAAGAAGCTACTACCTCTTCTCTTCGCTCATATTCCATCCTAGAAAATGATAGAGAGTAAAACGTTAGTTAGTTGTCAAACTGTCGGGTATCTGCATAGACCACTTTTGTTTTTACTGCCCATTTCGTTTTCGTTTTGTCATGTGTCGGATTTTGCTGCAAAAACCTGTATAAAAATCATACATGCCTGCACACGATATGAATATCATGGGATTGTTAAACGTAACACTTCTCAGTTAATTTAAGCTTACACACATTAAACGTTGAAGGCTGAGTAGCCACAAATGTACACGAATTACAAATGTAACATTGTTTACATGGCAAAACAGTGCCATCAACCGTAAACATGCTTCGAAATTAATAACTCTAAAACGATGGATTTGTGGACATATGTTTATGTGGAAATTTGTCCTTGTTTTGGTATGAGGAAAAATTTGTAAAAATTTTTGTCACACCATATATATATATATATATATATATATATATATATATATATATATATATATATATATATATATATATATATGTGTGTGTGTATATGTGTGTGTGTTTGTGTATCTGTGTGTGTGTGTTATTGTATTTAATTGATCCTGGTACAATATCCGAATTGGGGAGCATCCAATATGTATTTATCGTATCTCACTGTGGCACTCAATTCCAGTGAGATTTTACTTTGGCGAGCAAAATCAATGAGCCGTCTAGCAAAAATCAGTTTGATTAATCAGAATTTTTAAAATATTAAACGAAGTATTTCACGTGGTCATTCAAGACCCTAAAGTTAGTTGTCGTATTCACATGGATCCAGGAGGAAGACATATCCACACCTAATAAGCTATGATACTGAAAATAAGTCATGCAAAAGTTATGAACCACTAAGGCTCTCATTGGCGAATGAAAAGCTAAAACTGCAATAAAATTTTAGTATGGATCTCATTGCAACGAACTGCAGACTCAACTCGAAATGAGATGGAATAATATGGAATATAATGTTCTACCATTCCCCTTGCTATTAAAATCCAATGCTCTTGCAATTATTTGGCTTTCTCTTATATACCCATGTTTTCATCTCTCTCTGCATATAAATTCAATTTCGTTAAGGTCAAAATTTGGATAGGCGAATATTGAAACATTGCAATGTCTTCAACATATAGAAACTTCTTAATTACACTCGATATACAATAGCGGGTCCCATCATGTTGTAACAGTTTTGATAATAGGTGACATTTTAGCAAAAATAATATATTTTTCACTATCCAATGTTCTGACGATTTTTATCAACATCCTATACCGTTACTTTTCATTTCAAATTTCATTTCATTTTACTTCTTCCAAATGATTCTGTAAGCTACGAAACAAATGGTAGTCTGAAGGAGCAAGGTCGGGAGAATAAGGTGGATGCGGAATTTTCTCCCAACCAAGTTCTTCGATCCTTTGTGACGTGATTCTTGCCGTGTGTGGTCGCGCATTGTCCTGATGAAACATCACCCGTTTTCGATTCACTAGAGCAAGTCTTTTTTTCCTCAAAGCTTGGTTCAAACGCTCTAATTTCTGACATGATATATGAGCATTAATTGTTGCATTAGGTGGTAAGAATTCAAATCCATGGCAATCCCACCAGACTGAAAGAAGAACATTTTGTCCATGAAGTTCCCTTCTCGGTTGTGGATGGAATCCTTCCCCTTTACCAAGCCACTGTCTACGACGCTTAACATTTCGATAAAAGATCCGTTTTTCGTCGCCAGTCTATCCAAAAAATGTGAAACAAGTTGGCGAGAATGGAGAGAAGAGCAGATGTTAACTCGGGATTTGAGGTTGTTTTCAGACAATTCATGATCCATTTTCCAAGTTTAAGAACTTTTCCAAGTTGTTGAAGATGACGATGAACAGTTGTATGGTTTAAACTGGAAACCTCTGCCAATTCCTCAAGTGATAAAGCAGGATTTTCTTCAAGGGTTGCTTCAAGAAGCTTTTCATCAAACTCAACTGGACGTCCGGTTCGATATTCATGTTCAAGGGTGAAATCTCCACCTCTGAATTTTGCAAACCATCTTCTGCAAGTTCTTTCATTCACACATTCCTCTCCAAAAACTGAGTGAATGTTTCTAGCCGCTTCGGCTGCTGAGTTTCCTTTCTTGACCTCATAAAGCATTATGTGCTTCAAATGATTCTTGGGTACTTCCAATTTAGCAGGGTTTTAATCAAACAAAATTTAATTTCATTGTTCTTTGAAATAAAATTTGATCAGTTTTAATGCATCTAAACATAAAAATAATGTTCAGCTCCATCAGACATTATAAAATACTCTTTAAATTTCGTTCATTTTATCAAAAAGTTAAAATTCGGACAGAACTAATTCGGACATGACCTAATATATTCCTATTGATATTTTGTTGCTCCTGCGATATTGTAATAAGATCAAGAAGAGAAAAGGGGTGCCAATACCGCGCATGTCTGAAGTAAACTTCCAAAGAAGTTCTAAAGTTTGAAATAACACACGAACAGAATATATCAATCAGTGCATGACATTTGCAAGGGAACTGAATTTCTCAAGTTAAAAAGTTAAACCTTTAAAAGCAACATATATATAGACAAATATAGACAGATAATTTAAAAGCAAACTGGAACTTGATTCATACTTCTCCTTTAGAACAATGAAGCTTTGCGATTTCATCAGTTAAAAATTAGGATTTAGCGCTGTGTTGCAAACCGAAAGATATTAATAGAAAATTAATTTTGTACAAGTTTCTGAGATTTTGTTTGTTTTCGTTTTTTTTTTTTTTTTTTATATTTTCCTTTTTCTTCGGTTTCTTCTCTTTCTTTTTATTTTTCACAGATTACTGCTTCTTCTTCCTGGTTTTCTCTTCTCAATCTCTTCTTATAACCGAGATTTTATCCGCTCGTCCCCGGCCAATTCTATTCCTTCTCTCTAAGTCTCTCTCTCTCTCTTCTCCCTTCTTTTCTCTTTTAAGTAATTAACACTCACTTTATCTTTCAAACTCTCATACACTGTTTAGTTTTAACTTCCTTCTATATGCTTTACTAAAAACACACTCGGTCACACATACACAGGCAAGAACACATTCACACTTTCTCGCATACGCATAAAACACATGCCCTTGGCTAGTCTCTCTCTCTCTCTCTCTCTCTTTATATTTCTCACTCACTTTCTGTTCCCTTCTCATTCTTTCTCATTATTTATATATATCCACATCAGAATGCGCATGTACAGTCACACATATACACATTCATTCGCATTCAGAAAATCATGTTCGTTGTCTCTCTATTTCGCATACACATAAGCACATGCATACACACACATTTTCTCGGATAAACACACGTCGGTATACACATATTGTGTCTCTTGCATAAACACATATGCTGATAGATAAACACTTTTTAACTTACCCCACTCACACAACCTATTCTTCATTATTCTTGATACCAGTTTCTGAATGTCAATGACGGTTTTCTCAAAAATATATTTTATGTTTACAATGATTATTCTTTACATAACTACAGACTTTCTTCTTGTCGTTCTCTCTCCGTCTCTCTATCACTCTTTCTCTATATCTCTCTTGCAGTATCCCCTATATTTCTTTTACAAACAGTCTCACTCCTTTTCTGTTCCTTATTTTATTTTCCATACACACAATAAAAATTAATTCACACCACGGGTATCAAAAAAATACAACTGCGCGGGAATTCACTCCTCACCATACCCTGTGGGGTCAAAAACAAGAACGGCGCACCCAAAAATTCGGACGTAGTGAAAAGCACACCACGTGGTAAAAAATATGATTTATTGACCAATCAGGGCTCGACATAAGAAACCCAATTCTTAATCTCCCCGGAGCCTCATCATTCAGATATAAGGAAGGTAGAAACTCTCATCAGACCAGAGGGAGAACAGCGACAAGCCGACATCAAAGCGACACGGACAGTTTCGAACACACACACACACACACACACACAGAATTCAGCAGTTCACACAACAGGCAGTATCGCGTATCAGTGAACATTCCTTCACCCTCTTTTTCTTTCATCTCGCTCGCTACACATCGTCCTACCTTTTCCCTCTCACATTCCCAGTGCCTTTCTTTCTCCTTTTCTTCCACTGCTTTACGGACAATTTCATTTTTGTACAAAAAAATAATTCTTATATTTTTTTTACGAAAATAAACAAAAGTTTATTTTGCTTTATTTGTAGTGTATTTTCCTTTTTTTATTTGTCTGAGGGACTTCTTTGCACCCTCAACAATTGGTGACCGACGTGAGACACTACATTAAAAAAAACAAACAAAATGAAAAGGAAGGACACAATGGAATCACAATCTTCGGAAACCCCTCTCGCCACACTATCGTTGAATATCCCGGCTTTCAACACGACTAACACTAAGTCCTGGTTCGTACAAATCCAGGCATTATTTGATGCGAAGCGAATCACCTCCCAGAGAACCCGGTATTGTTACTTAGTGGAAAAAGTGCCAGCGGACATCGTCGAGGAAGTAATGGATTTACTGGAAAATGTCCCGGATGACAACCCGTACGATAGGCTCAAGGAAGCAATTTTAAAACGGACCGGTGTATCGAACGAAGCCATGCTACGCAACCTTTTCACTCAGGTGGAATTAGGAGACCGCACCCCATCGCAGTTATTGAGGCACATGCGAACCTTACTGGGTGACAACAAAATGTCCGAGAACATTATGCGGAGCTTATGGCTGGACAAGTTACCCACTACAACGACACAAATCCTCGCACCCATGACGGAGGGAACGCAGACAGAAAAACTCGGGGACATTGCAGATCGGATCCATGAAAGTTTTCGAAGCCGCAGGGTAAACTCTATCCAACCACAACCAGCCCAACAAAGAGACAGGGAATTTAACGACCTCAAGTCTACGGTAGAAAGGTTGTCTATACAATTACAAGGCTTACTGCAAAAAGACCGACAGTACCGCCGCGATAAATGTCCAGGCTACAGAAAGCGAAGTTTCAGCAGAGACCGAACTGACAACCGCAATAGAAAGAATGAAATTTGTTATTACCACAAAAGGTTTGGTCCTGAGGCGAGACGCTGTACACGTCCTTGTTCTTTCAACAACGCGAATGCGGGAAACGGAAATTCCAGCCAGTAGAGACGACGGCTGTTGCTGGATTTTTAACAAAAGGTCGTCTGTTTTATATCCGTGACAAAATTAATGGATATAACTTTTAATAGACACCGGAGCTGAAATAAGCGTGATACCACCAACACAAAATCAGGAGACTATGCCGCAATCTTATCATCTTCAAGCAGCTAACGGTACCAAAATACCAACTTACGGAGATAAATCGCTCAATATCAATCTCGGAATGCGACGGAATTTTTTCTGGAATTTTACCATAGCCAGTGTAACAACGCCTATATTGGGGGCAGATTTTTTAGCCAGATTCAACCTGTCTGTCGACATGACTAATCGTACACTAGTGGATAATCAAACCCAGATTTCAGTAAGCGGAATCACCTCGAAATACCAGTCTACTGGAATCAGTTCTGCCTTACCCGAGGACCAGTACATCCGTCAGCTACTAAAAAAATATCCACAACTCTCCCAGCCATTTAAAAGCACAGACACCATGAAACATAATGCCAAGCACCACATCAAGACAACTGGACAACCTGTCTATGCCACCCCCAGACGATTGAAACCGGACAAATATAAGATTGCGAAAAACGAGTTTCAACATTTATTACAGCAAGGGATCATCCGACCCTCGAAAAGTGCTTGGTCTTCACCGCTACACTTGTGGCGATTTTAGATTAAATGCTAAAACGGTCCCGGATAGATACTCTATTCCACATATCCACGATTTCGCCATCGGTCTGCAAGGCGCCACCATATTTTCCAAACTGGATCTCGTAAAGGCGTACTACCAAGTTCCAGTGGCAGAAGAAGACATTCATAAAACTGCACTGACCACACCATTTGGCCTTTACGTGTTCGTAAGGATGCCTTTTGGGCTTAGGAACGCCTGTCAAACCTTCCAAAGGTTAATAGACGAAGTTTTTAGAGTTCTGCCATTTATATTTGCATATGTGGAAGACGTTTTAATCGCCAGCAGAAACCTCGACGAGCACAGACAGCACTTAGAGCAAACATTTGAAAGAATATCACATTACGGTCTGAAAATAAATACAGAGAAATGCATTTTCAGCCAACCAAAGGTTAATTTCCTCGGACACTTAATTGACAAGGACGGAATATCTCCACTACCCGATAAAGTAAGTGCAATTTCAAATTTCCCGCAACCAACATCAGTCAGACAAGTACGCAGATTCATAGGCGTAATTAACTATTACAGACGATTTTTACCTAACTGCTCTACATTACTTGCACCGTTAACAGATTTGTTACAAAACAAAACAAAGAACCAACAGTTAAAGTTAGAAGGGCCTAGCTTAGAAGCCTTCAAACAAGCTAAAACTGCTTTGGCCAACTTTACAAAACTAAACTACGTAATGGACAGCGAGGACACAAAACTCACGCTTACAACAGATGCATCTGAAATAGCTGTAGGAGCAGTCATACACCAACTTACTAACAAAACAATGACTCCTATATCATTTTTTTCGGCTAAGTTAAGCAAGACATAGACGAAATACAGCACCTTTTCAAGGGAGCTTCTAGCAATTTACCTTGCAATTAAACATTTTAAACATTTGCTGGAAGGAAGAAATTTTTGCATTTATACAGATCACAAACCATTAACATATGCACTACATACACATGTAGATAAATATGGTCTACGAGACATCAGACATCTCGATTATATCGCCCAGTTCTTCACAGACATCCGATATATTAAGGGACAAGAGAACATTATAGCAGACGCGTTATCTCGATCTAAAATAGCTTCTTTAAATTCCAGTTCTTTAAGTATGGAATTAATCGCACAAGAGCAGAAAACAGATGAAAAACTTCCAGTTGTACAACAAAAAACATCCTTACAACTGAAAGAAATGTCCATACCATTTGGTACAACAAAATTTTATTGTGATGTATCACAAACACATCCGCGTCCATATATACCACCGAACATCAGACGACTAGTTTTTCAACATTTTCACAATTTATCTCATCCAGGAAAAAGAGCCACTGTAAAATTAATAGCAGAACGCTTTGTTTGGCCCAATATGAACACGGACATTCGCAATTGGACTAAAACTTGTATACCTTGCCAAAAGAACAAAATCCACAGACACACGAAATCACCACTTGGCACTTGTAGCACACCTGATACTAGATTCACCAACATTCTTAGTAGGACCATTACCCACCTCAAAAGGACATACACACATTCTTACTATAGTTGACAGATTTAGCAGATGGCCTACAGCCATAGCAGTCAAAGACACTTTGACTGCAACAATAGCCAGAGTTATACTGCAGGACTGGATAGCAATATTTGGAGTACCTTCTGTAATAACAACAGATAAAGGTTCACAATTCCAATCCACACTTTTTGCTGAATTTAACCAATTGTTAGGAACGAATCACATCAAGACAACCGCCTATCACCCTTGTGCAAATGGGATGGTTGAAAGATTCGACAGACAGTTAAAAGCTTCACTAGCTATGAATTTAAATAATGCGAACTGGACAGACAATTTACCACTAATTCTTTTAGCGATATGAAAGACGGTAAAAGAAGATTTGCAAAGCACACCTGCGGAGGTAGTTTTCGGATCAGCATTAACCCTACCTGGACAGTATTTTAATCACGAGACAGACATTTCTCCCACAACAACGTTTGTAACAGAATTAAAAAATAAAATGTCTCTTCTCAACTTTGCACCAACTAAGAAAACAGAGAAACAAACTTACATCCCAAACGATCTTCACACCTGCAAATATATATTTATCAGAAATGACGCGGTTAAAAAACCACTCCGTACAAATTATTCAGGACCATATCAAGTTCTGGACAGGCATGAAAAATATTTTACTATTATGAGAAAAGAAAAGAAAGATAATATCGCTATTGATCGCATTAAACCAGCGTACATCGCGGAACAACCTCATACAATACCTCCACAAACACATATTCACACAGAAAATGAGGAAGCTGAAAAACTAAATACTGACATCACACCTACAACGCATCCCCTTCCTTTTTCCTACACACTTCCTCCCCGCATCATTTTCTCTGCATTCCCTTTCCTTATATTACACACTCTATCACTTCCTTCCCGCATCAATGTGTCTGTATCTCCTTTCTTTATCATGAACGCTCTCTCACTTCCTCCCTCCTACTATTTCTCTGTATCCCCTTCCTTTTTCCTACACACTTCCTCCCCGCATCATTTTCTCTGCATTCCCTTTCCTTATATTACACACTCTATCACTTCCTTCCCGCATCAATATGTCTGTATCTCCTTTCTTTATCATGAACGCTCTCTCACTTCCTCCCTCCTACTATTTCTCTGTATCCCCTTCCTTTTTCCTACACACTTCCTCCCCGCATCATTTTCTCTGCATTCCCTTTCCTTATATTACACACTCTATCACTTCCTTCCCGCATCAATGTGTCTGTATCTCCTTTCTTTATCATGAACGCTCTCTCACTTCCTCCCTCCTACTATTTCTCTGTATCCCCTTCCTTTTTCCTACACACTTCCTCCCCGCATCATTTTCTCTGCATTCCCTTTCCTTATATTACACACTCTATCACTTCCTTCCCGCATCAATGTGTCTGTATCTCCTTTCTTTATCATGAACGCTCTCTCACTTCCTCCCTCCTACTATTTCTCTGTATCCCCTTCCTTTTTCCTACACACTTCCTCCCCGCATCATTTTCTCTGCATTCCCTTTCCTTATATTACACACTCTATCACTTCCTTCCCGCATCAATGTGTCTGTATCTCCTTTCTTTATCATGAACGCTCTCTCACCTCCTCCTTCCTACTATTTCTCTGTATCCCCTTCCTTTTTCCTACACACTTCCTCCCCGCATCATTTTCTCTGCATTCCCTTTCCTTATATTACACACTCTAACACTTCCTTCCCGCATCAATGTGTCTGTATCTCCTTTCTTTATCATGAACGCTCTCTCACTTCCTCCCTCCTACTATTTCTCTGTATCCCCTTCCTTTTTCCTACACACTTCCTCCCCGCATCATTTTCTCTGCATTCCCTTTCCTTATATTACACACTCTATCACTTCCTTCCCGCATCAATGTGTCTGTATCTCCTTTCTTTATCATGAACGCTCTCTCACTTCCTCCCTCCTACTATTTCTCTGTATCCCCTTCCTTTTTCCTACACACTTCCTCCCCGCATCATTTTCTCTGCATTCCCTTTCCTTATATTACACACTCTATCACTTCCTTCCCGCATCAATGTGTCTGTATCTCCTTTCTTTATCATGAACGCTCTCTCACTTCCTCCCTCCTACTATTTCTCTGTATCCCCTTCCTTTTTCCTACACACTTCCTCCCCGCATCATTTTCTCTGCATTCACTTTCCTTATATTACACACTCTATCACTTCCTTCCCGCATCAATGTGTCTGTATCTCCTTTCTTTATCATGAACGCTCTCTCACTTCCTCCCTCCTACTATTTCTCTGTATCCCCTTCCTTTTTCCTACACACTTCCTCCCCGCATCATTTTCTCTGCATTCCCTTTCCTTATATTACACACTCTATCACTTCCTTCCCGCATCAATGTGTCTGTATCTCCTTTCTTTATCATGAACGCTCTCTCACTTCCTCCCTCCTACTATTTCTCTGTATCCCCTTCCTTTTTCCTACACACTTCCTCCCTGCATCATTTTCTCTGCATTCCCTTTCCTTATATTACACACTCTATCACTTCCTTCCCGCATCAATGTGTCTGTATCTCCTTTCTTTATCATGAACGCTCTCTCACTTCCTCCCTCCTACTATTTCTCTGTATCCCCTTCCTTTTTCCTACACACTTCCTCCCCGCATCATTTTCTCTGCATTCCCTTTCCTTATATTACACACTCTATCACTTCCTTCCCGCATCAATGTGTCTGTATCTCCTTTCTTTATCATGAACGCTCTCTCACTTCCTCCCTCCTACTATTTCTCTGTATCCCCTTCCTTTTTCCTACACACTTCCTCCCCGCATCATTTTCTCTGCATTCCCTTTCCTTATATTACACACTCTATCACTTCCTTCCCGCATCAATGTGTCTGTATCTCCTTTCTTTATCATGAACGCTCTCTCACTTCCTCCCTCCTACTATTTCTCTGTATCCCCTTCCTTTTTCCTACACACTTCCTCCCTGCATCATTTTCTCTGCATTCCCTTTCCTTATATTACACACTCTATCACTTCCTTACCGCATCAATGTGTCTGTATCTCTTTTCTTTATCATGAACGCTCTCTCACTTCCTCCCTCCTACTATTTCTCTGTATCCCCTTCCTTTTTCCTACACACTTCCTCCCCGCATCATTTTCTCTGCATTCCCTTTCCTTATATTACACACTCTATCACTTCCTTCCCGCATCAATGTGTCTGTATCTCCTTTCTTTATCATGAACGCTCTCTCACTTCCTCCCTCCTACTATTTCTCTGTATCCCCTTCCTTTTTCCTACACACTTCCTCCCCGCATCATTTTCTCTGCATTCCCTTTCCTTATATTACACACTCTATCGCTTCCTTCCCGCATCAATGTGTCTGTATCTCCTTTCTTTATCATGAACGCTCTCTCACTTCCTCCCTCCTACTATTTCTCTGTATCCCCTTCCTTTTTCCTACACACTTCCTCCCCGCATCATTTTCTCTGCATTCCCTTTCCTTATATTACACACTCTATCACTTCCTTCCCGCATCAATGTGTCTGTATCTCCTTTCTTTATCATGAACGCTCTCTCACTTCCTCCCTCCTACTATTTCTCTGTATCCCCTTCCTTTTTCCTACACACTTCCTCCCCGCATCATTTTCTCTGCATTCCCTTTCCTTATATTACACACTCTATCACTTCCTTCCCGCATCAATGTGTCTGTATCTCCTTTCTTTATCATGAACGCTCTCTCACTTCCTCCCTCCTACTATTTCTCTGTATCCCCTTCCTTTTTCCTACACACTTCCTCCCCGCATCATTTTCTCTGCATTCCCTTTCCTTATATTACACACTCTATCACTTCCTTCCCGCATCAATGTGTCTGTATCTCCTTTCTTTATCATGAACGCTCTCTCACTTCCTCCCTCCTACTATTTCTCTGTATCCCCTTCCTTTTTCCTACACACTTCCTCCCCGCATCATTTTCTCTGCATTCCCTTTCCTTATATTACACACTCTATCACTTCCTTCCCGCATCAATGTGTCTGTATCTCCTTTCTTTATCATGAACGCTCTCTCACTTACTCCCTCCTACTATTTCTCTGTATCCCCTTCCTTTTTCCTACACACTTCCTCCCCGCATCATTTTCTCTGCATTCCCTTTCCTTATATTACACACTCTAACACTTCCTTCCCGCATCAATGTGTCTGTATCTCCTTTCTTTATCATGAACGCTCTCTCACCTCCTCCCTCCTACTATTTCTCTGTATCCCCTTCCTTTTTCCTACACACTTCCTCCCCGCATCATTTTCTCTGCATTCCCTTTCCTTATATTACACACTCTATCACTTCCTTCCCGCATCAATGTGTCTGTATCTCCTTTCTTTATCATGAACGCTCTCTCACTTCCTCCCTCCTACTATTTCTCTGTATCCCCTTCCTTTTTCCTACACACTTCCTCCCCGCATCATTTTCTCTGCATTCCCTTTCCTTATATTACACAAGCTATCACTTCCTTCCCGCATCAATGTGTCTGTATCTCCTTTCTTTATCATGAACGCTCTCTCACTTCCTCCCTCCTACTATTTCTCTGTATCCCCTTCCTTTTTCCTACACACTTCCTCCCTGCATCATTTTCTCTGCATTCCCTTTCCTTATATTACACACTCTATCACTTCCTTCCCGCATCAATGTGTCTGTATCTCCTTTCTTTATCATGAACGCTCTCTCACTTCCTCCCTCCTACTATTTCTCTGTATCCCCTTCCTTTTTCCTACACACTTCCTCCCCGCATCATTTTCTCTGCATTCCCTTTCCTTATATTACACACTCTATCACTTCCTTCCCGCATCAATGTGTCTGTATCTCCTTTCTTTATCATGAACGCTCTCTCACTTCCTCCCTCCTACTATTTCTCTGTATCCCCTTCCTTTTTCCTACACACTTCCTCCCCGCATCATTTTCTCTGCATTCCGTTTCCTTATATTACACACTCTATCACTTCCTTCCCGCATCAATGTGTCTGTATCTCCTTTCTTTATCATGAACGCTCTCTCACTTCCTCCCTCCTACTATTTCTCTGTATCCCCTTCCTTTTTCCTACACACTTCCTCCCCGCATCATTTTCTCTGCATTCCCTTTCCTTATATTACACACTCTATCACTTCCTTCCCGCATCAATGTGTCTGTATCTCCTTTCTTTATCATGAACGCTCTCTCACTTCCTCCCTCCTACTATTTCTCTGTATCCCCTTCCTTTTTCCTACACACTTCCTCCCTGCATCATTTTCTCTGCATTCCCTTTCCTTATATTACACACTCTATCGCTTCCTTCCCGCATCAATGTGTCTGTATCTCCTTTCTTTATCATGAACGCTCTCTCACTTCCTCCCTCCTACTATTTCTCTGTATCCCCTTCCTTTTTCCTACACACTTCCTCCCCGCATCATTTTCTCTGCATTCCCTTTCCTTATATTACACACTCTATCACTTCCTTCCCGCATCAATGTGTCTGTATCTCCTTTCTTTATCATGAACGCTCTCTCACTTCCTCCCTCCTACTATTTCTCTGTATCCCCTTCCTTTTTCCTACACACTTCCTCCCCGCATCATTTTCTCTGCATTCCCTTTCCTTATATTACACACTCTATCACTTCCTTCCCGCATCAATGTGTCTGTATCTCCTTTCTTTATCATGAACGCTCTCTCACTTCCTCCCTCCTACTATTTCTCTGTATCCCCTTCCTTTTTCCTACACACTTCCTCCCCGCATCATTTTCTCTGCATTCCCTTTCCTTATATTACACACTCTATCACTTCCTTCCCGCATCAATGTGTCTGTATCTCCTTTCTTTATCATGAACGCTCTCTCACTTCCTCCCTCCTACTATTTCTCTGTATCCCCTTCCTTTTTCCTACACACTTCCTCCCCGCATCATTTTCTCTGCATTCCCTTTCCTTATATTACACACTCTATCACTTCCTTCCCGCATCAATGTGTCTGTATCTCCTTTCTTTATCATGAACGCTCTCTCACTTACTCCCTCCTACTATTTCTCTGTATCCCCTTCCTTTTTCCTACACACTTCCTCCCCGCATCATTTTCTCTGCATTCCCTTTCCTTATATTACACACTCTAACACTTCCTTCCCGCATCAATGTGTCTGTATCTCCTTTCTTTATCATGAACGCTCTCTCACCTCCTCCCTCCTACTATTTCTCTGTATCCCCTTCCTTTTTCCTACACACTTCCTCCCCGCATCATTTTCTCTGCATTCCCTTTCCTTATATTACACACTCTATCACTTCCTTCCCGCATCAATGTGTCTGTATCTCCTTTCTTTATCATGAACGCTCTCTCACTTCCTCCCTCCTACTATTTCTCTGTATCCCCTTCCTTTTTCCTACACACTTCCTCCCCGCATCATTTTCTCTGCATTCCCTTTCCTTATATTACACACTCTATCACTTCCTTCCCGCATCAATATGTCTGTATCTCCTTTCTTTATCATGAACGCTCTCTCACTTCCTCCCTCCTACTATTTCTCTGTATCCCCTTCCTTTTTCCTACACACTTCCTCCCCGCATCATTTTCTCTGCATTCCCTTTCCTTATATTACACACTCTATCACTTCCTTCCCGCATCAATGTGTCTGTATCTCCTTTCTTTATCATGAACGCTCTCTCACTTCCTCCCTCCTACTATTTCTCTGTATCCCCTTCCTTTTTCCTACACACTTCCTCCCCGCATCATTTTCTCTGCATTCCCTTTCCTTATATTACACACTCTATCACTTCCTTCCCGCATCAATGTGTCTGTATCTCCTTTCTTTATCATGAACGCTCTCTCACTTCCTCCCTCCTACTATTTCTCTGTATCCCCTTCCTTTTTCCTACACACTTCCTCCCCGCATCATTTTCTCTGCATTCCCTTTCCTTATATTACACACTCTATCACTTCCTTCCCGCATCAATGTGTCTGTATCTCCTTTCTTTATCATGAACACTCTCTCACTTCCTCCCTCCTACTATTTCTCTGTATCCCCTTCCTTTTTCCTACACACTTCCTCCCCGGATCATTTTCTCTGCATTCCCTTTCCTTATATTACACACTCTATCACTTCCTTCCCGCATCAATGTGTCTGTATCTCCTTTCTTTATCATGAACGCTCTCTCACTTCCTCCCTCCTACTATTTCTCTGTATCCCCTTCCTTTTTCCTACACACTTCCTCCCCGCATCATTTTCTCTGCATTCCGTTTCCTTATATTACACACTCTATCACTTCCTTCCCGCATCAATGTGTCTGTATCTCCTTTCTTTATCATGAACGCTCTCTCACTTCCTCCCTCCTACTATTTCTCTGTATCCCCTTCCTTTTTCCTACACACTTCCTCCCCGCATCATTTTCTCTGCATTCCCTTTCCTTATATTACACACTCTATCACTTCCTTCCCGCATCAATGTGTCTGTATCTCCTTTCTTTATCATGAACGCTCTCTCACTTCCTCCCTCCTACTATTTCTCTGTATCCCCTTCCTTTTTCCTACACACTTCCTCCCTGCATCATTTTCTCTGCATTCCCTTTCCTTATATTACACACTCTATCGCTTCCTTCCCGCATCAATGTGTCTGTATCTCCTTTCTTTATCATGAACGCTCTCTCACTTCCTCCCTCCTACTATTTCTCTGTATCCCCTTCCTTTTTCCTACACACTTCCTCCCCGCATCATTTTCTCTGCATTCCCTTTCCTTATATTACACACTCTATCACTTCCTTCCCGCATCAATGTGTCTGTATCTCCTTTCTTTATCATGAACGCTCTCTCACTTCCTCCCTCCTACTATTTCTCTGTATCCCCTTCCTTTTTCCTACACACTTCCTCCCCGCATCATTTTCTCTGCATTCCCTTTCCTTATATTACACACTCTATCACTTCCTTCCCGCATCAATGTGTCTGTATCTCCTTTCTTTATCATGAACGCTCTCTCACTTCCTCCCTCCTACTATTTCTCTGTATCCCCTTCCTTTTTCCTACACACTTCCTCCCCGCATCATTTTCTCTGCATTCCCTTTCCTTATATTACACACTCTATCACTTCCTTCCCGCATCAATGTGTCTGTATCTCCTTTCTTTATCATGAACGCTCTCTCACTTCCTCCCTCCTACTATTTCTCTGTATCCCCTTCCTTTTTCCTACACACTTCCTCCCCGCATCATTTTCTCTGCATTCCCTTTCCTTATATTACACACTCTATCACTTCCTTCCCGCATCAATGTGTCTGTATCTCCTTTCTTTATCATGAACGCTCTCTCACTTACTCCCTCCTACTATTTCTCTGTATCCCCTTCCTTTTTCCTACACACTTCCTCCCCGCATCATTTTCTCTGCATTCCCTTTCCTTATATTACACACTCTAACACTTCCTTCCCGCATCAATGTGTCTGTATCTCCTTTCTTTATCATGAACGCTCTCTCACCTCCTCCCTCCTACTATTTCTCTGTATCCCCTTCCTTTTTCCTACACACTTCCTCCCCGCATCATTTTCTCTGCATTCCCTTTCCTTATATTACACACTCTATCACTTCCTTCCCGCATCAATGTGTCTGTATCTCCTTTCTTTATCATGAACGCTCTCTCACTTCCTCCCTCCTACTATTTCTCTGTATCCCCTTCCTTTTTCCTACACACTTCCTCCCCGCATCATTTTCTCTGCATTCCCTTTCCTTATATTACACACTCTATCACTTCCTTCCCGCATCAATATGTCTGTATCTCCTTTCTTTATCATGAACGCTCTCTCACTTCCTCCCTCCTACTATTTCTCTGTATCCCCTTCCTTTTTCCTACACACTTCCTCCCCGCATCATTTTCTCTGCATTCCCTTTCCTTATATTACACACTCTATCACTTTCTTCCCGCATCAATGTGTCTGTATCTCCTTTCTTTATCATGAACGCTCTCTCACTTCCTCCCTCCTACTATTTCTCTGTATCCCCTTCCTTTTTCCTACACACTTCCTCCCCGCATCATTTTCTCTGCATTCCCTTTCCTTATATTACACACTCTATCACTTCCTTCCCGCATCAATGTGTCTGTATCTCCTTTCTTTATCATGAACGCTCTCTCACTTCCTCCCTCCTACTATTTCTCTGTATCCCCTTCCTTTTTCCTACACACTTCCTCCCCGCATCATTTTCTCTGCATTCCCTTTCCTTATATTACACACTCTATCACTTCCTTCCCGCATCAATGTGTCTGTATCTCCTTTCTTTATCATGAACACTCTCTCACTTCCTCCCTCCTACTATTTCTCTGTATCCCCTTCCTTTTTCCTACACACTTCCTCCCCGCATCATTTTCTCTGCATTCCCTTTCCTTATATTACACACTCTATCACTTCCTTCCCGCATCAATGTGTCTGTATCTCCTTTCTTTATCATGAACGCTCTCTCACCTCCTCCCTCCTACTATTTCTCTGTATCCCCTTCCTTTTTCCTACACACTTCCTCCCCGCATCATTTTCTCTGCATTCCCTTTCCTTATATTACACACTCTATCACTTCCTTCCCGCATCAATGTGTCTGAATCTCCTTTCTTTATCATGAACGCTCTCTCACTTCCTCCCTCCTACTATTTCTCTGTATCCCCTTCCTTTTTCCTACACACTTCCTCCCCGCATCATTTTCTCTGCATTCCCTTTCCTTATATTACACACTCTAACACTTCCTTCCCGCATCAATGTGTCTGTATCTCCTTTCTTTATCATGAACGCTCTCTCACTTCCTCCCTCCTACTATTTCTCTGTATCCCCTTCCTTTTTCCTACACACTTCCTCCCCGCATCATTTTCTCTGCATTCCCTTTCCTTATATTACACACTCTATCACTTCCTTCCCGCATCAATATGTCTGTATCTCCTTTCTTTATCATGAACGCTCTCTCACTTCCTCCCTCCTACTATTTCTCTGTATCCCCTTCCTTTTTCCTACACACTTCCTCCCCGCATCATTTTCTCTGCATTCCCTTTCCTTATATTACACACTCTATCACTTCCTCCCCGCATCAATGTGTCTGTATCTCCTTTCTTTATCATGAACGCTCTCTCACTTCCTCCCTCCTACTATTTCTCTGTATCCCCTTCCTTTTTCCTACACACTTCCTCCCCGCATCATTTTCTCTGCATTCCCTTTCCTTATATTACACACTCTATCACTTCCTTCCCGCATCAATATGTCTGTATCTCCTTTCTTTATCATGAACGCTCTCTCACTTCCTCCCTCCTACTATTTCTCTGTATCCCCTTCCTTTTTCCTACACACTTCCTCCCCGCATCATTTTCTCTGCATTCCCTTTCCTTATATTACACACTCTATCACTTCCTTCCCGCATCAATATGTCTGTATCTCCTTTCTTTATCATGAACGCTCTCTCACTTCCTCCCTCCTACTATTTCTCTGTATCCCCTTCCTTTTTCCTACACACTTCCTCCCCGCATCATTTTCTCTGCATTCCCTTTCCTTATATTACACACTCTATCACTTCCTCCCCGCATCAATGTGTCTGTATCTCCTTTCTTTATCATGAACGCTCTCTCACTTCCTCCCTCCTACTATTTCTCTGTATCCCCTTCCTTTTTCCTACACACTTCCTCCCCGCATCATTTTCTCTGCATTCCCTTTCCTTATATTACACACTCTATCACTTCCTTCCCGCATCAATATGTCTGTATCTCCTTTCTTTATCATGAACGCTCTCTCACTTCCTCCCTCCTACTATTTCTCTGTATCCCCTTCCTTTTTCCTACACACTTCCTCCCCGCATCATTTTCTCTGCATTCCCTTTCCTTATATTACACACTCTATCACTTCCTTCCCGCATCAATGTGTCTGTATCTCCTTTCTTTATCATGAACGCTCTCTCACTTCCTCCCTCCTACTATTTCTCTGTATCCCCTTCCTTTTTCCTACACACTTCCTCCCCGCATCATTTTCTCTGCATTCCCTTTCCTTATATTACACACTCTATCACTTCCTTCCCGCATCAATGTGTCTGTATCTCCTTTCTTTATCATGAACGCTCTCTCACTTCCTCCCTCCTACTATTTCTCTGTATCCCCTTCCTTTTTCCTACACACTTCCTCCCCGCATCATTTTCTCTGCATTCCCTTTCCTTATATTACACACTCTATCACTTCCTTCCCGCATCAATGTGTCTGTATCTCCTTTCTTTATCATGAACGCTCTCTCACTTCCTCCCTCCTACTATTTCTCTGTATCCCCTTCCTTTTTCCTACACACTTCCTCCCCGCATCATTTTCTCTGCATTCCCTTTCCTTATATTACACAAGCTATCACTTCCTTCCCGCATCAATGTGTCTGTATCTCCTTTCTTTATCATGAACGCTCTCTCACTTCCTCCCTCCTACTATTTCTCTGTATCCCCTTCCTTTTTCCTACACACTTCCTCCCCGCATCATTTTCTCTGCATTCCCTTTCCTTATATTACACACTCTATCACTTCCTTCCCGCATCAATGTGTCTGTATCTCCTTTCTTTATCATGAACGCTCTCTCACTTCCTCCCTCCTACTATTTCTCTGTATCCCCTTCCTTTTTCCTACACACTTCCTCCCCGCATCATTTTCTCTGCATTCCCTTTCCTTATATTACACACTCTATCACTTCCTTCCCGCATCAATGTGTCTGTATCTCCTTTCTTTATCATGAACGCTCTCTCACTTCCTCCCTCCTACTATTTCTCTGTATCCCCTTCCTTTTTCCTACACACTTCCTCCCCGCATCATTTTCTCTGCATTCCCTTTCCTTATATTACACACTCTATCACTTCCTTCCCGCATCAATGTGTCTGTATCTCCTTTCTTTATCATGAACGCTCTCTCACTTCCTCCCTCCTACTATTTCTCTGTATCCCCTTCCTTTTTCCTACACACTTCCTCCCCGCATCATTTTCTCTGCATTCCCTTTCCTTATATTACACACTCTATCGCTTCCTTCCCGCATCAATGTGTCTTTATCTCCTTTCTTTATCATGAACGCTCTCTCACTTCCTCCCTCCTACTATTTCTCTGTATCCCCTTCCTTTTTCCTACACACTTCCTCCCCGCATCATTTTCTCTGCATTCCCTTTCCTTATATTACACACTCTATCACTTCCTTCCCGCATCTGTGTCTTTGTATCATCGTTTTTTATCTTACAATCTGTCACACTTCATTCCACAATATATTTCTCTTTATTTCTCTACTTTATCTTACAAAGAGTCTCACTTCG
The DNA here is from genome assembly GCA_964036315.1 of Acanthosepion esculentum. Lineage (NCBI taxonomy): Eukaryota > Metazoa > Mollusca > Cephalopoda > Sepiida > Sepiidae > Acanthosepion > Acanthosepion esculentum. The sequence goes on along the minus strand of OZ038478.1, from coordinate 142,683,222 downwards.
TTCCCGCATAAATTTCTCTGTATTCCCATTCTCTATCTTGCACATTCCCTCACTTCCTTCCCGAATATATTACTCTGTATCCCCATATTTTTCTTACACACATCATCTCACTTCATTCCCGTATCTATTTAACTCTATCCACTTTCTTTATCTTACAAACTCACTCACTTTTTTCCCGTATCTATTTCTCTGTATCCATATTCTTCATCTTACAAGTTTTCCCCCGTCCTTCTTTCATCTATTTCTCTGTATCGCTTTCTTTATCTTACACACTCACTCACATCGTTCCCGCATATAATTCTCTGTATCCCCATTCCTTATACAGAAACTCTCCCACTCCCTTCCCGCATCTGTTTCTGTATATCACCATTCTTTATCTTGCAGACTCTCTCACACCCTCTCTGCATCTATTTCTCGGTATCCCCTTTCTTTATCTTACAAACTCTCTCATTCCTTCCATCATCTGTTTCTCTGTATCCCTTTCCTTTATCTTACACATTCTCCCACTTCCTTCCCGCATCTATTTCCCAGTAACCCCATTCATTATCTGACACACACTATCACATCCTCCCCGCATGAATTTTTCTGTATGCCCATAATTTTTCTCACACATTTCCCATTTCCTCCCCATATTTAATTCTCTCTATCTCTCGCTTTCATTATCTTACAATCTCTCTCAATTATTTCCGAATATTTTCTCTGTTTCCCCTGTTTTTATCATACACACTGTCTCCCTTATTTCCGCATCTGTGTATCACCATTCTTTATCTTGCACACTCTCATACTTCTTTACCGCATCTATTTCCCTCTATCCCCATTCTTTATCTTACAAACTCTCTCACTCCCTTCCCGTATCTATTTCTCTGTTTCCCCTTTCTTTATCTTGCACACTCTCATACTTCTTTACCGCATCTATTTCCCTCTATCCCCATTCTTTATTTTACACATTCTCTCACTCCCTTCCCGTATCTATTTCTCTGTTTCCCCTTTCTTTATCTTGCACACTCTCATACTTCTTTACCGCATCTATTTCCCTCTATACCCATTCTTTATCTTACAAACTCTCTCACTCCCTTCCCGTATCTATTTCTCTGTTTCCCCTTTCTTTATCTTGCACACTCTCATACTTCTTTACCGCATCTATTTCCCTCTATCCCCATTCTTTATTTTACACATTCTCTCACTCCCTTCCCGTATCTATTTCTCTGTTTCCCCTTTCTTTATCTTGCACACTCTCATACTTCTTTACCGCATCTATTTCCCTCTATCCCCATTCTTTATTTTACACATTCTCTCACTCCCTTCCCGTATCTATTTCTCTGTTTCCCCTTTCTTTATCTTGCACGACCTCGCACTTCCTTCCCACAACTATTTACACATTCTCTCAATTCCTACACGTATCTATTTCTCTGTATCTACATTTTTTACCTTATACATTTTCTCAATTCCTCCCCACATCTATTTCTCTTTATCCCCATTCTTTTCTTTACAAATCATTCCCACGTCGATTTCTCTGTATCCACTTCCTTTATCTTATAAACTCCGTCACTTTCTTCCCATATCTATTTCTCTGTTTCCCCATTCTTTACCTTACACACTGTCTCACATCCTTCCCGCATCTATTACTCTGTATCCTCATTCTTTATCGTACGCACTCTCTCACATCCTCCCCGCAAAAATTTCTCTTTATCCCCGTTCTTTATCAGAAACATTCTCTCACTTCCTTCCCACATATTTTTCTCTGTATCAACATTCTTTTCCTTACACACTGTCTCACATCCTTCCCGCATCTATTTCTCTCTATCCCATTTCTTTATCTTACACATTTTGTCACATCCTTCCCGCATCTATTTCTCTGTATCCCCATTTTTTATCTTACAAACTCTCTTACTTCCTTCCCGTACTTATTTCTCTGTATCCCCATATTTTATTTTACCCATTCTCTCAATTCCTTTCCGCATCTATTTCTCTGTATTTCTCTCCCCATTATTTATCTTACAACTTTCTCTCACATCCTACCCGCATCAATTATTCTGTATCCCCATTGTATCATGTTACACAGTCTCTCACTTCCTTCCAGCATCTATTTCTCTGTATCCCCATTCTTTATCTTACATATTCTATCACTTCCTTCCCGAATCAACTTTATCAGACACACTAACACACATCCTTCCCGCATCAATTTCTCTGTATCCCCATTTTATATCTTACACATTCTCTTACATCCTCCCCACATCTATTTAAGTGTATCCACATCCCTTATCTTACAAACTCTCTTACTTCTTTCCCGTATCTATTTCTCTGTCTCCCCATATTTTATCTTACACACTCACTCACATCCTACCCGGATATATTTCTCTGTATCCCCATTTTGTGTCTTGCATAACCACTCACATCCTTCCCGCATCAATTTCTCTGTAGATTTAATTATACTGACACACTCCCATTTCCTTCTCCCATATGTTTCTGTATATCACTATTCTTTATAATTCAGACTCTCTCATATACCCCCGCATCTATTACTCTATTTCCCCTTCCTTTATATTACACACTCTCACATCCTCCCCGCATCAATTTCTCGGTATCCCCATTCTTTTTCTCACACATTTTCTCGCTTCCTTCCCACATCTATTTCTCTGTATCCACTTTTTTTATCAAACAATCTCTCTAACATCATTCACGTATCTATTTCTCTGTATCCCCATTCTTTATCTTGCACACCCACAAACTTCCTTCCCCCTACTATTTTTCTGTATCCCCATACTTTTATCAAACACATTCTCTCACTTCCTCTCCACATCTATTTCTCTGTTACCCCTTACTTTATCTTACACACTGTCTACCTTCCTTTCCGCATCTCTTTCTGTTTCACCATTCTTTATCTTACATATCCACTCACTTACTACCCGCATTCATTTCTATGTATCCCCTTTCTTTATCTTACAAACTTTCTCACTTCCTTCCGGTAGCTACTTCTCTGTTTCCCCTTTCTGGCAAGTGAGGATCTGACAGCTGCAGCCCAGATATCGCCGCAACACTTCACTTTTGTCTGATCTGACTCTTGTGGTAATAGTGCATGGAAAGAGGGTCAGGTAAAAGGAATACCCATTTTGCTGAAATCTTCAGCTCTGTCTCGTATATATGAGTTCCAAATCAAGGCACTGCACTGACAGTACAACCGTTCATCAGGAATTGTGATAATTGAGTGTGCACGCTGAGGATGAAACATTACTAATTTAGTTGTAGAGGTATTGAAGCAATTCTTCCCCCGCTGTTAGAGCTCGAGTAGAGGAGAAATCAGCTGCTCGGCTCTGATCATCTTGTTTGATCATTGGTTCATAGTGTTTGCCAAGAAAAGTGTTGTAAGGCTTATAAATAATATAAAATTACTCAAATTCTTTCTTTGTAACGGATATTGTTTCTATTTTCAGTCTACTAGAATGTATTGTTATCTACAAAATAGTTATCAAGAAATACGCTACATGTTGGGGTAGTCAAAATTAAGTACATACAGACAATTCACTGCCTGCATAGTGTCATAACAAACAAAATATGATACAGAAGTCTAAAGGCGCATAGGAATAGTGAAAGTAACCTTCTAGAAATTAAGCAAAGTATGAACAGAATAGAAACAAAGAAAATATATCAGACACCATATGAAATTTCCGATGGAACTGAATAATTTCTCAAGTTGTAAAATTTATATCTTTAAATGAAAGCTGGAATTAGCTTCATACGCGTAAGTGTAGACCAAGCATAGAGAAAGTATTAGGTATAGATTTTTGAAAAAGAAAGCCATGTACCATTATGCCTCATCACATATTCATTGTCTTTATCTCTTAAATATGCTTTCGTTACAAACTTAATGGACTGTTTCCAGCTCTCTTCGCTAAGATTTAGAATTCAGAGTGTTTTTTTCTGTTAGAATGGTTGCCGCCCAAGGCTAGAGTCCTCGAACTGAGCTTCTGTTTAATCCATAGCTCTGAGAAGAGATGGATTCATGCCTTTCCGAAACGTAATAGTACGAATAAACGGAAATTGAACTCTGCTTGTTGATTCCGCTTTTCGAGCTGATAACCGTTACACTACCTGCATACCCAAGTGTAGATTAAGCTTATAAGAATACAGCGCTTCAGTTCTTTAACTGCGTTGGCAAATATAAATATTACTTCCGACCGAATTGTTGCAAATTTAACAAAATGCATGGAAATGTTGAAACTTTCTCGAAACGACCAAGAAGAATTTTTTTTTTAATTTCTTTCGGTCATTTCAGCAGATTCGCGAAAAAAACTGTTTTGAGCCGAGAATTTTTCAGCATATCCCGGAGGTAAACAAGAAAAATAATAATAAGCGTTAGTCTGTTTTCGCTTCTGTAATAAAAATAAATTCCGTAAAATAAATTTATTCACAGCAACAGTTCCAAAGCAACAGGCCCACAAAAAAGTTACGCTTTTCTCGAGTAAAAAAGACGTGCTTTTTAGAATCTGTAAAGCGTTTAAACAAACGACGGAAAATGTGAAATCGAAATGTGCATTGGAAAAACAAAAGATGTTAAGAAGCAAGGAAATCTCCTAAGAAAAAAAATGCCGAACTGCGACCAATTCTTGTATAAATCAGTAAATGCTGGCGAATATCCGCGCAAAGGAAGCTGAGATGGAAGCAAGAGAGGCGTGTTTTTAGAGAAGGATACAGATAATACCATCGAGGGAGGATGTGAGTAACTAAGAAGTTTTATGGAAAATAGAAACAATAAGGGCACCTATACTCAGAAAGAGTCAGTTGAATTTTCTAGGAAATAACGAGGAAAGAGGACTTGGAGAATAAGATACTTATAATGTATACTGTAAGCAAGAAGAGCTGGGGAAAACAGTAAGTACACTATTTAAAATATTCTGCGATCTTCAGGTGGGTGGAATGACGTGGAACTAAGGTAAGGCTTCAAGAACACCAGAAAACTGTCACACGATGGAAAATGTAAATATGGAGATAAAAGAGAGGTCACCGTCCTCTGTGGGATCAGGTTGAAATCATAGACAAAGAACATTATTGGAAAATTCGTAAACTTAAAGAATCAGCACGTATGCTAGGCCACAAAAATCTCCTGAGCCGACCAAGCATAGAGATGAATACAATATGGGAACCAGTAATAAGGAGTGCCAGAGGAAAGCAATATCAACAATGAAAATTGCAGTATGAGCTCTGGTAAAAAAATTGCAATGATAACAGCAAAAAATGCAATATGAGCACTGGTAAAAATGTTGCTGAAGACATTAGGTTTACAATGCCCAGCAATTCATACACAAATGTCCTCAATGGCACAGTGGATAAAGGCGTTAGTTAGATCTAATGACAGGATCCAAAACGTGTGAGTTCAAATGAGAACTTGGAGAATGAAATTAATAGGAGATAACTGATAACTAACATCCATTACGCAGCGAAATAAAGGTTTCAGTTCGATATTCCAACCACCTGAATAAGGCCGGAGCGTACAACGGCAGAAACGTTGTGATAAATATGGCAAAAAAGATGAGGACAATAATCCGAATTTCGTAAATAGTGTACATAATACCTCATCTCAGAAATATAGACAGATACTGAAGGTTGTGATAAATATGGCAATAAAGATGGGGACAATAGTCCAAATTTCGTAAATAGTGTACATAATACCTCATCTCAGAAATATTGACACATACTGAAGGGCCGAAACGTTGTGATAAACATGGCAAAGAGATGAGGACAATAGTCCGAATTTTGTAAATAGTGTACGTAATACCTCATCTCAGAAATATAGACATATACAGTAAGTAACCTGCCTAAAAAACATCTGCAAATTGATAGCAAAACATGTGAAGGCTAGTAAAAACAAATGCTAGGAACTACAAAAGATAGGGTGTTGTGGAGGGAAGTTCCGAAGGTATCTTTACGCCATGAATCAGCAATTTAGCATTTTTTAAATAATCGCTTTGCAAAAGAGTCATCATTTTGATTTTTTTTTTCATTTTTGATAACACGTGCTGAAAAAGAATCATAACGAATAAAATCTCAAACTTTATGGCCGGAAGACTCACGATTTAACTGATTATTCAAAAGCTTTTCATTGATGGATGTGTTCGATGAGCCAACTGTTCTTTTCTTCTTCTGCGCTGTTAATGAAATATACGTAATGAAACATCAGTTTGGCAAATGCGGTTTAACCCTTGTCAAGAATCTTTATAAGATCAGTGATATGTAAATGTCTATGTTCATTACAATTTTAGGCGGAATGGTCTCCGCCTGACATGATTTGTGCAGCCCTGACAGACTGAATCTATTTTTCTCGCTTAAAATAGACGCGCCCAACGGAACGGAAACACGCAAACTGAAACCGAACATCGGAAGACGAATAGCCAATGAGCTAATCAAACGACTGCAAAATCAAACTCATGCAAATAGAGTTGCACGCATGAGTACAATGTGGTGTCAAAATCTTTAATTGGTACGCTTAGTAAGAAGGACGAAACAAAATCTATTTTTGAATGACCACTGCTTTTGATTATGTTTCTCTTTTATTAGGAGATTTTATTGGTTTTCCTCGAGGAAAAATACAACATTGACAGATACAACACGAGACAAGTATTGGACAATCTTTACCGTTTGTAACGCACGGGCATTAGAGCAAAGCACAACACTTCCATTTTAGTGTAATGGGCATGCGCTTCGCCAGAGTTGGAATATTTATGGGCCAGGCTTGCTTCATTTGTGCCATTTCCTACCAGAATACGAGATACATCTGATCATTAAATAAAAGACTGAGAAGTGGTGTTTAAATATTTATCTTCTAATAGAAAACAATAGATACGTACAAACATTAGTCAGAGTACGGGGTGTTGCAGCAAAATCCGACACTTGACAAAAAGAAAACGAAATAGGGAATAAAAACAACAATTGTATATGCAGAAACCCGACAGTTCGACAACTAACTAATGTTGAGATATACCAGGAGGTGCTATGGAGCGTGGTTAAGCCCTGGATGGACGAGATCGCCAGCGGACGCCCCAGGCGTGTCTGCTCAACAATATTCCTCACCACTGGTCGCCAAACATGTGGCCGCCCTCCTCACCCAACTGCAAACCCCTTGACCATTTCTTCTGGGGCGTAATCGAGGCCAAAACCAACAAGCACGCCTAAAACATGGTCGACACTCTGAAGGCTGACATCGTGGAGGCGTTCGCCTCTATGGACAAGGACATGATTGCGGAAGGGTGTAACTCATTTCGCGCCTGCCTTGAGATGGTCGTCACCGCCGGCGGCGGTTACATTAAAAAATAATGTAGTATGTAACTCTTACTGTTGCTAAATAGACTGTCTGGTCTCTGCATATACAACTTTTGTTTTTATTCCCTATTTCGTTTTCTTTTTTGTCAAGCGTCGGATTTGGCTGCAAAACTCTATATGTACAGCTCTTTGTGTGTGTGTGTGTGTGTGTGTGTGTGTGTGTGTGTGTGTGTGTGTGTGTGCGTGTGTGTGTGTGTAATGGCCGGTGTATGAGAACTGGGTGGCTGGACACGCCCTTTGGACGACGACTGAATCGGCACATTTCTCATGGTTTAAGACCCACGGAATGCAGCTGTGGTTTACACTGCCACGATGCTGGGTTGACCGTATTTACTGTGTCTGCTAGATAGCCAATCATCTGCTGTGATCACCAGTTTTAACAAGGTCCTCAAACGCTCACGTACGTTGAAGCTTTCGGGCATTATGACTTGTGCTTGCACTTCCACCGACGACCTCTAAATAGTTCTGGTTTAGGAAACTTATTTTATGGGCGAGGATGAATTTCAACGTTGCCAAATCAAGGTCACTCGCGTTAAAAAAGGAAAAAAGAAACATCAGAGAAGGATAGTTTTAAATTGTCCGGTGAATTTATCTCGACTATAAAGCAAAATCCTATCAAGAACCTGGGTAAACGTTTTGAAAATGCCCTGAAAGACTCTGCCGCAATCCAGGAAACAAAGGGCATCTTAGAAGTATTGATAGACAAATTAGACAAGTCTGGTTTACCCTGTCGATATAAGGCATGGATTTATCAGCATGTTATTCTTCCCAAGATATTGTGGCCGTTGTCCATCTACGAGTTTACTAATTCTTCTGTAGAACAGATAGAAAAAAAGATTAGCACTTGTTTGCGAAGATGGCTAGGTCTACCAAAGTGTCTCAGCAGCACTGCCCTAAACTGTAATTCCGATACTCTTCAACTTCCATTTAAAAGCCTTGTAGAAGAATACAAAGTCGATAAAGTGCGAACGGTAATACAATATAAGTTCTCCAAGGATCCAAAATGATAGGAGCGAATATTGAAGTCCACACTGGGAGTAACTGGAAGGCGGTAAAGGAGTTGAAATTGGCAGAAGAGCGTCTTCGCAAAAAAGTAGTAGTCGGTACTGATCCCACTGGTCGTGCAGGACTTGCTTTTTTCCCCACAGTTAGAATTGACATTCGCACAGGGGAAGAGGAAATGAGAGTAGCAAAGATGATTGGGTTAAAACAACAAGGAGCGTGGACAAAATGGGAAACAATGATTTATAGGAATGTTAGATGGTCTGAACTATGGCGTAACGAAATAGGCATGGATTTTCTAATCCGAGCAGTTTACGACCTTCTCCCAAGCCCAGTTAACCTACAACTATCGACTAAATCGGAATCGCCCTTATGCCCCTTATGCGGTCAATTAGGGTCATTAAAACACATACTTAGTAGCTGCAAATCAGCGCTGGCTGATGGTAGGTGCAGGTTATGATGGTTAATGATCAGATATTAAAGACATAGCAGAAGTCGTTAATACAGCCATCCGCACAAACATATTTAATTCAAACAGGAATGTTAAAATGTTATTAAAGCCGGCGTAAAACCGAACCCAAAGAAAATGATTGCGCCCAATTGTCTATCGTGTGCAACGGAGTGGATATAGGCAAAAGATTAAACCTGCCGGATCACATCTTCAAGACCCTATTGCGTCCAGACTTAGTCCTCTTTTCAAATAAGTTAAAGAAAATCGTTATTTGTGAATTAACAGTCTGCTATGAGGACAATGTAGAAGAAAGGAATGAACGGAAAAAAACTAAGATACGACGAATTACTGGAAAATTGTAGGAGCAATGAATGGAAGGCAAGCTACAAGCCAATTGAAGTAGGCATCAGGGGTTTTGTAGCAATATCACCAGTCAGTGCCCTAAAAGATATTTGGGTAATGGCGAAGAAAAAAGACGAAAGGCTATCCAAACTATTACTGAGACAGCAGAATAAAACAGCTCAATGGTTATGGCTAAAACGAGCCAGTGCATGGACAAGCAATCAGAGAAAAAAAGTCCAAGTTCGAGATAGATGAAAACAACGTGTATTTTTTTTGTAAATTATTTTACGCAGTGTATTTTTATAAATCTTTAATTGCATATTATATTAATGTATATAGTATAAAGATATGTCACTGCTTATAACTAATTATAAATGCCGTATTTGGTTTGTGTATATGTATAATCAGAAAATAGTTGTAGTTTGATTTTTTTGTACATCTCCCAATTTTAATTTATTTATCTAACTAATCTATTTTATCTTTATTCATTATTATTATTTTATTTTCATTTTTATTTTTATTCTTTCTTACTTCTCGCTTGTTGTTAGGGATATATTGCATATTAACTGTGATTTCGATATTTTAGTATCTAGAATAAGAGCACAACATCGTAAATTTCAAAAGGGGTTAATGTTTTTTTTGTTTTTCGATAGTTTCCCCCCATTTTCGTTCTTTATTGCTTAATAGAAGTCTTTTGAATTCCATTTTATCACTTTTTCATTTTCTGACACCAACTACGGGACTATATGTGAATTATAATTATTTGTAACTAAATCTTGTAAAACGACTTACTTAGCAAAATTGTTCACCCCTCTTTCCGCCTATTTTCTTTCTTTTTTTCGAGTTCAAGGTCAAACCGCGCTCCTCCCCCTGGTTCACAGCTGCTTGCTCAGCCGCCATTGCCCATAGAAACCGTTTTCGAAATGATATGTCCGACTCCAATAGACGTCTATTTACCTCTGCCCGCGACGAGTGTAAGCGTATCCTCGACGATGCCAAGTCACTATTTGCTGCTCGGATGAAGGAACGTATTGCATCCCACAAATTTGACTCCAAAGATTATTGGCGCCTCTGCAAGAGCGTCCTGAACAATAACAAACCCTCCATTCCTCCCCTGTTCAATCAGTTTGAGGTCCTGACCACCTCTGCTGAAAAGGCCGAATGCTTCGCTCGCAATTTTTCTTCTATTCTACGCTAGACTCTTCCAGGGTCCCCTTGCCCGATTTCCCTCCCAGAAGTGAGGCCCTCCTGGACGGATTGCACATAACCCCGTCGTCGGTATTGGGCATTATTTCTAACTTAGATCACCACAAGGCTACTGGTGGTGACGGAATACCAGCCATTGTCCTGAAGAAATGCACACCTGAACTGGCGCCTGCCCTCTCTAAATTGTACAACCGCTGCCTCAAGGAGTCCTGCTTTCCTGACTGCTGGAAGTCCTCAACCATTGTCCCTGTCTTTGAGAAATCTGGTGTCCCCTCCGACCCTTCCAATTACCGTCCTATCAGTCTCCTACCCCTCTTCGGCAAAGTCTCCGAGGCCATTATCAACGCCGAAGTGATTAATCACCTGATATCCCATGATCTGCTCTCAGACAAGCAGTATGGTTTCCGCTTTGCCCGATCTACTGCCGATGTGCTTACGGCCATCACTGAATTTGTCTGCCAAGCTATCCATAACAACGGTGAAGCTCGTGCCGTGGCCCTTAACATCTCCAAAGCATTCGATAGAGTCTGGCATGTCGGCCTTCTCCGCAAGCTCCAGGGTTATGGTATCACAGGTCGATTGTTTGACCGAATACAATCATTCCTGTCAAACCGGGATTTGAAGGTTGTTCTTAGTGGATTCATCTCCAGATCCTATCCCGCTAACGCAGGCGTTCCTCAAGGCTCCATCCTAGGCCCTACTCTGTTCCTCATATTTATAAACGACCTTCCTGACGCCATAGACTCCCAAGTCGGCATCTACGCTGACGACACCACTATTTACTCCTGCCTCAAACACAAATCTAGTGAGGCGGACAAAGCTAACCTGGCAGCTCAAATTGAAAAGGACCTCCAATCGGTTGTGATCTGGGGTGAGAAATGGATGGTTAAAACAAAACTGCTCTCTATCAACGACAACAAGGATCCATCCCTGCATCCCATTAGAATGTCTGATGACCAACTTCTCGAGAGCTCCTCCCTGCGGCTGCTCGGTCTCACGCTGTCTGCTGATCTGAGATGGAACAAATACATCGAGTCAGTTGTATCAGCCACCGCTAAGAAAGTTGGTTCTCTGTGCCGAGCCAGGAAATTTTTCTCCCCGGAATCGATCCTTCAAGTCTATAAATCGACCATTCGCCCTTGCATGGAGTATTGCTGCCATATATGGTCTGGGGCCCCTGCTGTTTGCCTCGGAGTTCTTGATAAGTTCCGGAGACGGATATGCAATGTGATTGGCCCTGATCTGTCATCTTGTCTGCAGTCGCTCTCTCACAGACGCGATGTTGCCTCGCTCTGCCTTTTTTACAAGTACTTCCACGGTAATTGCTGTGAGGAGTTGCGTTCGCTTGTCCCCAGGCCTCGTGAATTTAAACACCCCACGAGGCTGACATCCCGCTCCCACCCTACACCGTGGAAACTGTTAGATGTAGACGTCTCTTCTACTCCAATAGCTTCATGTCTCGCACATCTCGCCTATGGAACTCCCTTCCCTATTACTGTTTCCCTGACAAATACAATCTCCAACGGTTTAAGTGTAGCGTCAATCGACATCTCCAGTTGCCTTGATCTATCCACTTCCCTTCTCCACATCCTTTCATTTTTCATTCCTATCTGCGCTCGCCCCGGATCTTCTGTGGCTCCCTTGCCTTGATCGACCCACTGTCTTTCTCTTTCACCACATCCCCTCCCTTGCCACTCCTATCTGCTCTTCCTCCAACCCTTATTTAACCCCTTGTGTGATAGTGGCCTCCGGCCTTGCTTGGGGTGATACGATTAAAAAAAAAAAACTATCAAAATCGTAAATTTAATTTTATTTGTTAATATCACACGTTAATTTTACCACGTTAATCGACAGATTTAATCGGATTTTCTAAGTTGACTCGTTCAACTTGTTTTAAACGACATTTATTTACGTCTTTATTTTCGTTTTAACACGCTGCATAAATCGTAATTTATTTATTTTAATCGTAAAAACAATGTAAATTTCTAATTATTTTAAGGTTGCAACTTTTTTATTTCTTATTTTATTGTTTTATTTTTTCTTTACTAACAGTAATTATCAGCTGGAGAGATGAAACTTGAAAAAAAGAAAAAACAGAAGAAAAAAAGTGTCTGCCGGCTATTAATTTAGAATGGGGGCGCGTCAGAGACTGATCAGCTCCGATGGGGTCGACTTGGTGAAGGGAGTATGATATTTGAAAGACCCGAAACTGCCCAATGACCCAATTCAGAACATCACTGACGAGGTCTCTAACGCTAAAGGGCGTATATTCAAAGTAATGTTCATTCAATCTCAGTACATTCAAGCATTGAACGGGATCAAAGATGAGCACTTTTCCTAATTAACTTAATGCTTTTTGTCCTAATTAACTTATTCCTTTTATCATTATTATTATTATTTGAAAGACCATCACATCAACACAGTGGCGCTTGGGTACAAATATAAGAACCCCACCATAGTCATTACGATAATGGTCTGATAATGGTATACATGAAAAATACGCCACAGGCAAATGTGTGCGATATAATGTCATGTTTTGATAAAAAAATAGGGCATAACCGTGGCATATTTAGAAATAGTTTCAGGTTGAGCAACTCAATCGGTACAGGTTGTCTTCGATTAAGGGTGTTCCCAACTATCTAGACATGACTCATGTCATCTTGTTTCATTGATTTTTTAAACTTAAAAACAAACCTCTCGAGAACATGGCCATAATCCTTTTGTATTATTAATATTATTATTAATATTATTATTATTTTCTTTGATTTCTGATGTGTACTCATTTCTTTCCGGATCCCGCCCAGGGACCTAAGGTTAGAAATGGCATTATGACATTTTCCACTGAAGAAAAGATATATTATTATTATTATTATTATTATTATTATTATTATTATTATTATTATTACTATTATTATTATTATTATAGTTGAGTTTGTTAATTTGTTGTTGCATTACGTGACTAATGATTCTCAAATCTATTCAAGATTTTTTTTGCGGAGAGAGGAGACCAAGTTACAGGGTGATGGTCGTTTTATTCCGACATCAACTCTAGAGAGACTGCCAAACAAAACAATGTGCTTCTAGCTATCCGTTAAGTGAGGAAGACTTCGGAACAGTTTGGTCTAGCCAATATACGAACAATGTTCAAGCCAGCCCATGGTATGGTCTTCAGGTATATAGCAAACGGTACTGCCCGCAGTGATCGTCTCCTTGAGTTGATATTATCAATAAGTTACCTACTTGATTAATTACGAAGATTTGAGCCTAGCTTACATGGTCAAAACGCTAACGTTTTAAACTCTCTGGCTATTTTTGCACTTATAATTAGTCCGAATAATGGATGTTGAAATAACAGAGAATGGCTGCAAATCTATACCAGGAAACCAATTCTAGACTTTCACACTACTCTAGTTTACTATTATTTTCTGTTTCATACAAAGTTTGCTTGTTTCTTAGTATTTTGTTTAGTTTTTGAAGGTATCTGTCGCTATGCTAGCACTCTTTCGGATTTCGATGTCAGATTTTTAATCCCATACATTCTGTCTTTTTACAACTGATGGTTAATCAATTGTAAGAAGATATAATTTTTGGTTGTCAGCAAAAGAAACTGTTCAAGATGCGAAGAAACTGGTAATAGATTGGATTTCTTTTGGAGGCCCAATTTTTCTTTCCTAGGACTTCACAATTTAGGCCGGATTATATTAATTTCATTGCTTAATAAAATAAGAAAACGGGAATAGCAACTCAAACAAATGTACAAGCTAGAAATAACGTTTGTATTAATAATATATATTTGCAATTATATTGTTTAATATTTGAAATATTGATGGAGAAAGAGTGCTAAGTATCAGGATCAGAACAATAATGATGGGTCAATACGAGAAAATGCCAATCAAAGGGCAATTTTGACTTTTATGACTTTTATATATATATGACTTTTATATATATATATATATATATATATATATATATATATATATATATTCATTCTCTGTGGGTGTCTGTGTTTAAAGACAGGTTAAGCATTGCCAGATAAACCAATTGCTTCGTCATACGAGATATTCAACAAACGATAATACGTATTGTTACTGTGTTCGGTAACTGACGATGTCTTAAAGAAGACTAGACAACACATACACATGCACACACACGCACATACAGACATATATATATATATATATATATATATATATATATATATATATATATATATATACAGTCTGTTTCATGCTAAATGCAATCGTCATGCCACGAGTGCTGTTATTTTTCTCGGCTATTTATATATACGGAAGTTAAATAAATATATAAGATAAAAAATAAGAATAAAAAATAAAAATAAGTAAAAACAAGCAAAATAATTTAACCCAAATAAATAAATAAACAAACGACTTCCGGTAAAATAACCGCCGAAATAGACTACCCGCAATGCACCACTGACCCGTATATATAAATAGCCGAGAAAAATAACAGCCCTAGTGGCCTGACGATGGCATCTAGCATGAAACAGACTGTCGCCTCTAAGTGTTGACTTCTATGTTCACTTTTATATTTACACACGCTCTATCTCTGATATTGAGCACTTTATCCCATAAATATAGCATATTTTAAGACTATATTTCTTCTTTATATACATATATATATATATATATATATATATATATATATATATATATATATATATTGTTGTGAGACCGATACTTTCCTACATCACGGTTTCTCCCAGTACTATATTATTATGTGAATGTCAGTATCATGGGAGTACACCAGTAATGCGCAGCCGCGTAAGATATCAATGTCGGACATCACTGGATAGTAAGCTCTGCTTACTCTAACACTATTCTTTGTAACTTTTCTGTTTAATATATCTTTCTTACCTCTAACCCGTGTTCCGTGTTTTCCTTCATCACACACACACACACACACACACAGACAGACACACACACACACACACATATATATATATATATATATATATATATATATATATATATATATATGAACGAAGTAAAGTTATCATGAACATAGCGGAAGTAACACTAGGACTTATTTATCCTATTAAATAAATGCTTCTCATAATAGCCAACAAAATATTAGCCAATAAAGGACCCAAAGGACTACCCATTGTAACCCCATCAATATGCTGACACATAAAATTATCGAAGCTGAAGGAGACAGACTTCATAGCCATCTCCATCAACGCAATAAAGACACTCTCAGGGAAAGACGGATTTTTTCCAGATCCGCGATACAATAAGTCTGCACAGATCTCTATTGTTTCATCCAAAGGAACATTAGTAAACAGACTTGTTATATCGAACAATACAAAAATATTAGTATCGGAATTTGGGTTCAGTTTACGTATAAAATCAAACCATCTGAAACGAATCAGGCACACAATATTCAGAGTAAAAAATTAGGACAGATTCAAGAACTTTTCATTCAGCCACTTGGCGAAATAATGTTGGGCTAATTCCAACATAGACAAAATCGACCTTAGGGGAACATCTGGCTTATGGATTTTTGGCAACCCATACATCCTAGGACGCTGGGAAGCTACGGGACGGATATTATCGTAAACCTCTGTAAATAGATATTTACTTTTATGAAGTTCTAAAAGTTTCTTTTATATTCGAATTTCGGTTTTTGAATTTATTTATATAAATACATATATGAAGAAATATAATCTTAAAATGTGCTATAATTATGGGATAGATTGCTCAATATCAGAGATAGAGCGGGTGTAAATATAAAAGTCGTTTATTTGTTTATTTATTTATTTCAATTATTTTGCTCGTTTTATTTAATTTTAATCTTATATATTTATTTACTTTTTATTTTTATTATTAACGTAGTAAAAATTTGTTTTTATAGCTTATTGTTGGTAGTCTATTATGACGGTCATTTACCGGATGTCGTTTATTTGCTTATTTATTTGGGTCAAATTGTTGTGCTTGTTTTTATTTATTTTCATTTTTTATTTTATATCTTATATATTTGTTTATTTATTATTGATTAAACTGTTATTTTGACTATTATTTTGGTGGGAACAGTTTTTAATTCATTTATTTGGATTGATTATCTTTATTTGTTTTTTCTAAACGGCTAGTTTATCGGTATCGGTTGTTAGTTTATTTATATATTTGGATGGATTTAGATCAATTTATTATACTTGTCGTTATTTATTTCTTACACTGTATGTTTTCTCTTTTTTGGTTTTCGATTTTTAAGTAACGCAGTATATTATTTTTTATTCATTTTTTTTCGTTATGTAAAGTTATATGTAAAGTTTTTGTTTTGACTTTTATAGTTTAGTTTTTGGTGATACTAGTTTGGTAATTTGGTTATTATTTACTTTATTTTATATACTATTTCTTCTATTCTAACAGGTGTGGTTTGGTAATTTGTTTGGATTAATTTATTTTGCTTATTTTATTGTCATTTTGTTTGTTTATCTATTTATTTATTTTTCGATTTTAAGTTACGTAGTAAAAATTTGTTTTCATGTCAGCATTTTGACATTAGCTCGGATCTTTTTTTTAATAGTTTTTTTTTGTCTGGGAAGGTAATGATAGCTACTTTTTCCTCCAAGCAAAGTTTGCAAGTTTTTGATAGGTTGTTGTAGGCTGATGATTTTTTCCTTATTCTCCAAGATATTTTTGGTGTGGTGTGCGTTTTGTTTTTTATTTCCCAGATATACTTAGAAAGCATTGTGCTGTTCACATATTTACCATTTGTGAAAGATGTTTTGTGTACATAATTTCTTTGTTTCCAGGGTCCTTCAGTTTTATTCTGAAGTTGCGCGTAGGTTTAATTTGTTCGTGTGGTTTGTTAATAATTTTTCTGTTGTGCTTTTTTATTATTTGTGCCATGTTCTCGGTGCAACTATAGCTGATTTTTACTCTGTTTTTGTTGAATATTTTGTGTAGGGTGCTTGATTCCGGGAATTGTTTTTGTAAAAGTTTGAAGAATATTTTTCCTATGTTTGTTTTTACGTTTTTGCAATATGGTGGGTTGAACCATATATTTCTTTTCCTGTTGGCCTTTTTTGTTTCCTGTGGTGAGTATGTGAGTGTTGCTGGGAATCCGCTTTTAGGGCTGTTTCGTAGTCTTTATTAGCTTTGTTAAATATAGATTCATTGGAGGAATTGTTGGAAAGCCTGCGGTTAATCGATTTTGGTATCTGTTTGATTATAGAGGGCGGGTGGTTGGAGGAAGTGTGTATATAGAGTGGTTTGTCATTGTTTATCAATAATTTGACATAAATAAATAAACGACTTCCGGTAAAAGTAACCGCCAAAATAGACTACCCACAATGCACCACTGACCCTTATATATAAATAGCCGAGAAAAATATCTGCACTAGTTGCCTGACGATTGTATCTAGCATGAAACAGACTGTCGCCTCTAAGTATTTACTTCTATGTTCACTTTTATATATATATATATATATATATATATATATATATATATATATATATATATATATATATACCGGTTGTAACAGCAAAATCTTCCATATCGTATAACAGCAAAATTGTCCAGTTGTTAGATTGAGATTTGAACTGTTTTATATTAGGAATGATTACTCATAATGGAATTAATCTTACTAGAGTTTCCCACAGTTTTCTATAACCCTATTGAACTCTAGCTTGAGTAATATAAATGTATAATTACTCTCCAAGCTTAACAGAAGAATCGTGATGAAATAATTCATAAACGAAAATGACATGTTCATCATTAATTAATCATATCTAAAGATAGGAAGCTCATGAAGGATTGAAATAAAGCTGAATATATATATATATATATATATATATATATATATATATATATATATATATATATATATATATATAATTTCAGGATCCTTTTCTAACTTATTCAAGATAATGTTCGCTCTCTCTAACCTTCTAACTTACTCTCCTGGTGGAAAAAGTGCCTCACAGGCTCCACGTAAGATTTTCTTTTTAAGTTTTTTCACTGCTCTCTGGATAGTCATAGCTGAAGGTTGGTTATTTTCACTTAGGCTTGGGAGGATATTAATCCACCTCTTCTCCTACACTGTCGGTTAATTATTATGAATTGCATAAGTAAGTCATTAATGTTTCGTCGTATAAAATAAATAAATCAATGAATTATAGTTCAGTAAATATGTTTGTGCCGTAACCAAGAATACTTGTCGTTGGAGTTTTGAATAGGTTGACTGCATCTCTTGCAGCGTTCGTATGACCTCCATAGAAATAGGCCACCTTCACGTTTGGATGCTTACAGAAGGGAGTATAAACCAGGACAATTTTTATCTTTTAAATCAAGTGTAAATAAGATCTTTGTCAACTTATCTGTTACTACACTGCGATATTTTATTTGACTGTTAAATAGGATTGATATGTAGTTAACTAAACCAGCCTAATGATGAAAATGACATTTATTTTATACAACAGATATTTATTTTTATCATAATTTCCTTCCCTATCCATGTACCCAAAACTTCAAAATGACGCAGAACAAGCACTGTTCCGATTCGAAGTCAGCTGATAACCGTATCAAGCTTTGCTTTTTTAATCGCATTTAACCCATGCAAGGCAGTAAAACCACTAACACATAAGAAAAACAGTAACATTACTACGGAGCGAGAAAAATAGAAGCGTAATCAGTAAAACAGTAGATAACGACTGACTTTGCTCTTTAATTTTTGAAGATCCAATTTAACAGGAAAGCATGGAGGTCCATAAGCGAGAACTGCGAGTAAAGAAACTGTGAGCATAGAAGCTAGGGTTACATCGAACAAATTCAATTGTAAATTGATGAGATCTTGTTTCCAATCAGTCAATATGCCAAGAATCTCTAAATATATAGCAGGAGTACAGGACCATATATGGCAGCAATATTCGAAGCATGGACGAATGGTAGGCAGTGATATTTAAGATAGATACTTGAGTGAAAAACTGTCTAGTACGACACAATGAAACAACATTCATCACTGCTGACGTAGCAATGGATTCAATATAGTCTCTCTGCTTCATGTCGGTCGAGGATGTTAGCCCGAGTCAGACTCATGGAGGTTAGCATCAGCTCTGCTGATGGAAAGCACAGGTGTTCTCTCAGTTGTTTTGGAAGCATTAAAATTAACAAGACATTTTGATATCAGCTGCCAATTTAGCCTTATCGAACTGCTCAGACTTAATATCAAGACAGGAGTAAATGTTTGTAGCATTAACATAGATTACAAGTTGAGAGCAGATGTCGTCAGGAAAGTCTTTAAAAAAATAAAAGAAAGTAGGGCAAGGGATAGAGTCCTTGGGAAACCTGCATTAATTGAAAAGGGATGGCCGTTTTGGACAAATTTTATTTGCCGATTAGATAAAAAATCTAAAATCAGTTCAAAAATTCAACCGGAGACACAACTTGTAACTTGTAACGAGAACCGGTATGCCAAACCTTATCCAACAATTTCCGGGTGTCCAAGGCAACAGCCAGAGTTTCACCGTTCTTATATAAAGCTTGATAGACACTTTCCGCTATAATCGTTAATACAATTGCATTTGACTCAAAGAAACGAAAGTCATATATAAGAAGGTCCTGCGATGTGAGATTCTTAACTAATTCAATATTGTAGTAGTTTACGAAGAAGAGGTAGAAGGTTTATAGACTGATAGTTAGAAAAGTCGAACGGTTAACCTGACTTCTTAAACAAACACTGGAACAGTAGATGAAGATTTCCAGCAAACAGGAAAGCAAAAAGCAACGAGACGTTTATTATAGAGTATAGAGAGAAGAGGAGAGGGTTCGAGAGTACATTTGCTAAGGATGATTACAGGGATACTATCAGGCTCATATGCTTGGTGGTGATCAAGATTAGAGATGATAGCCGAAACCATGTGGTAATTATATAAATATCACTCAAAACATCTTCGAATTTATTGATCAATTTTCTTAACGAGCTAGCCACTGAGCCTGGATAATCTATCCTCGTGGACTAAATAAAGGAACCGGTGAAAAATTCCGAGAAAGCAACCTAGTACAGCAGACACGTGAATAAAGCAGGAGAGAACATTGCGAGTATGGCATCCAGTATAAGAATATAAGTCCTAAAAAGACTGCTTGTTAATTGTCATAATTCCTCATCTGAAAAGTTCCAACAGAAATTATTCAGCTGCTTGATGATATTAGGCATAATTGTAAAACAATCTCTTTATTTTCTACTTCATTCATCATCAAATCTACTGAAAAGTGAGTGTAATTTCATGAAACTAAGAATTGAGACATGCAAGAGTAAAAAGAAAGACATATTATTATTATTATTATTATCATTATTATTATTATTATTATTATTATTATTATTATTATTTTCTTTGATATCTTGCGTTTACACATTTCTTTCTGGCTCCCGCCCAGGGACCTAAGGTTAGAATTGGTATCATGACACTTTCCACTGCAAAAAAAATAATTACATAGATAAAGCCCTTCGTAAAGTGTGGGCTGTACTTGTCAGAACAACATTTTGTATCTCTTTGAGGCATGGACTTCCAGGGATCCCTTCAATTAATCTACTGGAATCTTTTCCAACCAGTCCAAGGGCTCCAACTACAACAGGGATTGTTGATGTTCCCATCTTTAATAACAATGTCTTGGGTTGGTTTTGATTGTTCTGTCAGTGTGTATTGTGTTTATTATTATTATTATTATTATTATTATTATTATTATTATTATTATTATTATTATTATTATTATTATTATTATTTGTGTATGTTATTTATTCTGCTTTGTATCATGCAGAGCCGGCTCTAAACTCTGGTCCTTTGGCTATATAGGAGAATTGTCATTTAATTGATTGCAATTTTCTTAGTATATGGGATGTTCCTAGTAGAGCGATTTTCTGGGCAATGATGATGTTACCTGGGGCAATATTAGTTTAATTGTCTATTCCATTTCTTACGAGGCCCAGAGCTCCGATTACCATTAGTACAGTCTTATTCTTCATCAGTTCCTTGTATTTTGACAATTTCTCGATCATTTTCGTGCAAGTGTTTTCTCTTAGATGGGACTGCTATGCCAATAAGCATACACTTCTTGAATTTCTTGTCTTTTATGATAATATCAGGTCTGTTGGCTTTCAATTCGATGTCAGTTTGAATTGACATGTTCCAGATGATAGTTACATTTGGCGATAATGTGCTTGGTTAGAGCTCATACTATGTTTCAGCGGTTTCGATTTTACGTCTCTTGCATATCTTCCAGGACACATATGCCGCTACCTTATTCTGTCTGGGTATATTCATTTTTTGCTAGTTCCAGACAGGCTGAGATAATATGGTCGATAGTTTCATCAGATTTTCCGCCGATTCTGCATTTCGGGTTAGTTTCATCCTTAATTATGTGACCGGGATAATATCTGGTTGCGAGGCTTTGGTCCTGAGTTGTAATAATTAGGCTTTATGTCAAGCTTACAATCAGGTGCTCCTCAGCCACCGATGTATTTTCTGTTCGTCCAGATCTACTTATGTCTTTCTTTTTAGGTATTTGCTATGCACCGCCTTGTACTCCCAGTCTTTTTTCTAATTTCATTTGGCTAAGTTTCGTTTTTTGTTGGTAGGGTTTCAGGTATACTGAGCTGTTTCTTGAAAAGTGCAGCTTCTTCTGATGGAGTGGATTTGCTGTCTAACTATGGCTAGATAGGTTTTTTATCCTATAATTGGCTGTTCTCTCTATTCCTAGTGCTTTCCAGGTTTTGGCTTTGTAGATGGCAGCGGTTCTTTCAGTAATGCTGATATCCGTTCATTTTTGGTACTTTGTATGTGTGTGTTATTCCTATTGTTGCTTGATCCATGTAGCTCTTTCATTTTGTATTTTGCAGTTTTCCACATCTTGGAGCAGAACTCCTCGCCTTCCTGGATAGTAGGTGGGTCATTTATCTCGATTCTATTTTTGCCAGTTCTCGATATTTTGGCATCTTCGTTGAAGATCTTATTTTGCTCGAGTATCTGTTTCTTTTTTCATTAAAACTGATTTTCTGTGTTTTCGCTCCAATTGGGAATAGTAAGATAATATTCCCAGCGCACGAGGAAAAGGAAGTTCTTTAAGCGGTCGAAGTCTCTCGGATACTGGTTTATTTGTACACTCTGATATTGGTTGTAGCCTAGTAGGTTCACTGTAGAGTAAGAGTATTTATAATGATTGTAAATTAAAATGTATTTCTTGGACGCTTCCGTAAATTTGTTGAGGTTCTCATCGTGCTCTTTCTGGCTTTTACCACAGATAGTTATATTGTTTAAGTAGGCAAATGTGTGGGAGAGAGAATTGTCAGCAATAAACTTATCAATTATTCTTTGAAAGCAAAAGCTACTCCAATGGTTACTCCAAATAGTATCCTGCAAAATTGATATAACTTTCCATCTGCTTCAAAGGCGATATAAATGTTGACTTTATCAGATTTGGGACCTGTTGTTAAGCGGATTTCAAATATAGAGTGCTATAGATTTTGTACTGTGCCAACTTGTGTACCAATTCCTCGATCTTAGATAAAAGGTAAGCATCCAACATCTGTTAACTGTCTGAGAATAATCAATCGCCATTGTTTTATGTTGTTTGTTAGTGGTCACTATGATCTGGGCTTGCCAAGGAGAATGGCTGGGCTCAAGAATTCCTTCTGATAGTCGTCTATTTACTTCAGCAGTGATGAATTCTTTGTCTTGCTTACTCTACTTTCTAGACTTAATAGCTATTGGTTTGCAATTCACAGCAAGGTTAGCGCAAAGTCAGGGAGGAGAAATAGAAAATGGGGTCAGTCCGTAAACTTTTAAATGGGGCCATTTTCCATCAAATTACATACAGATACCCTCGTTCTGCCCCATACATTCTTGCCCAAGGATGACAGCCAAATCAGGAAGTACAGACAGTCTAAAATCAGAATATTCTTGTCTCTCCATTTTTAAATTCACTAGGCCTAACGTCAGGTAGGTCGTCGACGATTGAT
The DNA here is from genome assembly GCA_964036315.1 of Acanthosepion esculentum. NCBI lineage: Eukaryota > Metazoa > Mollusca > Cephalopoda > Sepiida > Sepiidae > Acanthosepion > Acanthosepion esculentum. Next base: position 142,659,934 of record OZ038478.1, on the reverse strand, counting down.
ACGATATTATTCCTCGGTAGGGTAGGCAGACAAAGCTTGGAACCAGCGATTCACATATGGAGCTCTCAGTACTCACGGTATCCACGGGAGCTCTGCCCGCCCCCCGTTTATTTTTATCGGGGTAGTTGCAGCAAACAAATCCGTAAACGATGCTGCTATCGCCGTAGGTTTAGAAGAGTGACAGATGTTCTGGAACGACATACTTGTGCAAAATGGCCGATTTTCCCACATCTTCGACGTGTGGCGTTCCAAGCTGAGAAGTTACTGCGAGGATGCCTATGGTTTTCACAAAAGAAGCACTTTTGAGATTTAGAATCCATTGCGGATGCTAATTTTTTCTCTCGGGCTTCGGGGGGTGGTTATCCTCAAAAGGGGATGTTGCCTTAACAATTGTTTGAGAGAAAGAGTAGGACTGTGAACATTTCTGAGATAGTACAAGAACTCTGGCTTGGTCAAAGAAAGTGGCGAGGTCCAGAGTTATATTTTCGAATATTCATTGTCGAATATTAGGGGACAAAATTCCATTTATGAAGGTATCACTCATGGCTTCGGATCTATGTTCCTCAGCAGTGACTACCTTGCAGTTGCAATCCTCACTTAATTGCCTCAGATACTCGTCTAGAGTCTCACTTCTTTTTGACGGCTCAAGAGTATATCCTTGGCATAGATTTCATTCATAGGCTTGTCATACAATTGCTGGATTCTATTGACCGATCTCTCGTATTCTAGACAGTCAGACATTAATTCATACAGTGAAGGCCCTATAAAGTTTAGAAGCACGGTTCGTCAGTCGGGGCGTATTGTTCTATACATTGCAGGAAATTCTCAAAAGTTTCAAAGCAGTGCTTCCAATCCTTGTCAGCACCCTTCAAACTGGAGAGAGTTTCAAATATCTGGGGTCGCAGAATTTTGTCCATATTTCACAGTGACTGAAATAGAAATACTGAAAGGTATTTATGAGATTGTGAAGAATAAATTGTAATCAAAGACACGGAACAGAAGAATCAAAATTAGGCTTTATTCTGCACAGAGATTTATTGTATCACTTACAATTGTACTACAAAGCCGAATAAAGAGGAATGGATTGAGGCTGGTCTTCACTGACCATCTTATACCGAGCTAATTTGATTCTCGACCCATTCATTCATTACAATTTGCATATTGAGCACAAGAACTCATCTATCACGAATCAGTCCTCCATATAATGCCGCATACTCTCAGGGAACCTAGAAAATTCACCCTATGACATAAAGATTTGATTCAGTCATAAAAATCTATGGATGATTTACAATGAGAGGGGTGATAAACCCAAAAACAAACTAAATATCAAAACAAACAAAGGATAACTGATGTTAATAACACCCGTCCAACAATCAAAAGCGAATCAAGAGGCTCTCTCGCTAAGGGAGAGGGAAAGGAGAAAGCATATACGGACGTAGGGAATAAAGAAATCTGACCCAGTCGAGATGGAAATGGGGCCAAAATTAAATTGGGAGGTCGGGAAAGTCAGCTTGGGGTCATAACCAAAGATGCAGCAGGGAGCAGACCGGGAACAACACTTACACTCATTAACTAGGTACACAAATCTTGTCTAGCCTAACCAGGGGATGGCCCCACAGGAAACAACCCCGATGTGACATAGGTTGACCTAAAAGAGAAAATCAACGCTAGCCCCGTTCACACGAACCAAGCTCGCCTCAGTCACCCACGTTTTCATAAGGTTTGTCGAAACCAAGCATTTTCTATCAGTTCAAACTTTCCTTTTGAGCTGATGCTCAAAGAATCGAATCAGATCCTGATTAGAAAGACGGTGGCCTCGCAAGACTTCCTCCTGCCGCATCGTCCAAATCACTATTCGATCCGTGGCCAGCAGCGATAGAAACATAATTTGTTTCACCGTAGAATACGGGGGCGACACATTGTCACGCGTATATGAAAGATCAAGAGCACGAGCTTTTCGGGAGCAATATGAGCCATCGACGAGATGGTCCCATAAGACGCGGACTCGAGGACAATGGTAGAAGGCGGGCGAAGCCGTTTCTCCCATACCAAGGTAACATTTTTTACAGTCTGGTAAATCAGCCAAGCCCTATATGAAGGCCTTGTCGCTGAGAGCCTATTCCTAACCAGTCGCCAGTTAAGCGAAAACTCAGGGTTGCTGAAGTAATCCGCTGTGAAGCCCAACTCCTCCTCCTCGAGCCGGTCACATATCAGTTCCTTCGCGACCCCCTCCAATAGTCCACGATAGAAGACTCTTCTAGGCCGAGAAAGGTCACTGGACCTAAGGAATCGACACTCGCGAAGGAAATACGATTGATCCCCGGGTTAACAACAGCGTCTAACCCACGAGATCGGAGGCCTGATAGTGAGGCAAGGGAAGAAGTACCTTACAATCCTCGCCATAATCGAATCTCCTTTCGATAATTTGCGTAGGAAAGCCGGCCTCGAGGCGAGTTTGTGACTCGCCAAGTAAGGCATTCACATCGCCGCTCCATGACACGGTAGTTGTACACAGTCTACTCTGTCGACATTATGCTTGCGTCCCTACTACAAAGTGGGGGATAGCAAGTGCTCAAGCACATTCTTATGTCGCTTTGAGAGAAGTAAGGACAGGAGGAAAAGGAGAACCGGAAAGACGTAAGTGACATCCGCCTCCACCCTGCCCTTCAAGGACAACCTCCACCCTGTACTTCTGACCAATTTTTCTCCATCTAGGGTCCGGTTCAAACCACACTCTGAGAATGCGGACAGGATTGTGACCGTCCGTCCAACCAAGGGCCCCGGATGATCGACCTCTTTCAGGCAACTTACCGCAAGCCGGAAGACTTGTTGCGGTTAATCCTGACCACTGTCACCTATTACAATTATTTTAAAACTTGCTGAAAAGATTGCATGGATTATCGTGTATATAAATTATTATTACTGAAAGTATTACAAAAGCTATCGGAATTATTGTAAACTGCATCCGAGATTCACAAGCACCAGCTGATACTTTGTAATATAAAAATGAACTACTCGTTGAATTATATTTTTTGCTACTGCTAATATTTGCACTGGTTAGCTCGGGCAGCAAATGCCTTTTAAATTTTAAAGCCAACAAAACAAAATTGCTCTCATTTAACCACCATAGAGAAACTTTTTTGATGGTATTAAGTAAGGCTGTTGTTAGACTCCTGGAGAGCGTCACACTGCGCCTTCTTGACCTCACGTTTTCAACTGACTTGAAGTGTAACAACTACATAGAATCAATTGCTGCATCTACTGCAAAGACAGTTCCGACACTGTGTCTCGTCAGAGTCCATCTTGCACAATTATAAACCTACCATAAGTCCGTGCATTGAATACTGCTGCCATATCTGGTCTGGTGTTCCTGCTATTCATTTCTCGGTTCAGAACAAAATGCAAATAATGATATGTAATGTCATAGGTCCAAATTTGGCATCTCAACTTCAGTCATTTTCTTATCGACGTGATGTGGCTTCTCTCTGTCTTTTCTACATTTCTTTTACATGACAACTGCTCTGATGGGCTTTGCTCCTGGTGTCCCGACTAAATGAATTTTAAGCATGCTATTAGATTGGCATCTAGGTCCTAAAAATCTGAAAAAGTTAAATGCAACTACTTCTGCTCCAAGAGTTTCTTTTCTCGTACTCCCCGCCTGTGGAGCTCCTTTCCGTTCACTTGCTTCCCTGATAAATACAATTTTTGCTCTACGGACGAAAATGGCTGTGTCCCAATTCACATAAATACAGTAGTAAATACTGTATGCTGGCCGACAGTCGAAGATTCATTGTGGAATTCACTTGACTCACTTCAAGCACCTGACTACTTCTACACGCCGCTGGCGAATCTTATATGTGTCGTGTCCTAAGTATTATTGTTCATTACAAATATTCGTTTTATTATTCTATTCAGTAACTTTCCATAAGTTTGACAAAAGTATTCAAAAAAATTAAATGTCAATCGTCAATTTCTTACTTCTTGCATCCTGTTTATCTTTTGTCCTTTCCTCAATCCTCTCTACACTCATTTTTTCTCCCACTTCCACTCTCTTTAAGGCCCTGCGTACTAGTGACATTCCTGTCTTGCTTAGGATGAAATGTTTAACATTCATATATATATAAAGCTCAGATTGGATTAAATAAAAAAAAGTATGTATCAATATTGTGATTTTCTTTCATTATTTAAGGATAATGTTATTAAGATTATCAGACTATATGAAAAAAACTTACATAAAATATATAGACAACACTTATCTATATTATTTAATGAAACATGTATTAATATAAATATATATATATATATATATGTGTATATATATAGAAAGAGAGAGAGAGAGAGAGTGAGCGAGAGAGAGAGTACCTAAGACCTCTAAGAATATGCAGCTCGGATTATTTACACGAAGAAGAGAAATACATTGAAAACACTTCTCCAGTACACTAATTATTTTATCTTCATTTCGAAACAAAGTCCAAAAAAATATTTCAAAACAAAAAAGGCCTTTTCTGACAAACCCAATCAAAAAAAATATATGAACCTGCCTACTAATACTATCACATCTACAATCGAAAATAATCCATCTAAACTCAATATAAAAGTCATTACTACTAGACAATAAAAGACTTAGTCAATACTAAACAAAATCTAATACATGAAGGAGGAGGTTACTCAGTTGTCTGTAATAAATGTCACAAAAAATACAAAGGAGAAACCTCAAAGAATCGAAATAAAACATTATATGGACAGAAAAAGGGACATTTTACAAAAAAATACATCAAATGCGTTGGCTGCCCACCGTAACGAAACTGACTCTGATCAAAGGAGAAGATAATTCACTACGATATAAATATCTAGAGAGCACCTTAATTGCAAGGTCATCTACAGTAAATAGGTGCACTGGCTCTTACAAAATTTCACCATTACAGATTTTCTTGTCTCCCAGTGTGGAATATCAACACGTCACAAGTAAACTTTTCCCACTTTGTATTTTAGATCAAAATAATTAAATTTATAAAAATAATTTAATCATACCAGAAGCCACCTTAAGACAGTCCTAAAGTATATACCAAAATAATTAAATAAGTAAAATCCCCAAATTAACCCATTGTTGGATATATATACACCTCTCTGTTTTATTTCATTGTAACTTATGAATATACTCTTAACTGAAAGCAATGGTGATACGTCTATACATGATGGCTCATCTAGACAAGTATGTATTACATACCCGCATCTAACCCCTAACCTATATCTTTTCACTTTTCTACTTTAGATCAGATCTGTCTTTCGATTCGTACATACCCATAAAAAATGGAAATCTTGTTCCCCTCTCCTACAAAATCTTCTCAGTATAATACCACTCCGCTTTAAAGAGTAAAATGTAAATCATTTTCTTCAAAAGTTACTGAATATCCCTCGATAATGGAACAAAATTAATATTCCGAATCATAAAGGTTTCTGTGTCGCGATGAAAAATTATCTTTAAATATAAATATTATATGTGTGTGTGTGTGTGTGTGTGTGTGTGCTTTCTATATAAATTTTCTTGTGTATACAAGAGAGCTCTAAAAAGGTATGAAAACTAAAATTGAAAGGGCCACCAGAAGTAGATTGCGATATAATAATAAAAAAGGAAGAAAACCATAAGAAATTGCAAAGTCTGTATTGGGAAAATGTAAATCATAGAGTTGTACAACGTGAAAGGATTAATAAACAAAACAACTGAAGGATATCCAACGATACGAAAAGCTCATTTTGAAAATCACAATGAAATTTGTTAAACAGTCTGCTGTTGTATAAAAAATAATGTTATTTTGCTATTGAAAATATATTTTCAGTTGAGTACTGTTGAATGAGAAGCTAATTCTAAAAGCAACAACCACCTCCGTTAATGCGAAGCTTTTCAGTAAACTCAATGAATCACTGAGATTGTTGTGAATTTGTTTAAATTTGTAAAAAAAATACGCCAGATTTGGCTAACTCATTCTGCTGAGTGAAGATAGCTCAGTGGATAGGGACTCTGACTGACACCAGATCAGTTGGGCATGAGGCATTCGGATGTCTAGTCGTACTGAAGAGCTGTGATACAGTGAAACAGTACTGTCTGCACATTCTTTTTCGCTCTCTGTCATCCGAATGGCGATTAGACAGTAATACTAGATTGAATATTCAAGAGGATTGTTTATATCCTCACCGAATTTCGCTCAGCTAGCTTTCAAATCGATGGTGACTGCAATATTCACTACGAAGAGTGATTAGTCCACTCGAACAAAACCGATAAAGAAGGCAAAGACTTCGCCATCGCCTATGAACTAGCACAGATCATCGAAAAATCCACCCATGTCCGTGACACGACAGGACATCATGCCAACTTCCTTAATATCTTTCTCACATTCTGCCCTTAAAAATGCTTAGCAAGTTTTTCCCGCCCGCCCCCGGGCACGTCGGTCCATCTCCTAATCAGTATCTAACCGATGATATCACCTGATTTGTTGTTCCATAGAACGAATTTGTACTACACGAAGTCAGACTGGGACAGTATTTGGTCTTTTTTGGAAGCCCCTCTCTCAGCTTTCTTCAAACACGCAGCCTGCAAAACTGTTGCTCTAGTTTCTGAATGATCCTATCTGGAATGTAGATTTTTATACCCAACAGAAATTCTAACAAAAAGCCAAGCCTGGTAAATCCCTGAATGCGCGGCAAACATAGCACACCTTAACCACTACTTCAATAACTATCGCAAGAAGCGGTATAGTTTGCTGCATTCATTATAGCCCACAATCGTTGCAAGAATGTTGGGAAATGTAGCTCTGCACAAGCGGCCCATATCAAGGTTGGAAAGAAATATATCTCAAGGATTCTGAAAGGTCACCAACCAAATTATGAATAGAGGCAAAGTGGCTGTGTCCACAATTATAAATGGTCCAGTGATCATATCTTCGCCTCGATCATTGCCACGATTTTAACATTTGATTACAAAGGCCACCCTCTTCCCTACTTCTCACTTCTCACTAAGCACACCCCTGTAATATTTTCATTACAGCACGGGAAATCCCAAGACTTAACAAAAGGCTTAACGCTAAGAAAGCCACTGTCCGAGACAAACTTCCAGTGGCTTTCCTTAATAGTATCAATCTGAAATTACCCCTCATTATAGCGCAGTTGTGTAACCGCTGCCTGAAAGTGTCAAGTGTACGCATGATACTTAATAATGCAGGCAAGTGCTCTTCCCCGTCTTAATATATAGACCCACCAGTCTCCTCAGTATCGTTACTAAATTTTTGAGGCTATAATCAACGAGAAAGACTTTGATCACCTACATAAGAACAACCACTTGATCGACGGCCCGATCCATTGCTAATGTCCAGACTACCATAACTAATGATGCTCTTGACGACAAATACACCTCAAGGAGCATAGCATGAGATATTTCGGTGGTCTTTGACAAAATGTGTCACAAAGGTTTACTGCTCAAGTTCTCCAACTATGGAATCGTTGGAAAGGTCTTCTAAATTATAAAGTCCTCCCTGACGGGTAGGTCGCTGAAGGTAGTTGTTAACGACTAGTCCTCTGGGATCCTAGTAATCAACGCAGGCGTCACTCCTCGGACCAACCCTCTCTTTACTTTACATAAATGATCTGCCTAAAAATATGCTCAGAATGTGAATATATGTGCCGATGATACGGCAATATACGGGTGCACCTCCAAAACTGATGATGACACTGGCCTTTTTTTTCCAAAGGTCAAAGGTTCATCAAGTGATATATTATCGCCATTTTATGCTGAAGTCAAAAATACCATTCATTGTATTTGGCCAGGTCGAGTTCTTAAGACGTTCTTGAATACTTTTACAAGTTTTACACTATATTATCACATGCAAAAGCCTGTGGACTCTACTTGTCAAAACTGATCATAGGTACCTGATGCTTAGTTTAGCATATAATGTTGTATGTGTACCTAACTACACTGCTACATCCTACTCGCGAACACACACATACCAAGAGAGGGCGGGGTTTATCCCCCAGCTTAAAATGATTTTAATGTACTGTGTAAAATGTCAACGACGAGCTGAGTGCTGATTATTTTTACTCTTGACTTTTGTATTCCTGTAAAAATGAATCGCAAGTGTAAGAATAATCTTGGCAGGTTCTGTTATATTTGCGTTAATGTGGTTCTTCCTAAACTTCAAGTATAAATCACTGACTTTATGAAGAAGGCATATCGCGAATACTTTGCAGGCAAACTAGGGGAACAGTATAAGCCATTCGCTTCCTATGCTTGCTGTAAAACATGTGTGTAGAACTAGAGGGATTGGGTAAATTTCACATTCCAATAGTCTAGAGGGAAGGTAAGGATAAACATTACGTACTTCTATTTCTGCATGATAAAACTAAAAGTAATAAATCGCAAGAACAAGCACCATGTCCATTACCCGGATGTTCCTTCTTCCATAAGACCTCTCCCTCGTAGACCAGACCTTCCTGTTCCTGAGCCCGATGGTAACATGGAATATAGATCTGATTCGAAACATAGCAACCTGACTGTTGTAGCTGGGGATGACACATACAAGCCAGAAGATGACGACCAGCCAGTACCCTTGACACAAGCAGAACACAACGACATGAAACGAGACCTGAACCTTTCAAACGAGTCTGCTCATTTGCTGGGTTAACGTCTGAAAGAGAAACACCTGTTGGCACCAGGAAGAACGTTCTACTGGTATCGAGACCGTGAGAGAGAATTAAGACAGTTTTTCACATTCCAGCGTGGTTTATTGGTTTATTTCTTACATTCCAGGATGGTTCATTGGTTTATTACAACAACATTGCTGTATTGATCAAACTAATGGGCTTAGAGTATGATGCTACAGAATGGAGAATTTTTATTGGCTCATCCAACAGAAGTATCAAGGCAGTTCTTCTACATAATTGGAATAGACTTTCATCTATCTCTCGTAACCATTCAGTAAAAATGAAAGAAACTCACAACAGCATGGATCATTTGTTGATAAATATCAAGAGCACAAATGGTTGATCTGTGGAGATATTAAGGTGGTTGTACTGGTCCTAGGGTTCCAAGGTAGATTCACAAAGTATCCTTGTTTGCTTTGTCTCTGAAACAGCCGGGCTGACGGCCAACATTATGTCAGACAATAATGGCCGTTAAGACAAAGGTTAAAACCTGGTTCCCATAAAGTTAAGTCTCACACTCTGGTTGAACCGAACAAAATACTACTTTCACCCTTACCTATCAAGTTAGGTGTAACGAAGAACTTTCTGAAGACAATGGACAGGGAAGGCAGTGGGATTTCTTCCCTCCAGGAGATGTTTCCACAGATAAGCATGGAAAACTCAAGACTGGTATATTTGACGGCCCTCAAATAAGAGAACTCATGAAGGACCCAATATTTGACGACGCTGAATTATCTGCCTTACATTTATTGGAGTCAGTAGTTACAAAATGCAGAATACGAGACGGAAATTGAAAAGTTACTGAAGAGTTTCCGCCAACTCGGTGCACGAATGTCAGTCAAACTGCACTTTCTGCGGTCACTCTTGAACTATTTTCCAAAGAACTGTGGAGATTTGTGTGAAGAGAAGGGTGAGCGCTTTCACAAAGAGATTCGCCTCATGGAAGAGCGCCACCAAGGCCGGTGAGATGTAAAGTTTCTCGCTGACTACTGCTGGTGCTTGAAACGGTATGCGGTGTCTGCCGACGACATGAGGAAGTCTCCGAAAAGACCTTTCATCAATTTGTATTTTTCACTTTACTATGGCACAATGAGCCCTAAATTTAGCATTATAAAACTGTTCTATAAATTTCAAGATCTTTTATCTTAAAAAAATTATCTGATCAGGAAACGTCAGTATAATTTTTGATTCAGCATAAAAAACTGCTTTAAAATCAACTATGATATATTCGACCTTGAAAACATCACAGGTCAGTGTGATCGGAGATTGACGGCTGATCTGTCTCTCATCCGTTCTTGCTCTAAATTCTCAGTGGCGGAAAACTGACTGGTTACAACAAATGCCTTGAAACCAAACTAATTAAATTCCATCGTCGACGCTCAGACCCTGAACTACCACCAGTTACGATGAATGGATGCCTCCTGGAGAAAGCTGCATGCCTTTAGAGACTATTTGGTCTTAAACTCACCCTCAAGTGGAACTCGTACATAAGATCCATCGCTAAAGATGCCGGAAAATGGTCATTTTGCTGTACCGCTACATTAAGTATTTGTCACCTCTACTGTTACAAGAAGCAGTTTAAATTGTCGTATTTGTATTTGGGCAGGAGATGCCCAGTCGTCAGTTTCCAGTCGCAATACAGTCTAAAATCGACTTTGCAGGTGAGAAACTATTTTCCATTCACCAAACATTCTCTCATATAGGCGGGATGTGGCAAACCTCTCACTGCTCTATCGTTGTTTCCGTAGAAAGAACTCAAACGAACTGCATTCTCTGATTCCGCCGATTCTAACCCTTACGACCAGGACCCGACATGACACACACATTCTAGCAACCCACGCTCATTCGCTCCGTACTCCATTGGGGAGAAGTATGTTTCATACAAACAGCTCCCTCCAGCTGTGTTTGCCCGAGTTCCAAGAAGAGGTTTCATCGATCACTACAATCTTAACCTAGCGAACCCCGACGTGGTGTAAGCTTAGCAAGCTTGATTCACTACAACAATTACGACTGAGTACTGAGTTCGATCCTCTTTGGGTGCCTCATACTTTCGGCCTTGTGCCACTTCTAAAAATTTACTACTACAATCTTAACCAGTTCTTTACCATGGTTACTCGTTATATTCCCCTCCTATCCGCATAAACTGCTTCTTACTGTAACCCGCTGTAACCTTGAGTGGTCTGCGGGCCTTGTGTAAAGTGAATCTCACTATTATATATATATATATATATATATATATATATATATATATATATATATATATATATATATATATATATAATTGTTAGCTATTAATACTATCAATTAATGTAAGTATAATCTATGCTGTTTTATTTAGAGAAAAACAATGCATCAGATTTTCGCGGAAGATGGTCAACAAGCATGGTATATACACTGAGCAAAGGCATTAAAAGAACTATCAATTAAATTCAATCATTCTCGATAACAGCCTTGAAGGGCTTGTATGACATGTAGCACACTAAGAAGTTAGCACCAGATAGGAAGGTTACGTGAGAAGTGATACTATTTATTTTATTTAATCTTCGAAAATTTAAATGCAATGTCAATCGTTATCGTCTGTCTTTGGAATTTCTGTCCTTATATTTTTCTTTCTTCTTCCATTTTCTCATAATCTCTCGGACTCACTCCCCCCCTTGCGTCTTAATGGCTTTATTGCCTTGTTTGGGTTGAACTGATAAAAATCACACTGATTTATAGACTGCCTTTAAGTCGAAACGAAAATATTGATGATAATGAGGAGCAAGAGGATGAACATGTGGTTGATCATGAAGATGATGATGATGCCGAGGAGGATGATTACGTTGATGAATTTAACGTTTATCAAAATTAACAGAATGTCTGCTGATTAATTGCTCAATATCAGACCAGAACGATAAATATTATGAAATTAGATAGAATAATAAGATATTAAAATAATAACATATTTTTTAATATAAAAAAAATAGATTATCAGTCATCAAAGGTTCCGATCAGTGGGTGAATATTTGCAAAATTCTGAATCGGCTTTCAATATGTACTGAACGTTATCCTATCTAATTTAATAATACAAAGAGTGAGATGAGGAAATAGTGAAAGAAAGAAAGAGAGGGAATTTTGTAAACAGGTAGAAAGGAGAGAGGAAGAAAGAGGGTAGAAAAAAGGCGGAATTTGTTTTAGCTTTGCCAATTTTAAAAGATTTTGCCAAACAAACTGAACGCAAAATGAAGATCAGGTGACTTGGCAGAATAGAACAAAGGAGATATTTTTTTAGATCCTCATTGATGTTTGCGTCACTGCTAAAAATTATTTCTTCTTGCATAAAAGCATATATTTTTAAAATACGTGACTACTCACATAATCTTTCCAGAGAATTGTATTGTTTTGTTTTGCTTTTTTTAACAAAGTATTTCTATAACTGAGACTCTAAATATCGAGCGTGATAATTTTATTTTATTGCTCCCTTGAATATGCAACCTTAAAATTATTTATATTTACAACAATTAATTTTATTCTATTGCCTATTCTATCAGTACATAGTGAAATATCTTTCCCCGCAACTCATTACATCTGAGACTGTCTAGTACCAATCCAGACTATGCATTTATGGCCGAATGCCCGTTTTGCTTAAATCTATATTTCAATAACAACCACAGATAGGACAAGTTGAACTAATAAAACGAAGCAAGTCATATGCTAAACAACTTCCATTATAAAAAGAATTACAAAAAAAAAATTTTTATTTGATTGAGACCAAATGGCATGTCACGCCAATTTCCTCTCGAATAAAATGTCAACAAGTAAAGAAAAGCGACTGAGTAAAGCTTCCAGCGAACTTAGATACGATATTTAAAAAAGTGAATAGAAAGCGAACGTGTTACTCTGAAAATAAACACCAAGAAAATTAAATTCCTCTTTATTGATTCATTGCTCTTCATGTGTGTCTTCTTTCACGGCGTTATTTCCATCTAATCAACAACCTCAAGGGAGAAACTTCATTTTCGCCACGTTTGACACGAGCGATGATTCTAGATGACGTTTTGCACAAAATGACCCCCATTAAATAATTTTTTCAAGCATAACTTCAATCGATTTTTCCCAAATAAGAAGTAATTACGCATTTAGGAGATACATACTTTTAGATAATTATCAATAAAATTATGAATAATAGATCTAATGAAATTAATACTAATAAAAGTTATGACTAATTGATAATGGAATTAGAAATGAAATTACTAAATAAATAAATGTTAATTAAATTACTAATTACTAATAAGATAAATGCTAATGAAATTACTAATTACTAATAAAATTAGTATAAATCGAATTATTAAATATTTAAGGCATTGATAATATAAACACTAATGGAATAATATAATTTCATCGACTTACTTTTTATTTATTTTGTTTTTTAGTCTTATCCACTCATTGACATTGAAAGCCTAAATATATTTGGATCGTAAGAATAATTATTTTTGCAAGAGAATATTGCATTAACAATTCTATGATAATAACAATGATTTTTCCTGATACAAGTTCTAGTATTTAACCCATAGTTGGGGAGAAGGTACATTCGTTCCTTTCCAAAGATAATTTTATGCGTAAGTGAACGTATCGAACCCGACTGGTAATTATTCATATACAATAATTTGCTACAAATATTGTATGGTTTAATTTCTCATTTAAAATAACTGAATTAATTTTAATTTCGGGTTTGAACATTGTACTTGAATTATATTTAGTAATCTTTGCTTGCCTTAGAGCATGATGATAAAACAGCACCAGGATGCGAGTGAACTGACTCACAAATATGGCCACATATATATATATATATTTTCTTAGTTAATTTTTGGCGAAAGTTTGCAATAACGATCTATTGGCATTTAATAACTTTTTTACTTTAATACATCTCGACTAGAATTTAATTCACCCCAAATATTATAGTATATTACAGTTCTTTTTTTCTTGCTATTGTTTATCGCAAACTTTGTCAACTCTGTGTGTTGGGCATTACTTCCCATAACATTTATCTATGACTAATTACTCTACAGGTAACGTTGAAAATACTTCGCCGTGTAACATTAATAGAAAATAGATAATAAATTCCAGGAAGATGTACTTCACAGTCATCATCTAAATTAGCGATTCTCATTTCTAGGAAAATGCGAATGTTAGTTTAATACGTCAACTATTATATTCTGACGTTATTTCAACAGTACGGAATTATGAAACTACTGCATTTCGCAACATTATATTGCGACAAATTTGGTGATGAACGGCTAACTGAAAGTCAGTGAAATAGTTGATAAGAACGTTACAGTAACATCGACACAAGGTCACATCTCCCCCAACCAAAATAAAACGCGCCTGCAATGTTGCAGTGACGTTGCGTGTTAGCTGGGAGACATGCAGCTGTTCTCTGTCCTGATTCATCTCTAATGATTCAATGAAGAAATAACTGGCTTGTAAATTTCTATACCTGAGATTTAAACCTAGTATCTTTACATCGTCATCGTCCAGAGGCTGTTTTTTCAACAGCCACGATGAATGTTTGCAATTTTTATCTGGCTCCATGCTTTGAAGGAAATTTTGATTTCATGTTTACTCCAGGCCACAAATGGAACTGTTATTTTCAAAGAGGGTGGAAAATTGTCATCTAATTCTATGGCTCCAGGAAGTATGTGACTCCTTCTACTTGATATTACAAGAAACAGGTTAGACCAAAAATAGGGTATTGCAGGAATATCTGGACTTAAGCTGTTCAATATTCACTTTCCGGACATGATAGAGTTCAACACCGTTTATGTGGCCTTGTAGGTGCTGACTTGTTTTCCACTATGTAGCCTCTTTCCCTACAGACGCATTCCTATCACTATTCTATTCCTCTTTGTGTGGCAATTGTCAAGACGAGATCCATTCCACCAATGCAAACATTTATATTTAGGATACGCTAGTGCACCTCCACAGATGTGAATCCTCATCGTTTCCTTCGGGTTTCATTCAGTTATTTTTCCTCTCAAGAACAGCCACTTTGTGGGACATTCTCACATGGTTACTTTCCCGACCATTACAATTTTGCTCTTTTCGGGCTCAATTGTAATGTTCCCACTTTATTTTCATAATTTTCATTTCTTACAACATTCTCTTTCACTCATATCACACTTCTCATTCAGTATTATCATTTTGGTTTACCTTAAGTGGCTCTCAAGCCTTGGGTAAATCTCGTAGAAAAAAATTGCTTGATCAAATTTGGTAACTCCATTCCATGGAAGACGTTGATGCGCATTGTATATATATTATTCAGTTATTAAATATTATTATTCATTAAATATTATTAATATATTAAATATTATTCAATATTTATGTATTGTATATTGTACTAGCAGCATGGCCCGGCGTTTCCCGTGCTTGATTCAAAAATCGTACGACTCATACAGCAATCGTTATCACTTGACTTAAAATATTTTTGCCCTTCCTTGCCTTTAAAGGAGTGCCCTTTGCCGTGCTGATGTTGCTATATGCCTTACATCTTGCCTATCTCACAATGTGAATATTTCTATGCTCTATACTAAACATTAAATCCGTTACGAAAAAATGAACTAAACAAAATGAACACAAAACGATCAGCTTTAAAAAAAAGGACTCGTAACTGGAAAAAAACAAATGAAAAAGAATGTTAACAACAAATATATTTTCACACCTAATCAGTTCGGACGAATCAGAATCAACGTTGAGTTTAAGCAAGCGAATGAGCCAATTGGAGTAAAGTGCCATGCAGATTTAAATTTTTCTCACTTGTGACGAATGCAGCTATCGATTTTTTTGCATGCTAGCATTCTAGTTAACATTCGTGTCAGTCAGCTGCTGGCTCTCATGCTGGCCAATATAATCTTCCTCCTGCCTATTCGTGGCAGCCAGCTATAGGCTCTCACTCTGGCCAGTAAAATATGGCCGCAAACTACATGAAAACTGCCGTAGAAACATGAAAATATCGACTATTTCCACTATCGATGGGAGTTGGGAAATGCAAAGTTGATCTTGTCCTTCTCGCTAACTTGGAGCATGTCCATGTAAATTTTGGTGCAAATCCGTCGAAAATTGCGACTGTGCATTCGTTACACACACACACATCCTGCCTTTTATATATATATATATATATATATATATATATATATATATATATATATATATTATTATTATTATTATTATTATTATTATATAGTATTATTATATTAACCTAAATATCCCAAAAGCGAAGGAGCCATGTTTTCTTTCTTATTATTTATTTGATATTATATATTCCAAATATGCATCCCCAGAAGAATTGTGTTTAGTAAGCTATTCTCAAAGTCTATTTCCACCTTTACTCAAGTTTAGATCAACTTAGTAAATATCTAAATTGATTGTTAAGAGTGTACTTTGAATATGCTTACAGCATTATTTTTAATAATTTATGATGAATTCATATCCTATTCGACACGATCTCCAGACAGGCATTTTTATCTTGATTAATTTTATCAAAACTTTCCGGTTAGATTTCCAAATCTTGCAATAGGAATATTCTTCACTGAGAGCTTTATGGCAGAAACAGCGAGTCCAGAAATTGCAATTATTATTTTATATTAAACTTAGGTTATATTAACATAAGAACACGAGTATGTGACATCTAATGAAGACCGATATCTTTACACGGTATGAGTGCAACCGTGTTTTCAATGTATAGCCTCTCACAGGTTTGGTTGAAGAAATTATTGGCGTTTCTGTAAGAGCGTTCAAAATACGAGAAAATCTTCACTCACTCTTCTCTTCAATCAGTTTGAAGCATTGTCATCTATTGCAGATAAAGCAAAATGCTTTGCTCGGAAATTCACTTCCAACTTAACTCTCGAATCCACAGGACTATCTACGCCTGATCTTCCCCTTAGAACGGAATCTCTACAAAGTGAGATGCACATAACTCCGTCCATAGTTTCTGCTATGATCTCTAAACTGGATTCTCACAAGGCTTCTATTATGTCCAAATTCTACAATAAATGCCTTGCCGTTTCATGCTGTCGAAATCTTGGAATTCTTACGCTGTAGTTCTTGTCTTTAACAACTCTGGTGAAACTTCTGAACCCTCGATTTATCACCCTATTGATCTTTTACCTCTTTTGGCAAAATACGAGAGATTCTAATCGAGGCCTAATTGCTTAAGCTTCTCACATCACACGACCTTCTTTTATATAAACACTATGGCTTTCGTTTCTACAGGTCTACCGCCGATGTTAACGATTATTCGTGAATTTGTTTGTCAGCCTTTAGATAAGAAGGGCGAAAACGTTCAACAGGGTTTGTTTTGCTGGCTGTCTCCACAAGCGCAAGGTTATGATGTCTATGAACGAATATTTGGCTTATAGTCTTCACGTTTGTTGCCACATTTATCTCAACGTTTCGGCCGTTGTACGCTCCGGCCTTCTTCAGGTGGCTGGAATGTCGAACTGAACCTTTTATTTCGCTCACTGGGGTAGACTGTTCTAGTTTCACGTGTAATTTCTAATGGAATTCAGTTATCAGTTATCTCCTGTTAATTCCCCTCTCCAAGTTCTCCACCGCCCTAACCAGGTATTGAACTCACATTCTTTTGGTTCTGTCACTGGATCTAACTAACTCCTTTATCTACTGTGCTATGTGTCCTTGAGGACACCTGTGTATGAATTTCTGGGTATTATAAAACTAATGTTTAATGTTTAAACCGTTTTTAGCGTCTTGTACTTTGCCAAAAATAGATAAAAGATTAATAGACCTTCAGTATCTGTCTATATTTCTGAGATGAGGTATAATGTAGATTATTTACATTATTCGGACTATCGTCCTCATCCATGTTGCTACATTTATTACAACGTTTCGGCCGTTGTACTCTCCGGCCTTCTTCAGGTGATTGGAATGTCGAACTGAACCCATTATTTCGCTCGCTGGGGTAGACAAATACAAAATTGCCTTAATTTAATTACCAGAGAGAATCTTTAAACTCAAGTAGAGCAACTTTTTGTGTCTTATTGGACTCAAGTTTTCAACTGACATTAAATGGGATGATTATACAGAATCAATTGCAAGATCTAAGCTGGTTCACTGTGCAATGTCTGCCACTTTTTATCTTGTGAATTCATCTTGCACATTCATTATTCTTTCGTTTCTCTTCCATTCGTTCATGTATTGAATATTACTGCCATATCTGGCCTAGTGCTTCTTCTGTATATCTTGAGATTCTTGGCAAAATCTAAAGAAGGGGATGTAATCAAATCGATCGTAGTGTTTCGACTTCAGTCACTTTTCTACCGCTGTGACATGGCTTCCCTCTGTCTTTTTTATAAATATTTCCATAGCAAATGTCCTGATGAGTTATCCTCCTTGATGGCTCGATCCTATGAAATTATGCGTACTACTGTATTGGCAAGTAGGTCTCATCGATTGAATTTGGGTTGCCGATTCTGTTTGCCAAATCGCTTCTCACTGCGCCAAACCTCGACTCAAATATCACTCCAGAATTTGCATGATTTGTAAACGTGTAACATCAAAACGCTTTGCTAAGCTATAAATTGTAAAATAAGTCATTTAAAGAATTCGCATTTACTTCTAGGTTGAGATTAGCGATATCAGATCACGTCTTTTCCGTGCTATGTCCTGTCCAAATGTTGGCTATCATAGCTCTCCGTAACTACCTGACTTTGTATTGCTCAAAAGGGCTGTTCAACCTTTACCAGCCCACTTCGTCCTTCTTCTCACATCCATTCACGATATCGCATTAACTATATTACGCTTTCTTCTCTTGTCTTCCCTATGTTATGCCAGTGTTACAATCTCCAAGCACTCTATCATTATTATATACTCCAGAAATTCCTGATGCCGTTTTCTGATTGTCATTACCAATTTCCTTCTAATTTTCATGTTCTTTAAAACTTTCTCGTTACTCAGATGTTTTTCCATGGTATTCTTAGCATTCGGTGAGAAATGTACTTCAATTCTCTTCTTTGTTCATCTTACATTGCCGTAGAGAGTAGATATTACACATTTTCATTGTTTCTAATTTCCTATCTCTTAATACTTTACTTATTATTGAAAGACATTTTCGCAATTTCTATTCGCCATTAGATTTCTGTGACACACTTTTTATCATATTGTTTCACTACCCAGTCAAATTTCAATTTCTGCTTGATTTTGATGGCCCCATTACGTAGCCCAAAACTTTTGCTGTCTCTTTCACTGACAACTAATATCTTGCCTCCTTTGTGTTAATGGTTAATCATTTCTTCTTCCTTTTCTCTTCTACGTTGGCTTGATACGAAATTTGTTTTTTTTTCTTTATCTTTTTTTCTTTACACAATATTATATTCTCCTTGGAGGCGAAACTTTGCAATCTTGAAAATGTGTGCACACACAGGAATGTACATGCTGCATCTTGCCCTTGTTAATGCTACGGTGGCTATAACAAATTTTATATTTATTATTGCATCGTTAGTTGCAACGGGAAAGTGACTTTCTCCTTTGCTCATTCAGGTATTCTCTTCTCCATGGCTGTGGTAAAAATGTACTTGGAGTAAACTTTCTCAAAGATAGATAGATAGATAGATAGATAGATATGTACCGAAGAATAAAGTGACAAACATATGAAAATAATAAAAGAACAAATAGGAAACGTGTCTCAAACGTAAAGTCTGGACTAGTAATAGGATCCTACCACAGAGCCCTTAGGATATGAATCAGAGAATATTAAATGAAGAAGTTGGATATATTGAGGAAAATTTCCAACTTCTCTCCTACCCACGTCATTTTATCATGAAGGCAAACAAAATGAGCTTACAAAATCGACAAAGCCAAAAGTCCAGAGGCCACCAACAACACTTCTAACAAACATTACAAGAAATGAACTTATATTTGTCTAATACAAAGAATACATTCATCAAGAGGCGTGCCATAAATTCGAAGCTTGTGACTCCCTACTGCGCCGGTTGACCCTAAAAACACACGCACACAATTACAATTACACGTTACTATCCGATGCTCACTGAAACATAAAAGTATCTTCACGAAATTACATACACAGAGAATTATCCGCAGTTTTAATACACGTCATACATGTTTGACCGACGGGAACTGATCCAAACATAATTAAAAATGGCAGTGTTTTCTCTCTTTTTGTCTGTTTCCCCTCAATCTCTGACGAAGCTTTAATAAAAGTGAAATTGAATAATTGATATACATTTCCTATTTGTTTTTTTAGTTATCATCCAGTCAGAGACCGATCCATATTTGATCTGCATTTGATCTTTAACTCACACATATATATATATATATATATATATATATATATATATATATATATATATATATATATATATATATGCATGTGCATTTTTATTATTTCTCCTTGCATTTTGGATTGACAGATGGATATCAGTGCCATTATTTTTGTTTTGCATCAAACACTGATCTCTGGCATAAGCAAAAACCGCATAAATATCTCAGTTACGACAACAGCAAGGGTGAAAGCTCTATGTGCGCAACGCATACACTACCAACCTTACATTTTTCCCGGATAAAGTATCTTAGAATCGTGATATTATGCATTTCACATTCCTTCATTCCTGAGGATAGATTCTAAACAAGCGATATTATTTAATAAGTGTAAGTAGAGAAAACCATTTTCTTTTGTTTAGCGAGAAAAGAAAATAAAGCAGAGAATTGATTGATTTCCTGTCCTATACCAAATGAGCAGAGTGCATGGAAGAAAAAAAAAGGACTGGGAATTCGAAGAGAGATACGTGGGAAAAAGCAGATCTTCTTGTTGCTTTCTCTCCAACCATATTAAACTACATTATTTCTATCAACATATTTTCTCCTGAAATTCTATTTTTTTTTTTTACCCCGTGTTTCTAAGATCAAAGACTTGCCTATTCAAAGGACTCTTTTTACGTTGCATAAAAGATTTGCCTAAGAGAATGCTCTGATGATCTGTGAATGTCTATGATGATGATACAATAATATATAGATGAACCACAAAAACACGTGATGACCAGAGATTGCCACTTGATCTATACGCTGATCTTGCTCAAACAGATCTGTTGTGGTGGAGAATGATTGGTTACATTCAATAACTCGGTAAATAAAATTAGTTGCATTTCATCACCACCGATCGGACAACGAACTACCGCCAATCACGATGAATCATGATGAAGACACCATGTCTTAACACCTATTAAGCCTCAGAATCAACCCACACCTCAAGTGGAACCTGCTACATACGATCCATCGCTAAAGAAACGGGGAAAATTGCCGGGTCCCTCTATCACTCCAACAATTATCCAACTCCTCGTGCTATCCTCTATCTTTGCAAGAGACATATCAGGCCTAAAATAGGATACTCTTGTCATATTTGATCGAGATCTGCTCAGACCTCACACTCCAGCCTTGATCGATTCAAAAGTTCCTCCATGCTGTTTGGCTACCATCAGTAACGATGAATATATTTTCCCTTGTGAAGACACCATGTCCTAACACCTGTTAAGCCTTAGAATCTACCCAGACGTCAAGTGGAACTCCTACATACGATCCGTCGCTAAAGATACAGGAAAGAGTTCCGGTCCCTCTATCACTCCAATAATTATCTAACTCCTCGTGATATCCTCTATCTTTGCAAGAGACATATTAGGCATAAAATAGGGTACTCTTGTCATATTTGCTCAGACCGCACACCCCTGCATTGATTGAATTCAAATGAGCCTCCATGGGTACCATCAATCCCGATGAATATATGTTCCCTTGTGAAGACACCGTCTCTTAACACCTATTAACAAAGAGACTGTCTGTTTTCCATTACTGAGCCTGTCACCATCTCGGCGCAGATACAGGCCAGATCAACTGTCTGTTATGGCAAATCGATTTTCATAATGTTAACCTTCACAGTGTGTTTATTTCCTTTTTCCATTTATGCATTCGTTTTCGCTACTGAAAATATAATTTTCATCTGATTTTCTTTTCGCTAGTGACATGTGTTTTCCTAATTTCCAAAAAATCACTCCCTCTCTCTCTCCCTCTCTCTGTTCCAGCCCATATTTCATTCTGGGTCTAACCCTTTTCTTTTCCTACTTGGAATTAATGTTTGGCTACTTCCCCGCCTCAGTGACACAGACGTTCAAGGCAAAGAGTTTGTTTGAGAAAACATCCATTTATCTCAAGGTGGTGAAACATTCCAGTTTGGTCCTTCCTCCATTGGGCCATCTGAGTTAAGTAAGCGGAGAGATGAGCTGCTAGGTTCTGGGCTTCCTGATTTTGGGAGGTGCGTCTATAACCTGAGGCATTATCCCCATTGATATTCACTAAGGATCGGAGTATTTTCTCATCACTAATATAGAATAGGAAGACGGGAGGACCGGGAAGACAACGCTGCGGAATCCCGGCATTGATCATAGGGGCTTCCGATGATTGGTCGTTAACAACCTTCAGGGACCTACTTGTTAGGAACGACTTGACAGTTGCGAAAGCCCTTACAGAATTTCAACAACTGGAGAGTTTATGTAGCAGCCCCCGGTGCTGACATTTGTCACAGGCTATTGATATATTTCTAGTGTCTCATCGATTCTGTCATCAATGACAGTAAAGTATTCGGAACTTCGGCTATATAGCAGGTGTTGGCTCAGAAGTGAAATAAAACAATAAGAGCAGCTCAGTCAAACCTAAAGAATAAAGAGCCATAATCACCATTTGCTTCAAGTGACATTGTTTCAAATCGTTATAAAAGATATTTGCGCCTAAAACTCCTCTGCTCTTTTCCCTAGCGCCTGTGAAATCTTTTCTTCCTGCGTTGTTTTCCAGTCTTTTTCTATTATTATCGATGTCTATAGACGAATGGATATTGCATGTTGAGTTAAGGTTAAGATCAGCATAAAATAACCTTCCACACACAAATGTTAATCATTGCTAAACATCAATTTCCACAGAAAATGAAGATCATTCACATTAATAAATGACAGTTTCAAGAAGTCGGTTGCTCAATAAAAGCATTATTAGAAAATGCCTGTTTGTGCTAATTCCAACATATTCGGGGTTGTCATTTTTTCATTAATACCGAAGAAAAGCTGAGAATGTTTTATGGTATCAAAAATTGGCAATTACTTTTCTTTTCAGAAATGTTCGAGGGACATTCTTTCACATTACAAAATTGGTTTTGATTTTTTTTCTTTGCTTCTACTGTTGTTTTCGGAAGAATTCTGAAAATGTGTGTTTGTTTGAAGACATTACTATGTTTAATGGTGTGGACTAGTGTTTTTGTTTAGCGGGGTTATTCTGGGACTACAACGCATCCACTCGAGTCGCAAAACACAAACAAATAAAAGTTTGATAAGTTTCGAAAGTATCCGAATCATTCTGCAGATTATACGTTAGAATAGAAAAAGGAACTGTGTTCTAAAATAATGAAAAAATCTCAATGCTTTTGAAAAAAGTCAGACGATATCACATTTGTCGTGTGTCAATATATTCGACGATAATACATGAAAATAAAGAAAAATAACAAAGACAATATAATTTGAGTCATTACGTGTTGTATATATTTGAATTCTCTTCCATCCTGTCACATGCATGTAGAAACATTTTTATACAGAAGCGTCAATATTTACCTGTGTTTATCATATATATATATATGTGTGTGTGTCTCTGTGGGTGAGCGTCAGTGTGTTATTAAAGAACGATTTGGGCTCACTGAGGTTCAAATTCTGCACAAATTCTGATATACATACATATATATATATATATATATATATATATATATGTATATATATATATATATATATATATATATATATATATATATATATATATATATATATATATATATACAAACACATACACACACAAATATATATATATATATATATATATGTATATATATGAACGTGCATATATGTGCGCTCATGTCTATTCCTTGTTTATTAATGAACTAGTGGTTAAATGGTGAACTTATGTTTCTATTTTTAGTGTATTATGTTTCGTTGGTTTAATAGAATTTGTTGTTTTAATATTGTATATATTCCCACACACTTACCGAAGAACGCACTGCACGCACGCACACATATGTAATTGTTAAATAGTGTATGTATATATATATTAAAGTAAGTATTTGCTTGTATCATATATTATCGATTATCTAATGTTTAATTTTTATTTAATGGTTTGAAGTTTATTTGTTTTTGCCTTAGTGTTATATACTTAGGTATTAATTATGAGGGTAGGTTTGTTCGTTTGTACGTGTCTGTGTGTATGTATGTATATATCTATATGTACATTCACAGTTTTAAATATTGAACCTAAAGAGCGATGTTGCCTAGAAGTAGATAATATATAATATAGATATTGATCTATTAATGGGTAATTTTACTCTAAAGTAGACCATAACGGGTTTATTTACCATCTCTCAGTTGCGTCTCTGTCTTTGGGCAGAGTGCGCTCAAGGGCGACCCCGTCGAGTGACAGGGTCGGAACTGAGGAAAATTATACGTACAGGTGCCGCACCTGGGGAACAGCTGCCCGAGGGCCCGCCCTCTCATTGCACTAGAGAGAGGGATCACTGGTCGCACCGAGGCCAGCGCAACCGTCGGTTGCGGGAGCACGGACAAATCTTTCATCCCAGCCCGGGTGTACTCGCTCATGCTCCCCATATTAAGCCGGCACAACGCAACTTCGTGAGGGGGGTGAATCGAGTAAATAGCTAATTACTATAAAGTAGTTTGTAACACGTTTAATTATCATCTCTCAGTTGCGGCTTCGTCTTTGGGCAGAGTGCGCTCAGGGGCATCTCCGTCAAAGGACAGAGTCGCAATTGATGAAAATTATACTGAGAGGTGTCGGCTCGCCCCAAGGCCAGCGCAACTGACGGTTGCGAGGGCTCGGGTAATTTTTGTTCATAGCCCGGGTGTACATGCTCAGGCACCCCACATTAAAAAACGACCTTGTGTCACAGCGTGTCTTCGGGGGTGGTGGTCGAATAAATACCAAATTACTATAAAATAGAGCTGGATTTTTTTAATCTCAGAATTTGTTGGATAATTTCCCTCAATTTCGCATTTATTTATATAGATTCCATAAAATAGATTTTAATGAATTATCTATTATGTTTCTCTCACTCTTCTAATATTGAATGTATAATTAATTCTAATATCTATTTTCCCACCTTTGCTCTGTATTAATTTATCTTATAATTTGTTCCGTCTTCTGTCACACATGAAATAAAAATAATTTTTTGTGCGGAAAATAAAGATCTACGTACGTCAAATCGTCTTTGAATTAAGTGGCAGCAGAATAATTATCGTCGAACTTTTAAAAGGTAAGTTTAAACATTAATCCAATACTTAAATGCAGTGATCAATTTTGAGTTCTTCTGTACTTTATTGATACCTATGCCATTTACTCCTCCCTAGCTATTGGGATGATGGCCAAACCAAGCGTCGTCCGCTGGAGCTAGCTTAAGTGGTTTAGTGGTTTTTAAGCTAGCTTAAAATTTTAAGCTAACTGCAAATTTAGATACAAAAGTAAATTAAGAGTTACTCTCGTTGAACCATGAAAACTACGATAATTGCTAGTGTAATACATTAATTTATATTTTTATCCTCAGGCAACCCTGAATCTCAGCTAAACTTAAACTAAATTTCTAAACAAGTTCTTTCTTCAGAGTAGATTTCACAACACATAATTTTATTTTGGGTGGCGTGCAGATAACGTAACAATTATCAGCACAGATAGTGGAATCGTAAGCCGAGTTCAAATCCCGGCCAACTCTGTTGCATTCTCTTTCACACGAATAACTTTTGAAATGCAGGAATCTATCTTTTCTTCCCTAACTATGGATTAAATATCAAAGCAAACTGTGCTTACTAGCCCTGGTTGGAAGACAGTCTATGCAGTCTACTCTGAATTACTAACCATAGAGAAAGGAACGGGAAAGCATTCCCCTATGTTTCCAAAGTAGTCTTGGCAATTCAGGGTCGATAAAGAAAAGGAATCAATATTTGTTTTAATTAAATAAAAGGGAAAAAATAAAGATCAGAATCATAATTTTTCAATTATTTAATCCATTTAAAATAAACAATCTTAAATTAAAATCAATTTAAAATTAACAGAATTAATCTATTTCAAATAAACAAAGTTATTAAACAGTTTCACACTCTGATTGATCATAATATAAATTATTTCCTGTGTCCACCCTTCTCAAATATCGGTTTTTCCTTGTTAACGAATATTCCCTGCCTCTGGCATATATGTACTGGTTGAGTTGACTGTTTCTTTCAGTCAATCGACTTCCTAATGATTATCACGATTCTTGTGCAGTGAAAAAAGATTTATGTCACTTGATTATTTAAATCATAGTTTTTCAGAGACAGAATAATTTACATATGTTGAGGCTAGATTTAAAATATTTTCTTTCCTTTTCTTTAAAGATCTAAGTCTTTCCTTATTATAAACAAAGCTTACTACCAATTTCTCTACCAAGAGAAAGATAAAATTTCTTACTTACTACATATAATCTTATATACCCATACACACAAGTCTGAAGCAGAAATATATCTACATTTTTAAAATAAGTGTGCTTCCAGATTTCGAATTGTGATTCTTCGATTAAACTAGCTTAATGATTTCATGCAAACCTCCCGATTGTGGACGTTCCTGTAGAATTATTCACGTTTCTCGAACAATTTTTTTCTGGGGCGATTTTAATTTTTTTCGATCTTCATAAATGCTTATTTTATATTCTAGAAATTTTATTTGGGTTATGAAATTGAATACGACATCAATAAGGTTACCTGTAGATTGTGTTTATTGCTTGATCGCCTAATCAATAAATCTTCACGATATGTAACAAGCAAGTCACATTATATCCAAAGACTTTGGTCAACTCAAATTGAACAAGTCTGGTTGACCATTACTACTGAGTATTGTTCTATTATCTCTAGGTGGCATGCGTCCTTTAAACAATTTAATCAAAACACAATAGATTGCAACTTTATCAGCGCGAGCTTCGCAATATTGCCCTTTCAGCCTCCTCGGTGTCATCAGAAAATTAAGGCTATCAATGAAAGAGGTTGTCAATCACCACAACAGAAACGGTCCCCTCGACAACAAACAGTAAACATTTCACTACTCTAGTTCCACTGCTGATGTCTTGTGTCATTATGCATAGAATCAGTGAAGCACTTGATATCAAAGCACTCACCAGAACGACAACGTATTGAAAAGTCATGGTATAAGGGTTGCACTGGCATTTTTGAAAGAGTATTCTCAATTATCAGGTCTTCCGTATCGAGAAGCTCCATGAAGGTCATTGTTAATAGCTAGCCACCTGAAGTACAATACAGACATCCCCAATGCTCTCTCGTCAGTCTTCCAGTTTTCTGCTTTGTATTAATTATACTGTTACTAACATACTCAGATCGTTTGTAAATATATATGCATCATCATCAGATAAGTTTTCCCATGTCATGTTGAATGGCGGGGCTCTCAGTCAGTACGGTACCTTGCCTGGAACGTCTACTATGTCTCAATCTCACTCCAGACTTAAAATGGAACTTGTATATACGATCCATCGCTAAAGATCCTGGAAAAATTGTCGGTTTTTTGTACCACTCCAGAAAGTTCCTGGGTCCTCCTGCTAAGAGTCATACGTCATTTAAACAATTTAATCAAAACTTAATAGACTGCAACTTTATCAGCGCGAGCTTCACAATATCGCCCTTTTAGCCTCCTCGGTATCATCAGCAAATTTTTACGGCTATCAATCAAAGAGGTTGTCAATCACCACAACTAAAGTTTGTGTAAATGGTTGACAGAACATGGATTAATAGGGATAGCAACACGACAAACCTTACTAAGAGTTATAACGGACGATATTGTGGAGAGCCATTACTGCCCACGTATTGAAGTGACATGGCACACAAAGGAAGAAGAAAAGAAGAAGACTTTATACGTAACGATCTAGTAGAAGTGACATTCTAATAGAAAACGCAATTTGAAAGGTGCATATGATTTTGGTTATTGTTGGCATGAACAACTGATGCAATCTTTCTAATGTCTTATAGGTTCCATCCTAATTTACATGACCAGTTTTAGGTTGTCAGGTTTCTTCAAAATTGATTCCCAATCGTCACATGATTCCGATATATATCTGTTTTTTATTAATTCTCTCGCGCCATTGTTTCTATAAAGTCCAATCAATAAATTGTGTGGACACAAGCCAATTGTCAAAATTAGAATTTGATCAAAATCGTCGTCGGTCTTATGTGCATAAATATCTGAAATCCTTTGTGTGCGTCTGTATAACTTTCTTATGTGACTGTCTCTCTTTCTGGGTATGTCCATTTCTTTCATTGATTTGCCTCAGTAAATCTGCAGTTTCATTAAGAACTACAAAACGGAGAACACTTTAGTGCACCAAGAAATTAAATGATGGAAACTCTCTGATTATTACAGCTTGCATCATTCCGTATGTGTGTGAGGTATGAAAACAAATCTCCTATCATTCATATTCAAATTTTATATTTTTCTTCAATCGTGTTCGACTTGTGCTGTTTATATTACTAATATAATATTGGACACGTAGTTAAATGATTCGAATGTTACCGTTCTGAACATGAGACCCAGATTTGAAATGCATTATAGTCAAGGATATCCCAGCGTTGATAAGTGAGTTAAAAACCATAACACAGATTGAGCCATCCCTTCTAGGTAAGATATGGTGAACAGAATTATTTGGATAGCCATAAGCCATTCTGATAAAGGATTTGACCCTACTGTCTTTGCTTAAACTGAGGACCACAGCAGATTATGCGATATTTCCCAGAAACTGAAATTAAGGTAAGCATAGTTGCGGTATACATCACTGGTTTGCTCTGTATGTGTTTAACAAACACAAATATGTCTGATTATTATTAATAATATTATTTCAGTACATATATATATATATATATATATATATATATATATATATATATATATATATATATATATATATATATATATATATATATATATACAGGGTGTTCCAAAATGGTTGACCCCATTCTAAATGCCCATATCTCGGAAACTACTTGATGGATCTTAATGAAACTAAATACACTTTATGTTGAAGGTGATAAGTTTTATTGGTTAAATGTACAAAGAAAAGTACAAATATTTGTTGGTTCTATGACAGATTTTCATAAATGTTCAATATGAGCGCCGCCTGTGACTCTGCACACGTCCAGTCGGTAATCGAGCTCGTGCCAAACTCGCTGTAGCATGTCTTCGGTAACAGTTTCCAGTGCAGCTGCAATTCTCTGTTTCAGTTCTTCAATGTTAGCTGGAAGAGGAGGTACGAAGACTAGTCCTTTCACATAACCCCAGAGGAAAGAATCACACGGAGAAAGGTCGGGTGATCGTGGTGGCCATTTCAGAAGCAAATCGTCTTCTGCACTACCTCAACCGATCCATTTCTCTGGCAGAACCTCATTGAGGTAGGCTCGTACAGTGAGCTTCCAGTGAGGTGGAGCCCCATCCTGCTGAAAAATGAAACTTTTCGTCTTACCGACTCGACGTGTGCAGAGTCACAGGCGGCGCATATTGAACATTTATGAAAATCTGTCATAGAACCAACAAATATTTGTACTTTTCTTTGTAAATATAACCAATAAAACTTATGACCTTCAACATAAAGTGTCTTTAGTTTCACTAAGATCCATCAGGTAGTTTCCGAGATATGGGCATTTAGAATGGGGTCAACCATTTTGGAACACCCTGTATATATATTATCAGCATGAGAAAAGAACTGAGAAGGAAAAAAGAAAGAGGGTAAGTAAGAAAGTTACCGAAAAAGAAAAGGGGTTGAAATGTCAGCCTGAAAATATGAAGAACTAAGAAACACAGATAGACTTTGTTTATTTTAATTGTATTACACCATTTGTTTCTTAATGTGGATGTAACTTCATTTTGCCCGTGTAAAGTATGTAGCGATCCTGGTTATAGCACCAATAATAGTTTCTGCAGAGCTGCGCCTTGGAATAGCAACTGGTTAACTTTTACACGCAAACACTTTGGTTGATGCTGAAAAATGATTGATCGCGAAGAGACACTACAGTCGAAAAATTACGGACAACGAAAATAGTTGATTGAAGGCTAGAGAGGACTGCTGCTAGTAGATTTTGTTTGATGAATAAAGTAATACGGTTCTCCCTTATAACTTTCAATGGGGTGGACAGACCAGCAGCTAAATCAGTTGTTCTTTTATGAAGTTTCAATTACTTCATCAGGAAAGAATGTCACATCCAAATGTACTTTAAGCTGCCATGTCTAATTAAAGAGCCGTTCTTGAAACTCCTAACTCATTTAATGAATAACATTGCATATCGCTACGTGTACACTTATCCGGTATTAGTATATAATTAGTATCGCTGATGATTTTGGTGGTGGTGTTATCATTGTTTCATGCCACTAGGGTATCTTATATCGCTAGGGAACTAGAGGGAAATATTTTTCTCATATTTTCTGCAGTATACCCAAATTTTCAATACAGATCTGCTTGACTTGACGTAAGGTCTGCTTAACCGATGACAACACAAAAATATATCTATATGTCTATATTTCTGAGATGAGGTATTATGTACACTATCTACATTATTCGGACTATCGTCCTCATCTCTGTTGCCATATTTATCACAACGTTTCAGGTGGTTCGAATGTCGAGCTGAACCCTTTCTCGCTGGGATAGACTGTTCTAGTTCCACGTGCCATGTCTAATGGATATCAGTTATCTCCTGTTAATTCCTCTCTCCAGGTTCTCCACTGTCCTAACCAGGTATTGAACTCACACTCTTTTGTTTCTGTCACTGGATCTAACTAACGCTTTTATCCAGGTGTATGAATTTCTGCGACTTATAAAACTAATGACTTCAGCATGATTTTTACCAGTACTCATATTGCAATTTTTGCTGTTAGCATTACATGTTTTTACCAGAGATCATATTACAATGTTTGTTGTTACTATTGATTTCTCTGGAACTCCTTATTACTGTTTTTTTTGTTGTAATGTGGATTTTTGGTTGTAATATGGATTTAAAAATATATATATTATGCTTTATTTTCCATAATTTTGCAACACGTGTTTCTGGTCTAGCAACCTTCTTCAATACATATATACTGTCTTATTATAAGGAATTAGTATACACATATATATACACACATATACAAACATGCATATATATATATATATATATACATACATATATACATACATACACATGTACATATTTCCTGTTGTGTAGCGTTTCTGTGTGTGCTTGTGAGTAGTCTATTGTTTTTGCTAATAGGTGCATACATATTTGTGCTCCGCAGATAACCGCATGTGAGTGTGTGCGTATGCATGTGAGTGGTTCGACCACTGTGTCTGGCCATTATGTGCACATGTGTTTTTGTGTGTCGGGTTATGATCTATTTAGTGCTTGTTTAAATTTGTTCTTGAAGTATTTGTCTTTCTATTTGTAGGTAAGAATAATTGTCTGATATATTGGCATACTTTTAAATTCACCCTTGTTACATATATAGATGTTTCGTGATACAAAGAGTTTTCTGTTGTATGATAATGTTATGTTGCTTTTGTACAGGAAAACTCTGCTGTTTAGTTGTTGGCTGATATCTATATATGGCTTCTTGCATTCTGTGCATTTGAGTGCATGAATCACATTTTCGGAGTTGCAGTTTAAATTTTTATTTATTATGAATGCCATTTTTCGGTTTTCAAACGTGTAGGAGTTTCCTTCTATAATGATGTCACAAACCCCACATCTTTTTTTGTTGCACTTTGTGACTCCCTGTATTGTGTGTTAAATTTGGATGAGATTAATATGTGTTTTAGGTTTTTAGATTGGCGTTTGCTTTTAATTATTTTGGTTGTTTTTAGTATATTTTTCAGTTTGTCATTGTTCCTAAGTAGGTCTAGATTTTTGGTAATGTCTGTAAAATGTTCTGGATTGTTGTTATTGTATGTTGAGACATATGCTAGAGTTTGTTCAACGATATGCTTCTTTGGAATTCGGAGTTGGTCTAAAGGATTTTTTTTCAGAATTCAAAACTTTGTTTATTAGTGCCGTGAGGTAGCCTTGTTTTTTTAGAGTTCTATGTAGTTCTTCTTGGCGTGTTTTTCGGAAGTGTTTGCCAGTCACTATAGTACTACGTGCTAGAGAATAGGGGATGGATTTCAGGCATGTTTTTGGGTGATGGCTCTTGAAATTAAGATATTTGTGTGTAGGTATGTATGTGTGTATATATGAGTATAGTAATTACTTATAATAAGACAGTATGCATGTATGGAGAGGGAATATACGTATACATAAGCATTCTGACAAACACACACACAATACAAAAAATGGAATTAGATCTAAGAACACACGGTGGTCATTAAAAGATAAGAATACAGATATCTTTCCTCACCCTTTCCTAGATCAATCTTAAATCTTTTATTACCCTCACGCAGAAGAACTTTCTCATTGCAAGTTCAAGAAAGACATTTGTGTCAGTACCACATAAAAAGAGTATGTTTAACATAAAAAAAACATAAGGAAAATTAATTCATTTTAATAATATGTGGAATTATCCACTCTTTACCTGAAGAAGGACGCGAGACCCGAAACACGTGCTGCAAAATTAGGGAAAATAAAGCATAACATATATATATATATATATATATATATATATATATATATATATATATATATATATTAAAATTCACATTACAACCAAAACGTCTGCGGTTTCTCTCTTCTTTTGAATATATATATATATATATATATATATATATATATATATATATATATATCAATTATGTAGTGCGTATTCAATTTATATAACGTCAATCATTCATACGAAAAACAAATAATGAAGCTAATTATATGGCAAGAATCCCTCTCGCAAACAATATTTAATAATAAAATACAATCAACTTCGAATCCGTTAATGAATGGTATGATCCTTGTTTATAAATTCCGGTTTTATCAGGTTTTATTTTTTCTACTAGCCAGGCTTTCAATCGTTTCGAACGACTATCATCAGGTAGACATTTGAATGTGTTTTTGTTAAATTCCAGGGTAATAATGAGACATCGAAAGATAGTGCTGACCGAAAGAAGTGTTTTTTTAGCAATGTGATATTGTTAAATGTAAGAATAATTTTGGAGCCTGCAGTCGCGACCTTGAGGTTGAATTTTTTTTTTTTAATTTGAAAAATGTGCGTTCTTGTACTGAAGAAGTAAGCTTTTTTATAGTAAAGGTGGCATGAACTAAATTGTTCAATAATTAGAGTAATGTCACAGTTATTATCAGGAATTCGCACTTAGGATCAGGTTATTTTAATATCAATTATGTAGTGCGTATTCAATTTATATATATATATGAACATATATGTACTCAATATTGGTCAAAGATTTTGCTATCTAAATGATTTTTAACTGAGTGTTTTAATGGTACCCTCAGATAAAAAATAAATTCGCGAGTATTCTATCTCTCACACACTCACACACACGCGCGCGCGCACACACACACATATATATATACACATATGTGTGTGTTTGTGTACGTGTGAGAGAGAGAATACACACGGATTTATATATATGTGTGATTTGTGTCTATGGCGGTATTAGGAGACAGCACGAATTCTCACAAATTTATAGAGGATTGAAAGTAGATTGTATACAATTGTTTGGATGTACATATATATATATATATATATATATATATATATATATATATATATATATATATATATATATATATATGCAAGTTTCATTAAAAACGACAGACAAGGTACTACGGTTAAGTTTTTTATTTAATTTTTCTTGTGTACGAACAAGAGCTTTCTTTGCTGGACAAAGGGTGTGTAAGAACTGTCCAAATGTTTTACTTTTCCGAGCGCCTTCGGCTATATCTTTAGCCATTATCAAGGATGATTTGATTTTTCAGCTTAATTGAGTGTGTGCATTATGTATATGTCTTAGTGTGTAGTAGTGGTGTTTTAATTTCCTTAAGGGGCATTTGAACTCATAAATAATGTTCGTTCTTTGCAAAGAAAGCTCTTGTTCGTACACAAGAAAAATTAAATAAAAAGTTTAACCGTAGTACTGTCGCAGTTAGCTCCCTTCATTTCCTTAACCCGTCAACAGGGGTCTCTCTCTCCCGGGTGTATAAATACTGGCTGACCTTTCGCCTCTATATATATATATATATATATATATATATATATATATATATCTTCTCTCTGCTTACGCGCACGTGTGAGCAACTATGTCGATTTCGGCCGCGGGCTGAAACCTCGCACGTGGGGCGAGGTACAAAAAACTTGCTCTAAGAATTTCCAATATGTGAACTCTTATACACAACCAGCGTTTCCTACATTCTGGGAACACGCTAAAACAAAATTCACCCGTACGGACATTCAACTAAAAACAACACAGACACACAACTTTCCATGCAGACACTGTAACATTTTATTCATGTCTTCAATGTATTGTAACTCGTGTTTTAATCTATTTGTAATTCACGTATTAATATATATTTGTTTTCTACATATATATCGGTCTTCTTTACCTTCTTTGGACTTCATTTAAAGTCCAACATTCTTATGTAGCTGGACCGGCCAGCGGAAGCCTTAACCTAGAGATAACTCATCTTCTCTTCTTCCATTCACCACACACCGCAGCGGTCCACTACAGTACCTTGTCTGTCGTTTTTAATGAAATTTGCATAAAAGAAGGATTGCTGCCTAAATATACAACTATCAAATTACACGACCCGGCAGCCAACAAGGAAAATAGCACCACTACATTCAGAAAAAAACTCGTCTTACGACAAATAAAATCATCCCAAAATGACATCCAACATTTAAACAACGAACTCCACAAACATAACACGATACGAAAAAACACCTTGACCGAACAGGAATATAATGAGGCACTGTACCAACTCAACCTTAGCATCAGCGAGCACCAACTTACACACAGACAAATAATTACAAAAAAGCTGTGTAAATTATACCAAGGAAACATTTTACTACCTAACAACGATGACAAATATTTAAATTTATCCAACCACAAATTAACTGATGACCAAAAAGAATTTTTAAATTTAGGGCCAAACTGTCACATCCAACCTAAATTTGACCTCATCACTAAGACAACGGAAATTGAAATTCTACACCAGTGACTATCCCAACTTGCTACACGTGGAGACATAGTAGTTCATCCAGACCTGAGAGACCTACTCAAGGCCGAAGGCTTGAAGAACCGATACCCTGGCAACAACCATAGTAGCATCTTAACGCCAAAACTGAGAAAGGCCGCGAAAGAGTTAAAATGCAATCCCGACATCGTCATCAGACGAGCTGATAAAGCTAACACATACGTTATTCTCGATAGAGCCGATTACCACCAAAAATTAAAGAATATCGTCGACGACCGGACAAAATTCACAAAACTGAAAAGAAATCCCACTGTGACTTTAAAAAGGTCAACAAATTAATAACAGCTCACAACGCTGAAGTTGGTTCCCTGAAAATTCAAAAAATTGTTGTAGATTACCAACCGGGATATTTATATGGAAACATAAAATCCCATAATTAGGATACCCGCTACGACCAATCATTTCCCAGATCCCAACACCTATCTACGAACTATCGAAATTCCTGAACGACATCATCACTCCATACCTGCCTAACAATTACAGCATCACATCCACCCACGAATTCCTGCAAATTTTAAATCTACAAAAAAAAAAACAAGGTATAATAGCGTCACTTGACGTTGAAAACTTATTTGCAAACGTCCCCGTCGAACAAACAATTGACATTATCCTCAATTCCGTATACTCTAATAAGTCTATCACTCCGCCACCCATCAAACCACCCATACTAAAAAAAACTACTACACGAATGCACAACCAAAGTCCCATTCTACGACCATAATGGCAATATCTACACCCAAACTAATGGCGTCGGCATGGGAAATCCACTCGGCCCATGCTTTGCCAACTATTACATATCCCACGTAGAAAATACGATATCCATACAAGTCCATAAACCGAAGATATACGTACGCTACGTAGACGATATTTTCATTTTAGCGAACAACATTAAACAAATAGACACACTTAAGACCGCATTTGAGAAAAAATCCGTCCTTAACTTCACTCATGAACTTAGCCAGAAAAACAAACTTCCATTCCTCGATGTCCTCGTTGAATACAGCAATAACACTTTCATTACATCCTTATACAAAAAACCCACCAGCAGGAACTCTTGTCACCTAAACTTTAAAAGCGAATATCCACTTAGGTATAAAATAGCTGTAATAAAAAAACTTTCTAGAAAGAGCACACCAAAATTCATCCTCTAGACTACTCTTCCTCAAAGAACTTAATAACGTAAAACAAACCCTAATCAACAACGGCTTCCCTAACCATCTTATAGACCACAAAACATTCTGAAAAAGATCGTCTTTCAGTCATATCCCAACACATTTCGTTACTGGTAAAATTCATCATTTATTTTCTTGGCTCCATTAACAATCAAATCTATATTATGTGACGGTTTGTTTATTTATTTATTTTTTAAACAGTTTCATTCGAGATTAAGCATCCGAACAAATACAATTTATACAAAACAGCATGTTCCTTCGAAGAACTGTTCGGATTATTGGTCATCTTTACGTCGTCGCACCAACTCTTCAACTGATCTATTCGGCAGCTTTGTTCTTGTCTACATTCCGTAAAACACAATATCTGCCCAGCTTTCATTTTTTAGCTAGATATTGAGCATACCTGACTTTTGACATATAGTTAACTAGAGAGAATCGAACTCGCAGTAAACTAGTACCGTGGTCATGTTGTTAACCATTATACCACATCGAGGTCTCCTAAGCGCTTTATCTCTTTTTTACATAAATCTATTTTAGAGTAGGTAAACAGGAGGTGAATTCCAAACCAAGAAGCTAACAGGAAATCACCACATCACGTTCCCCAAGAAGGCATGGTATTTCCCAAATAAGAAAGAAAATGTATCTGTAGCCAATTGTAGACGTCTATATCTTTAAGTAATATGTCCTTTTAATAATATATGTTTAAGAAAAAGGTTATTTGTCGATATTTCTGAGATGAGGCATTATGTACATTATTTAAATTATTCGGACTATTGTCCTCATCTTTGTTGCCATATTTATCAAAACGTTTAGGCCGTTGTATGGCTGCGGAAAGAAATATAATGCGGAGACAGGCCGCCCCCATAAGATAAGGCTTCAAGAAAACCAGAAAGCTGTAACACGAGGGGAAGTGGAAAAATCAGGCGTGGTTGAGCCAAATTAAACATCGCCTCCTGCTCTTTGCATTTGTTTATAAACAAGTCTTCGCCAACCCGATTTGAAATTTACTCTATCCAGGTAATCGAAGGTGATGGGGTAGTTTGGCTTGTATCTCCGGTAGTACTTCCCTCAATCGTCCCGGAGTTATTATACTCGGAGACAGGTGTCCCAGCGACAGCATGTCTAATTGTGCTCTCACATGCTCCTACAATACCGTTAAGGAACGACTTGTCTGGCGTACCTTACTCATTATAGCCAATAACTGAAAATATCTTTGCAAGAACCCTTCTAACTTCTGTAACCTTGTGGTTATAGACGTAGTTACATTTAACACTTCTACTCTAAGCGCTTGTAGGTGCGAAATTAACCAATTAATATTTCCTCTATTTTGAACTAATTCCAGCCTAGTGACGTTTAGTATGGATACACTTTCTTTAACCAACTGAGTCATGGCTTGTTTCTCCTGCTTTGCCACTTTTAATTTCCTCTTAATTACCTTCACTTCGCCTTCGGAGACTGTACGAAACAAAACGCTCAATGCCTTTCCCATTATAGGTAGTACTGCCCTCTTCTGCCTGGTCCGTAACAACTTTATTCCTTTCAAATAGTAATTCATGTCCTTCCATTGTCTCTCAAGTATTAATGACTCTTGAGCTACGGGGTATAATATACGATGGTATACCGGCGTCTGTAAGTATTCTCTCTCAATTTGTGTCCTGGTTGTATCTAGTTTGTCCACCTCGGCCCTCACCTGTCCCAGCAACTGCTCATGCGGTCGTAGGTCTATTACCAATGTTATCAACCAGTTTGATCTAGTTATAACCACTTCGCTCGTTTTCTTAAATATAGTATTCTCACTGTGTTCCCAGGTATAGGCTACCAGAACCAGCATCATCAGTACCGTGAGCCTCCTCTCGTCCATGTCTGCAACATATTGAGAGAAGAATTCGTCTTACTCAATCATCCTGTTTTTGGTTTCCATTAGGTGGTTATATCTTAAAGCAACTCATCAAGTGCCGACCTGCACCCCCACCAATGCCGCACATGCATGGGGGCCCTTCCACACAATCCACAACACCGAGGACAATACCGGGTCACCCCCAGACTGTCGCTCATTCGGCACAACCATTGTACTGGTTTCACTTAACCTTGGAGCTAGGGCTGCACCGCCCCCCCCCCACCTAAATCGCAATTTCAGCGGCAATTCCCCATTAACACTAGGCGCTTCTCCAGCCCGCAATTTACTCTGCAATTGTGCTAACGGAATTTCATCATCTTCTTCCCATTCACTCAGTTCCTCTTCTTCCCTAAGGTTAGGGTCAATTACTGCCTCCTCAGAAGGTCCCGCTGGGGTCCACTTTGTCTCCCTCAGCCTTCGAATGGTAGTTCGGATAATTTCAATCTCTTCACTCCCATCGCTTTCACTCTCCGTCTCCAGGTTTTCCGTTTCTACTAACGTAGTTCTCCTCAGGCTTTTCTGTTTAGTTCTTGTTTCGGCTCCTTCCCATTCCCCTATTTCCGCTAGTTTGATATCATTCGCATACACTCTCTTTACTTTCCCGGTCACTTGGTCCCATATCACAAAGGAAACCGGACCCGTCTGCTCTACTATTCTATAATATGGGCTCCATCTCTGCCCAATTTACCTTCTCTCACATGCATTCTATAATATACTGGACCCCCGATCTGGAAGGAGACTTCTCCTCTGCCCTTGTTTATCCTATCGTTTCGCCTCTTCTGGGCTCTCCGAATCCTTCTCCTAACCTGCGCAGTCCCTGTTGCTTAGTGCATCTACATATACATCGGCCAACGAGGCTGAATAGGGCCACTGTTCCGTGTCGCCAACACCTGAAAGGCTAATGCTGCGATCCTTTCTCCCAATTCTTCATTTGTCTCTCCTTGTTGCTGCAGCCGAAATAGTTTCCTGACTGCCTCAATGGCAGTACGCTCACTTGCGGATTTAAGCTCTGTCCATGTCGAGACTGGGTTTTCTTTGTACTATGTCCCTATAAACTTATTCACCTGCCCCGCTGCGGCGTCGTAAGCCAAGAGCACCATCTCCTGATCTGATAAGCCATAAATCACCTGCTTCTTTTGGATGGAGAGAATCCATTCATGCAAGTTTGCAGCGTTACCTTTATAAGTGGGTAGCTTCATGCTACCTATCAGCCTTCTGAAACCTATCGTTATTTCGGGGACCCCCTCGTCCTCAATGTCGGTTGTGGCGTCTGACCCTGCTACACTCATCCTACCACTTTCCCACGAGAAGAGATATTAACGACAAACAAGGAAACTACTTAACACGGCGGTGCGCTTCAACTGCGTACAAGGTTTGACAAAAATCAACAATATTACTGGCAGATCTAAGTGCAATGAGTGAGTAGAGGAAACCAAAAAGTTACTTACCTGAGGTCCGCTGCTCCGTGTTTTTCTTTTTTTATCTTTTTTTTTAGTAATATCGTCTGCTGCCACGTTGTGTTAAATGTTAGATCCAGTAGGCGGGGTGGGTATTGTCCATATGCTCACGGTCGATTGGGGATGTAGGCACGGGTGTGAGGGTGGGAGGCAGGAAAATTAGAATGTGGCGAAAAAAAAGGAAATAATATCTGCAGAAACCAAACAACAATGGGTAAGATATTGATGTGTTTTATATAAGGAAACAACAACAGTAGAAAAAATTACAGAAGGATAGAAATGCAATTAACATAAGAAAAGAGGTTAACTCCTCTACCGATTTTCCAACAGAGAGAGGTGTGTGTGTGATTAACTCGTTCCAAATCGACTTGGGAGGATGTGTGGCTCGTAATCCCAGCCCTACGTGGAAGTGTAGCTTTTCAGTTTGTTGTCGTAAATGACAAACGTTAGGTTTCAGCGGCTTTTCAATGCGACTGCTACAACGAAGATGATATTTCTTGAAGTCCTTATCTCGGACTCGTCACTGGACCGACTCACTGCAACGACAGTCTCTCTACTCTCTCGACGACAGTCTCTTTCGTCTCTTCGAGAATTCTCTCCCGACTGCCTTATTAGCAAAATTTCGAGTTAGTATAGCAACCGAAGGTTATAAACCAGGTTGTTAACGCGCTTAACACGAGTGTCGCCATAATCACGTGTATTTGCAAAGTTTCTGTTGCTTACCCAGATCTATTTCTAATCTCTTAGTGGATAAAATTAATTCGTTCATTCCAATTGTCTTTTCGTTGACCAAATTCAGCGGATACAACTTATGTTTAGATTAGATTTCGCTAGCGGTAAACATACACTGATCTTACCTACCCGGTCCAGTTTACTTCAATATGTTTTATCAAAAATATTATTTTCGTCTATTTTTGTTTTTAATGACCCATATTAAACATCGCCTCCTGCCCTTTGCATTTGTTTATAAACAAGTCTTCGCCAACCCGATTTGAAATTCACTCTTTATCCATCAGCCGTATTAGGTTTCATATATCATTGTTCTAGATTCTTTCCTATTAATAGCGCTGACACAGTTTGTAACTTCACAGGAGATCGTGTTTTCTATTTTCAATCAATAAACGTTATGTTTGCGTGTGTGCATTGATGTTGGTATGTTCGTCAACCTCTGTTACACATCTATGGAACTCTTATCTAGCTTCTTCCTTTCCAGTCATTTTTGATCTTCAAAATATTAAATGCAAACTCATTCGTTATCTTCTGTGTCTTTAAATCTTGCGCTTTTGTTTCTTTATATTCTCTCACACTTAGTAACCCCTTGCATCTTAGTGGCTTTTTTCTCTTGCTTGCGGCAAAATGTAAAACTTAAAAAAATGAAAGTTAGGAAGCTTGTTTCTAACAGAAAGATTTTATTAAAAAAAGGTCAGACCAAGGATATCCGGTTCTCACGTGTCCATTAAAGCTTAGAAGCCCAGAGACTTTTTCACATAATTATGTTTAATAATAAAATACTTAATAAGCACAAACATTTTTCTCCTCCCAAAAGTGAATTGGACACTAAAACTTTCTTGCTGTTACGATAGAAATTTATGTTTTCCTACATTTTTTTTTTCACAAATTATTTCAATCTGCATTCTTTTTCTCTATCACAATATATTTCTCAACATATTTACATCAATTTGCTACTAAAATAAATAGATTCAGGTGAATGAACTTATTGCTACTGTAAACAGAAGATGAAAAGGTGTTTATGTATATTTAAGTTTTCGAATGTATAAATATGTCAGTAAAGCTTGTGATCATAAATTGAGTATGAACTCAATAAACCAGTACCCTTGGGACTAGGCCACTATGTGAGCACAGAAAATGCTAGGGAACAGAAATCATTCCTTAAAAAGAAGCGCTGTGTGAACATAGACATGCCAGCTTATTTTACACATATATTGCAGTGTTATCAAAAGTAGAACAAAGATGAAAACAGGAAATCAAACAACTATTAAGACTTCCAAAGAAATAAAATAGAGGGACATATCTCCGTTGGAATGGGGTATGTCTATGAATGTACAACACTAAAAGTATCAACAAAATACAGGTATATATACCTTTTGGAATTTTCAAGCTTTTTCACCCATCAAGATACCTTTGCTTCTGGTCTGTTTTAGGCAATTTGAAT
Organism: Acanthosepion esculentum; assembly: GCA_964036315.1. Taxonomy (NCBI): domain Eukaryota; kingdom Metazoa; phylum Mollusca; class Cephalopoda; order Sepiida; family Sepiidae; genus Acanthosepion; species Acanthosepion esculentum. The sequence continues at coordinate 142,618,265 of OZ038478.1, read as the reverse complement.
TGCCTGTAACACCAGAGAGTGGTGCCTCTTCATCGGCAGCTCATCCAGGTTCCCTAAAGATATGCTGTTTCATAATGGAAACATGTATTCATCTCTACCCCTGGATGAATTGGTGCAAGGCACGACAAAGTGGAAAGAGTCATAAATTGGGCTATTCATTTTTCTCCTAATCATGTATTATAATCCTTTGCAATGAATATTGTATCCCTTTCTTAATGCAACAAAGATGGTTATCAATGCAGTCTAAGGGAGTAGCCAATAGCCAAGTGAACTCTATAATAATAAGAATAAAAGCAATAAGAGCGGTAAACAAAATGGAAAGACTCATGTGTTGGGCTCTTAATTTTTTTCTCTTAGTTTTGTCCCTTTCTTAATGCAACAAAGATAGTTATCAATGCAGTCTAAGGGAGTAGCCAATAGCCAAGTGAACTCTATAATAATAAGAATGAAAGCAATAAGAGCGGTAAACAAAATGGAAAGACTCATGGGTTGGGCTCTTAATTTTTTTCTCTTAGTTTTGTCCCTTTCTTAATGCAACAAAGATGGTTATCAATGCAGTCTAAGGGAGTAGCCAATAGCCAAGTGAACTCTATAATAATAAGAATAAAAGCAATAAGAGCGGTAAACAAAATGGAAAGACTCATGTGTTGGGCTCTTAATTTTTTTCTCTTAGTTTTGTCCCTTTCTTAGTGCAACAAAGATGGTTATCAATGCAGTCTAAGGGAGTAGCCAATAGCCAAGTGAACTCTATAATAATAAGAATAAAAGCAATAAGAGTGGTAAACAAAATGGAAAGACTCATGTGTTGGGCTCTTGATTTTTTTCTCTTAGTTTTGTCCCTTTCTTAATGCAACAAAGATGGTTATCAATGCAGTCTGAGGGAGTAGCCAATAGCCAAGTGAACTCTATAATAATAAGAATAAAAGCAATATGAGCGGTAAACAAAATGGAAAGACTCATGTGTTGGGCTCTTAATTTTTTTCTCTTAGTTTTGTCCCTTTCTTAATGCAACAAAGATGGTTATCAATGCAGTCTAAGGGAGTAGCCAATAGCAGAGTGAACTCTATAATAATAAGAATAAAAGCAATAAGAGCGGTAAACAAAATGGAAAGACTGATGTGTTGGGCTCTTAATTTTTTTCTCTTAGTTTTGTCCCTTTCTTAATGCAACAAAGATGGTTATCAATGCAGTCTAAGGGAGAAGCCAATAGCCAAGTGAACTCTATAATAATAAGAATAAAAGCAATAAGAGCGGTAAACAAAATGGAAAGACTCATGTGTTGGGCTCTTAATTTTTTTCTCTTAATTTTGTCCCTTTCTTAATGCAACAAAGATGGTTATCAATGCAGTCTAAGGGAGTAGCCAATAGCCAAGTGAACTCTATAATAATAAGAATAAAAGCAATAAGAGCGGTAAACAAGATGGAAAGACTCATGTGTTGGGCTCTTAATTTTTTTCTCTTAGTTTTGTCCCTTTCTTAATGCAACAAAGATGGTTATCAATGCAGTCTAAGGGAGTAGCCAATAGCCAAGTGAACTCTATGATAATAAGAATAAAAGCAATAAGAACGGTAAACAAAATGGAAAGACTCATGTGTTGGGCTCTTAATTTTTTTCTCTTAGTTTTGACCCTTTCTTAATGCAACAAAGATGGTTATCAATGCAGTCTAAGGGAGTAGCCAATAGCCAAGTGAACTCTATAATAATAAGAATAAAAGCAATAAGAGCGGTAAACAAGATGGAAAGACTCATGTGTTGGGCTCTTAAATATTTTCTCTTCGTTTTGTCCCTTTCTTAATGCAACAAAGATGGTTATCAATGCAGTCTAAGGGAGTAGCCAATAGCCACGTGAACTCTATAATAATAAGAATAAAAGCAATAAGAGCGGTAAACAAAATGGAAAGACTCATGTGTTGGGCTCTTAATTTTTTTCTCTTAGTTTTGTCCCTTTCTTAGTGCAACAAAGATGTTTATCAATGCAGTCTAAGGGAGTAGCCAATAGCCAAGTGAACTCTATAATAATAAGAATAAAAGCAATAAGAGCGGTAAACAAAATGGAAAGACTCATGTGTTGGGCTCTTAATTTTTTTCTCTTAGTTTTGTCCCTTTCTTAATGCAACAAAGATGGTTATCAATGCAGTCTAAGGGAGTAGCCAATAGCCACGTGAACTCTATAATGATAAGAATAAAAGCAATAAGAGCGGTAAACAAAATGGAAAGACTCATGTGTTGGGCTCTCAATTTTTTTCTCTTAGTTTTGTCCCTTTCTTAGTGCAAAAAAGATGGTTATCAATGCAGTCTAAGGAAGTAGCCAATAGCCAAGTGAACTGTATAATAATAAGAATAAATGCAATAAGAGCGGTAAACAAAATAGAAAGACTCATGTGTTGGGCTCTTAATTTTTTTCTCTTAGTTTTGTCCCTTTCTTAGTGCAACAAAGATGGTTATCAATGCAGTCTAAGGGAGTAGCCAATAGCCAAGTGAACTCTATAATAATAAGAATAAAAGCAATAAGAGCGGTAAACAAAATGGAAAGACTCATGTGTTGGGCTCTTGATATTTTTCTCTTAGTTTTGTCCCTTTCTTAATGCAACAAAGATGGTTATCAATGCAGTCTAAGGGAGTAGCCAATAGCCAAGTGAACTCTATAATAATAAGAATAAAAGCAATAAGAGCGGTAAACAAAATTGAAAGACTCATGTGTTGGGCTCTTAATTTTTTTCTCTTAGTTTTGTCCCTTTCTTAATGCAACAAAGATGGTTATCAATGCAGTCTAAGGGAGTAGCCAATAGCCAAGTGAACTCTATAATAATAAGAATAAAAGCAATAAGAACGGTAAACAAAATGGAAAGACTCATGTGTTGGGCTCTTAATTTTTTTCTCTTAGTTTTGTCCCTTTCTTAATGCAACAAAGATGGTTATCAATGCAGTCTAAGGGAGTAGCCAATAGCCAAGTGAACTCTATAATAATAAGAATAAAAGCAATAAGAGCGGTAAACAAGATAAAAAGACTCATGTGTTGGGCTCTTAAATATTTTCTCTTCGTTTTGTCCCTTTCTTAATGCAACAAAGATGGTTATCAATGCAGTCTAAGGGAGTAGCCAATAGCCACGTGAACTCTATAATAATAAGAATAAAAGCAATAAGAGCGGTAAACAAAATGGAAAGACTCATGTGTTGGGCTCTTAATTTTTTTCTCTTAGTTTTGTCCCTTTCTTAGTGCAACAAAGATGTTTATCAATGCAGTCTAAGGGAGTAGCCAATAGCCAAGTGAACTCTATAATAATAAGAATAAAAGCAATAAGAGCGGTAAACAAAATGAAAAGACTCATGTGTTGGGCTCTTAATTTTTTTCTCTTAGTTTTGTCCCTTTCTTAATGCAACAAAGATGGTTATCAATGCAGTCTAAGGGAGTAGCCAATAGCCACGTGAACTCTATAATGATAAGAATAAAAGCAATAAGAGCGGTAAACAAAATGGAAAGACTCATGTGTTGGGCTCTCAATTTTTTTCTCTTAGTTTTGTCCCTTTCTTAGTGCAAAAAAGATGGTTATCAATGCAGTCTAAGGAAGTAGCCAATAGCCAAGTGAACTGTATAATAATAAGAATAAATGCAATAAGAGCGGTAAACAAAATAGAAAGACTCATGTGTTGGGCTCCTAATTTTTTTCTCTTAGTTTTGTCCCTTTCTTAGTGCAACAAAGATGGTTATCAATGCAGTCTAAGGGAGTAGCCAATAGCCAAGTGAACTCTATAATAATAAGAATAAAAGCAATAAGAGCGGTAAACAAAATTGAAAGACTCATGTGTTGGGCTCTTAATTTTTTTCTCTTAGTTTTGTCCCTTTCTTAATGCAACAAAGATGGTTATCAATGCAGTCTAAGGGAGTAGCCAAAAGCCAAGTGAACTCTATAATAATAAGAATAAAAGAAATAAGAACGGTAAACAAAATGGAAAGACTCATGTGTTGGGCTCTTAATTTTTTTCTCTTAGTTTTGTCCCTTTCTTAATGCAACAAAGATGGTTATCAATGCAGTCTAAGGGAGTAGCCAATAGCCAAGTGAACTCTATAATAATAAGAATAAAAGCAAGAAGAGCGGTAAACAAGATGGAAAGACTCATCTGTTGGGCTCTTAAATTTTTTCTCTTAGTTTTGTCCCTTTCTTAATGCAACAAAGATGGTTATCAATGCAGTCTAAGGGAGTAGCCAATAGCCACGTGAACTCTATAATAATAAGAATAAAAGCAATAAGAGCGGTAAACAAAATGGAAAGACTCATGTGTTGGGCTCTTAATTTTTTTCTCTTAGTTTTGTCCCTTTCTTAGTGCAACAAAGATGGTTATCAATGCAGTCTAAGGGAGTAGCCAATAGCCAAGTGAACTCTATAATAATAAGAATAAAAGCAATAAGAGCGGTAAACAAAATGGAAAGACTCATGTGTTGGGATCTTGAATTTTTCTCTTACTTTTGTCCCTTTCTTAATGCAACAAAGATGGTTATCAATGCAGTCTAAGGGAGTAGCCAATAGCCAAGTGAACTCTAAAATAATAAGAATGAAAGCAATAAGAGCGATAAACAAAATAGAAAGACTCATGTGTTGGGCTGTTAATTTTTTCTCTTAGTTTTGTCCCTTTCTTAATGCAACAAAGATGGTTATCAATGCAGTCTAAGGGAGTAGCCAATAGCCACGTGAACTCTATAATAATAAGAATAAAAGCAATAAGAGCGGTAAACAAAATGGAAAGACTCATGTGTTGGGCTCTTAATTTTTTTCTCTTAGTTTTGTCCCTTTCTTAATGCAACAAAGATGGTTATCAATGCAGTCTAAGGGAGTAGCCAATAGCCAAGTGAACTCTATAATAATAAGAATAAAAGCAATAAGAGCGGTAAACAAAATGGAAAGACTCATGTGTTGGGCTCTTAATTTTTTTCTCTTAGTTTTGTCTCTTTCTTAATGCAACAAAGATGGTTATCAATGCAGTCTAAGGGAGTAGCCAATAGCCACGTGATCTCTATAATAATAAGAATAAAAGCAATAAGAGCGGTAAACAAAATGGAAAGACTCAGGTGTTGGGCTCTTAATTTTTTTCTCTTAGTTTTGTCCCTTTCTTAATGCAACAAAGATGGCTATCAATGCAGTCTAAGGGAGTAGCCAATAGCCACGTGAACTCTATAATGATAAGAATAAAAGCAATAAGAGCGGTAAACAAAATGGAAAGACTCATGTGTTGGGCTCTCAAATTTTTCTCTTAGTTTTGTCCCTTTCTTAGTGCAACAAAGATGGTTATCAATGCAGTCTAAGGGAGTAGCCAATAGCCAAGTGAACTCTATAATAATAAGAATAAAAGCAATAAGAGCGGTAAACAAAATTGAAAAACTCATGTGTTGGGCTCTTAATTTTTTTCTCTTAGATTTGTCCCTTTCTTAGTGCAACAAAGATGGTTATCAATGCAGTCTAAGGGAGTAGCCAATAGCCAAGTGAACTGTATAATAATAAGAATAAGATCAATAAGAGCGGTAAACAAAATGGAAAGACTCATGTGTTGGGCTCTTGATTTTTTTCTCTTAGTTTAGTCCCTTTCTTAATGCAACAAAGATGGTTATCAATGCAGTCTAAGGGAGTAGCCAATAGCCAAGTGAACTCTATAATAATAAGAATAAAATCAATAAGAGCGGTAAATAAAATGGAAAGACTCATGTGTTGGGCTCTTAATTTTTTTCTCTTAGTTTTGTCCCTTTCTTAGTTCAACAAAGATGGTTATCAATGCAGTCTAAGGGAGTAGCCAATAGCCAAGTGAACTCTATAATAATAAGAATGAAAGCAATAAGAGCGGTAAACAAAATGGAAAGACTCATGAGTTGGGCTCTTAATTTTTTTCTCTAAGTTTTGTCCCTTTCTTAATGCAACAAAGATGGCTATCAATGCAGTCTAAGGGAATAGCCAATAGCCAAGTGAACTCTATAATAATAAGAATAAAAGCAATAAGAGCGGTAAACAAAATTGAAAGACTCATGTGTTGGGCTCTTAATTTTTTTCTCTTACTTTTGTCCCTTTCTTTGTGCAACATATATGGTTATCAATGCAGTCTAAGGGAGTAGCCAATAGCCAAGTGAACTCTATAATAATAAGAATGAAAGCAATAAGAGCGGTAAACAAAATGGAAAGACTCATGCGTTGGGCTCTTAATTTTTTTCTCTTAGTTTTGTCCCTTTCTTAATGCAACAAAGATGGCTATCAATGCAGTCTAAGGGAGTAGCCAATAGCCAAGTGAACTCTATAATAATAAGAATAAAAGCAATAAGAGCGGTAAACAAAATGGAAAGACTCATGTGTTGGGCTCTTAATATTTTTCTCTTAGTTTTGTCCCTTTCTTAATGCAACAAAGATGGTTATCAATGCAGTCTAAGGGAGTAGCCAATAGCCAAGTGAACTCTATAATAATAAGAATAAAAGCAATAAGAGCGGTAAACAAAATTGAAAGACTCATGTGTTAGGCTTTTAAATTTTTTCTCTTAGTTTTGTCCCTTTCTTAGTGCAACAAAGATGGTTATCAATGCAGTCTAAGGGAGTAGCCAATAGCCAAGTGAACTGTATAATAATAAGAATAAGATCAATAAGAGCGGTAAACAAAATGGAAAGACTCATGTGTTGGGCTCTTGATTTTTTTCTCTTAGTTTAGTCCCTTTCTTAATGCAACAAAGATGGTTATCAATGCAGTCTAAGGGAGTAGCCAATAGCCAAGTGAACTCTATAATAATAAGAATAAAATCAATAAGAACGGTAAATAAAATGGAAAGACTCATGTGTTGGGCTCTTAATTTTTTTCTCTTAGTTTTGTCCCTTTCTTAGTTCAACAAAGATGGTTATCAATGCAGTCTAAGGGAGTAGCCAATAGCCAAGTGAACTCTATAATAATAAGAATGAAAGCAATAAGAGAGGTAAACAAAATGGAAAGACTCATGCGTTGGGCTCTTAATTTTTTTCTCTTAGTTTTGTCCCTTTCTTAATGCAACAAAGATGGCTATCAATGCAGTCTAAGGGAATAGCCAATAGCCAAGTGAACTCTATAATAATAAGAATAAAAGCAATAAGAGCGGTAAACAAAATTGAAAGACTCATGTGTTGGGCTCTTAATTTTTTTCTCTTACTTTTGTCCCTTTCTTTGTGCAACAAATATGGTTATCAATGCAGTCTAAGGGAGTAGCCAATAGCCAAGTGAACTCTATAATAATAAGAATGAAAGCAATAAGAGCGGTAAACAAAATGGAAAGACTCATGCGTTGGGCTCTTAATTTTTTTCTCTTAGTTTTGTCCCTTTCTTAATGCAACAAAGATGGCTATCAATGCAGTCTAAGGGAGTAGCCAATAGCCAAGTGAACTCTATAATAATAAGAATAAAAGCAATAAGAGCGGTAAACAAAATGGAAAGACTCATGTGTTGGGCTCTTAATATTTTTCTCTTAGTTTTGTCCCTTTCTTAATGCAACAAAGATGGTTATCAATGCAGTCTAAGGGAGTAGCCAATAGCCAAGTGAACTCTATAATAATAAGAATAAAAGCAATAAGAGCGGTAAACAAGATGGAAAGACTCATGTGTTGGGCTCTTAATTTTTTTCTCTTAGTTTTGTCCCTTTCTTAATGCAACAAAGATGGTTATCAATGCAGTCTAAGGGAGTAGCCAATAGCCAAGTGAACTCTATAATAATAAGAATAAAAGCAATAAGAGCGGTAAACAAGATGGAAAGACTCATGTGTTGGGCTCTTAAATATTTTCTGTTCGTTTTGTCCCTTTCTTAATGCAACAAAGATGGTTATCAATGCAGTCTAAGGGAGTAGCCAATAGCCACGTGAACTCTATAATAATAAGAATAAAAGCAATAAGAGCGGTAAACAAAATGGAAAGACTCATGTGTTGGGCTCTTAATTTTTTTCTCTTAGTTTTGTCCCTTTCTTAGTGCAACAAAGATGTTTATCAATGCAGTCTAAGGGAGTAGCCAATAGCCAAGTGAACTCTATAATAATAAGAATAAAAGCAATAAGAGCGGTAAACAAAATGGAAAGACTCATGTGTTGGGCTCTTAATTTTTTTCTCTTAGTTTTGTCCCTTTCTTAATGCAACAAAGATGGTTATCAATGCAGTCTAAGGGAGTAGCCAATAGCCACGTGAACTCTATAATGATAAGAATAAAAGCAATAAGAGCGGTAAACAAAATGGAAAGACTCATGTGTTGGGCTCTCAATTTTTTTCTCTTAGTTTTGTCCCTTTCTTAGTGCAACAAAGATGGTTATCAATGCAGTCTAAGGAAGTAGCCAATAGCCAAGTGAACTGTATAATAATAAGAATAAATGCAATAAGAGCGGTAAACAAAATAGAAGACTCATGTGTTGGGCTCTTAATTTTTTTCTCTTAGTTTTGTCCCTTTCTTAGTGCAACAAAGATGGTTATCAATGCAGTCTAAGGGAGTAGCCAATAGCCAAGTGAACTCTATAATAATAAGAATAAAAGCAATAAGAGCGGTAAACAAAATGGAAAGACTCATGTGTTGGGCTCTTGATTTTTTTCTCTTAGTTTTGTCCCTTTCTTAATGCAACAAAGATGGTTATCAATGCAGTCTAAGGGAGTAGCCAATAGCCAAGTGAACTCTATAATAATAAGAATAAAAGCAATAAGAGCGGTAAACAAAATTGAAAGACTCATGTGTTGGGCTCTTAATTTTTTTCTCTTAGTTTTGTCCCTTTCTTAATGCAACAAAGATGGTTATCAATGCAGTCTAAGGGAGTAGCCAATAGCCAAGTGAACTCTATAATAATAAGAATAAAAGCAATAAGAACGGTAAACAAAATGGAAAGACTCATGTGTTGGGCTCTTAATTTTTTCTCTTAGTTTTGTCCCTTTCTTAATGCAACAAAGATGGTTAGCAATGCAGTCTAAGGGAGTAGCCAATAGCCAAGTGAACTCTATAATAATAAGAATAAAAGCAATAAGAGCGGTAAACAAAATGGAAAGACTCATGTGTTGGGCTCTTGAATTTTTCTCTTACTTTTGTCCCTATCTTAATGCAACAAAGATGGTTATCAATGCAGTCTAAGGGAGTAGCCAATAGCCAAGTGAACTCTATAATAATAAGAATAAAAGCAATAAGAGCGGTAAACAAAATGGAAAGACTCATGTGTTGGGCTCTTAATTTTTTTCTCTTAGTTTTGTCCCTTTCTTAATGCAACAAAGATGGTTATCAATGCAGTCTAAGGGAGTAGCCAATAGCCAAGTGAACTCTAAAATAATAAGAATGAAAGCAATAAGAGCGGTAAACAAAATGGAAAGATTCATGCGTTGGGCTCTTAATTTTTTTCTCTTAGTTTTGTCCCTTTCTTAATGCAACAAAGATGGTTATCAATGCAGTCTAAGGGAGTAGCCAATAGCCACGTGAACTCTATAATGATAAGAATAAAAGCAATAAGAGCGGTAAACAAAATGGAAAGACTCATGTGTTGGGCTCTCAATTTTTTTCTCTTAGTTTTGTCCCTTTCTTAGTGCAACAAAGATGGTTATCAATGCAGTCTAAGGAAGTAGCCAATAGCCAAGTGAACTGTATAATAATAAGAATAAATGCAATAAGAGCGGTAAACAAAATAGAAGACTCATGTGTTGGGCTCTTAATTTTTTTCTCTTAGTTTTGTCCCTTTCTTAGTGCAACAAAGATGGTTATCAATGCAGTCTAAGGGAGTAGCCAATAGCCAAGTGAACTCTATAATAATAAGAATAAAAGCAATAAGAGCGGTAAACAAAATGGAAAGACTCATGTGTTGGGCTCTTGATTTTTTTCTCTTAGTTTTGTCCCTTTCTTAATGCAACAAAGATGGTTATCAATGCAGTCTAAGGGAGTAGCCAATAGCCAAGTGAACTCTATAATAATAAGAATAAAAGCAATAAGAGCGGTAAACAAAATTGAAAGACTCATGTGTTGGGCTCTTAATTTTTTTCTCTTAGTTTTGTCCCTTTCTTAATGCAACAAAGATGGTTATCAATGCAGTCTAAGGGAGTAGCCAATAGCCAAGTGAACTCTATAATAATAAGAATAAAAGCAATAAGAACGGTAAACAAAATGGAAAGACTCATGTGTTGGGCTCTTAATTTTTTTCTCTTAGTTTTGTCCCTTTCTTAATGCAACAAAGATGGTTATCAATGCAGTCTAAGGGAGTAGCCAATAGCCAAGTGAACTCTATAATAATAAGAATAAAAGCAAGAAGAGCGGTAAACAAGATGGAAAGACTCATCTGTTGGGCTCTTAAATTTTTTCTCTCAGTTTTGTCCCTTTCTTAATGCAACAAAGATGGTTATCAATACAGTCTAAGGGAGTAGCCAATAGCCACGTGAACTCTATAATAATAAGAATAAAAGCAATAAGAGCGGTAAACAAAATGGAAAGACTCATGTGTTGGGCTCTTAATTTTTTTCTCTTAGTTTTGTCCCTTTCTTAGTGCAACAAAGATGGTTATCAATGCAGTCTAAGGGAGTAGCCAATAGCCAAGTGAACTCTATAATAATAAGAATAAAAGCAATAAGAGCGGTAAACAAAATGGAAAGACTCATGTGTTGGGCTCTTGAATTTTTCTCTTACTTTTGTCCCTATCTTAATGCAACAAAGATGGTTATCAATGCAGTCTAAGGGAGTAGCCAATAGCCAAGTGAACTCTATAATAATAAGAATAAAAGCAATAAGAGCGGTAAACAAAATGGAAAGACTCATGTGTTGGGCTCTTAATTTTTTTCTCTTAGTTTTGTCCCTTTCTTAATGCAACAAAGATGGTAATCAATGCAGTCTAAGAGAGTAGCCAATAGCCAAGTGAACTCTAAAATAATAAGAATGAAAGCAATAAGAGCGATAAACAAAATAGAAAGACTCATGTGTTGGGCTGTTAATTTTTTCTCTTAGTTTTGTCCCTTTCTTAATGCAACAAAGATGGTTATCAATGCAGTCTAAGGGAGTAGCCAATAGCCACGTGAACTCTATAATAATAAGAATAAAAGCAATAAGAGCGGTAAACAAAATGGAAAGACTCATGTGTTGGGCTCTTAATTTTTTTCTCTTAGTTTTGTCCCTTTCTTAATGCAACAAAGATGGTTATCAATGCAGTCTAAGGGAGTAGCCAATAGCCAAGTGAACTCTATAATAATAAGAATAAAAGCAATAAGAGCGGTAAACAAAATGGAAAGACTCATGTGTTGGGCTCTTAATTTTTTTCTCTTAGTTTTGTCTCTTTCTTAATGCAACAAAGATGGTTATCAATGCAGTCTAAGGGAGTAGCCAATAGCCACGTGATCTCTATAATAATAAGAATAAAAGCAATAAGAGCGGTAAACAAAATGGAAAGACTCAGGTGTTGGGCTCTTAATTTTTTTCTCTTAGTTTTGTCCCTTTCTTAATGCAACAAAGATGGCTATCAATGCAGTCTAAGGGAGTAGCCAATAGCCACGTGAACTCTATAATGATAAGAATAAAAGCAATAAGAGCGGTAAACAAAATGGAAAGACTCATGTGTTGGGCTCTCAAATTTTTCTTTTAGTTTTGTCCCTTTCTTAGTGCAACAAAGATGGTTATCAATGCAGTCTAAGGGAGTAGCCAATAGCCAAGTGAACTCTATAATAATAAGAATAAAAGCAATAAGAGCGGTAAACAAAATTGAAAGACTCATGTGTTGGGCTCTTAATTTTTTTCTCTTAGTTTTGTCCCTTTCTTAGTGCAACAAAGATGGTTATCAATGCAGTCTAAGGGAGTAGCCAATAGCCAAGTGAACTGTATAATAATAAGAATAAGATCAATAAGAGCGGTAAACAAAATGGAAAGACTCATGTGTTGGGCTCTTGATTTTTTTCTCTTAGTTTAGTCCCTTTCTTAATGCAACAAAGATGGTTATCAATGCAGTCTAAGGGAGTAGCCAATAGCCAAGTGAACTCTATAATAATAAGAATAAAATCAATAAGAGCGGTAAATAAAATGGAAAGACTCATGTGTTGGGCTCTTAATTTTTTTCTCTTAGTTTTGTCCCTTTCTTAGTTCAACAAAGATGGTTATCAATGCAGTCTAAGTGAGTAGCCAATAGCCAAGTGAACTCTATAATAATAAGAATGAAAGCAATAAGAGCGGTAAACAAAATGGAAAGACTCATGCGTTGGGCTCTTTATTTTTTTCTCTTAGTTTTGTCCCTTTCTTAATGCAACAAAGATGGCTATCAATGCAGTCTAAGGGAATAGCCAATAGCCAAGTGAACTCTATAATAATAAGAATAAAAGCAATAAGAGCGGTAAACAAAATTGAAAGACTCATGTGTTGGGCTCTTAATTTTTTTCTCTTACTTTTGTCCCTTTCTTTGTGCAACAAATATGGTTATCAATGCAGTCTAAGGGAGTAGCCAATAGCCAAGTGAACTCTATAATAATAAGAATGAAAGCAATAAGAGCGGTAAACAAAATGGAAAGACTCATGCGTTGGGCTCTTAATTTTTTTCTCTTAGTTTTGTCCCTTTCTTAATGCAACAAAGATGGCTATCAATGCAGTCTAAGGGAGTAGCCAATAGCCAAGTGAACTCTATAATAATAAGAATAAAAGCAATAAGAGCGGTAAACAAAATGGAAAGACTCATGTGTTGGGCTCTTAATATTTTTCTCTTAGTTTTGTCCCTTTCTTAATGCAACAAAGATGGTTATCAATGCAGTCTAAGGGAGTAGCCAATAGCCAAGTGAACTCTATAATAATAAGAATAAAAGCAATAAGAGCGGTAAACAAAATTGAAAGACTCATGTGTTAGGCTCTTAATTTTTTTCTCTTAGTTTTGTCCCTTTCTTAGTGCAACAAAGATGGTTATCAATGCAGTCTAAGGGAGTAGCCAATAGCCAAGTGAACTGTATAATAATAAGAATAAGATCAATAAGAGCGGTAAACAAAATGGAAAGACTCATGTGTTGGGCTCTTGATTTTTTTCTCTTAGTTTAGTCCCTTTCTTAATGCAACAAAGATGGTTATCAATGCAGTCTAAGGGAGTAGCCAATAGCCAAGTGAACTCTATAATAATAAGAATAAAATCAATAAGAGCGGTAAATAAAATGGAAAGACTCATGTGTTGGGCTCTTAATTTTTTTCTCTTAGTTTTGTCCCTTTCTTAGTTCAACAAAGATGGTTATCAATGCAGTCTAAGGGAGTAGCCAATAGCCAAGTGAACTCTATAATAATAAGAATGAAAGCAATAAGAGCGGTAAACAAAATGGAAAGACTCATGCGTTGGGCTCTTAATTTTTTTCTCTTAGTTTTGTCCCTTTCTTAATGCAACAAAGATGGCTATCAATGCAGTCTAAGGGAATAGCCAATAGCCAAGTGAACTCTATAATAATAAGAATGAAAGCAATAAGAGCGGTAAACAAAATGGAAAGACTCATGCGTTGGGCTCTTAATTTTTTTCTCTTAGTTTTGTCCCTTTCTTAATGCAACAAAGATGGCTATCAATGCAGTCTAAGGGAGTAGCCAATAGCCAAGTGAACTCTATAATAATAAGAATAAAAGCAATAAGAGCGGTAAACAAAATGGAAAGACTCATGTGTTGGGCTCTTAATATTTTTCTCTTAGTTTTGTCCCTTTCTTAATGCAACAAAGATGGTTATCAATGCAGTCTAAGGGAGTAGCCAATAGCCAAGTGAACTCTATAATAATAAGAATAAAAGCAATAAGAGCGGTAAACAAGATGGAAAGACTCATGTGTTTGGCTCTTAAATATTTTCTCTTCGTTTTGTCCCTTTCTTAATGCAACAAAGATGGTTATCAATGCAGTCTAAGGGAGTAGCCAATAGCCACGTGAACTCTATAATAATAAGAATAAAAGCAATAAGAGCGGTAAACAAAATGGAAAGACTCATGTGTTGGGCTCTTAATTTTTTTCTCTTAGTTTTGTCCCTTTCTTAGTGCAACAAAGATGTTTATCAATGCAGTCTAAGGGAGTAGCCAATAGCCAAGTGAACTCTATAATAATAAGAATAAAAGCAATAAGAGCGGTAAACAAAATGGAAAGACTCATGTGTTGGGCTCTTAATTTTTTTCTCTTAGTTTTGTCCCTTTCTTAATGCAACAAAGATGGTTATCAATGCAGTCTAAGGGAGTAGCCAATAGCCACGTGAACTCTATAATGATAAGAATAAAAGCAATAAGAGCGGTAAACAAAATGGAAAGACTCATGTGTTGGGCTCTCAATTTTTTTCTCTTAGTTTTGTCCCTTTCTTAGTGCAACAAAGATGGTTATCAATGCAGTCTAAGGAAGTAGCCAATAGCCAAGTGAACTGTATAATAATAAGAATAAATGCAATAAGAGCGGTAAACAAAATAGAAGACTCATGTGTTGGGCTCTTAATTTTTTTCTCTTAGTTTTGTCCCTTTCTTAGTGCAACAAAGATGGTTAACAATGCAGTCTAAGGGAGTAGCCAATAGCCAAGTGAACTCTATAATAATAAGAATAAAAGCAATAAGAGCGGTAAACAAAATGGAAAGACTCATGTGTTGGGCTCTTGAATTTTTCTCTTAGTTTTGTCCCTTTCTTAATGCAACAAAGATGGTTATCAATGCAGTCTAAGGGAGTAGCCAATAGCCAAGTGAACTCTATAATAATAAGAATAAAAGCAATAAGAGCGGTAAACAAAATGGAAAGACTCATGTGTTGGGCTCTTAATTTTTTCTCATAGTTTTGTCCCTTTCTTAGTGCAACAAAGATGGTTATCAATGCAGTCTAAGGGAGTAGCCAATAGCCAAGTGAACTCTAAAATAATAAGAATGAAAGCAATAAGAGCGATAAACAAAATAGAAAGACTCATGTGTTGGGCTGTTAATTTTTTCTCTTAGTTTTGTCCCTTTCTTAATGCAACAAAGATGGTTATCAATGCAGTCTAAGGGAGTAGCCAATAGCCACGTGAACTCTATAATAATAAGAATAAAAGCAATAAGAGCGGTAAACAAAATGGAAAGACTCATGTGTTGGGCTCTTAATTTTTTTCTCTTAGTTTTGTCCCTTTCTTAATGCAACAAAGATGGTTATCAATGCAGTCTAAGGGAGTAGCCAATAGCCAAGTGAACTCTATAATAATAAGAATAAAAGCAATAAGAGCGGTAAACAAAATGGAAAGACTCATGTGTTGGGCTCTTGAATTTTTCTCTTACTTTTGTCACTTTCTTAATGCAACAAAGATGGTTATCAATGCAGTCTAAGGGAGTAGCCAATAGCCAAGTGAACTCTATAATAATAAGAATAAAAGCAATAAGAGCGGTAAACAAAATGGAAAGACTCATGTGTTGGGCTCTTAATTTTTTTCTCTTAGTTTTGTCCCTTTCTTAATGCAACAAAGATGGTTATCAATGCAGTCTAAGGGAGTAGCCAATAGCCAAGTGAACTCTAAAATAATAAGAATGAAAGCAATAAGAGCGATAAACAAAATAGAAAGACTCATGTGTTGGGCTGTTAATTTTTTCTCTTAGTTTTGTCCCTTTCTTAATGCAACAAAGATGGTTATCAATGCAGTCTAAGGGAGTAGCCAATAGCCACGTGAACTCTATAATAATAAGAATAAAAGCAATAAGAGCGGTAAACAAAATGGAAAGACTCATGTGTTGGGCTCTTAATTTTTTTCTCTTAGTTTTGTCCCTTTCTTAATGCAACAAAGATGGTTATCAATGCAGTCTAAGGGAGTAGCCAATAGCCACGTGATCTCTATAATAATAAGAATAAAAGCAATAAGAGCGGTAAACAAAATGGAAAGACTCATGTGTTGGGCTCTTAATTTTTTTCTCTTAGTTTTGTCCCTTTCTTAATGCAACAAAGATGGCTATCAATGCAGTCTAAGGGAGTAGCCAATAGCCACGTGAACTCTATAATGATAAGAATAAAAGCAATAAGAGCGGTAAACAAAATGGAAAGACTCATGTGTTGGGCTCTCAAATTTTTCTCTTAGTTTTGTCCCTTTCTTAGTGCAACAAAGATGGTTATCAATGCAGTCTAAGGGAGTAGCCAATAGCCAAGTGAACTCTATAATAATAAGAATAAAAGCAATAAGAGCGGTAAACAAAATTGAAAGACTCATGTGTTGGGCTCTTAATTTTTTTCTCTTAGTTTTGTCCCTTTCTTAGTGCAACAAAGATGGTTATCAATGCAGTCTAAGGGAGTAGCCAATAGCCAAGTGAACTGTATAATAATAAGAATAAGATCAATAAGAGCGGTAAACAAAATGGAAAGACTCATGTGTTGGGCTCTTGATTTTTTTCTCTTAGTTTAGTCCCTTTCTTAATGCAACAAAGATGGTTATCAATGCAGTCTAAGGGAGTAGCCAATAGCCAAGTGAACTGTATAATAATAAGAATAAAATCAATAAGAGCGGTAAATAAAATGGAAAGACTCATGTGTTGGGCTCTTAATTTTTTTCTCTTAGTTTTGTCCCTTTCTTAGTTCAACAAAGATGGTTATCAATGCAGTCTAAGGGAGTAGCCAATAGCCAAGTGAACTCTATAATAATAAGAATGAAAGCAATAAGAGCGGTAAACAAAATGGAAAGACTCATGCGTTGGGCTCTTAATTTTTTTCTCTTAGTTTTGTCCCTTTCTTAATGCAACAAAGATGGCTATCAATGCAGTCTAAGGGAATAGCCAATAGCCAAGTGAACTCTATAATAATAAGAATAAAAGCAATAAGAGCGGTAAACAAAATTGAAAGACTCATGTGTTGGGCTCTTAATTTTTTTCTCTTACTTTTGTCCCTTTCTTTGTGCAACAAATATGGTTATCAATGCAGTCTAAGGGAGTAGCCAATAGCCAAGTGAACTCTATAATAATAAGAATGAAAGCAATAAGAGCGGTAAACAAAATGGAAAGACTCATGCGTTGGGCTCTTAATTTTTTTCTCTTAGTTTTGTCCCTTTCTTAATGCAACAAAGATGGCTATCAATGCAGTCTAAGGGAGTAGCCAATAGCCAAGTGAACTCTATAATAATAAGAATAAAAGCAATAAGAGCGGTAAACAAAATGGAAAGACTCATGTGTTGGGCTCTTAATATTTTTCTCTTAGTTTTGTCCCTTTCTTAATGCAACAAAGATGGTTATCAATGCAGTCTAAGGGAGTAGCCAATAGCCAAGTGAACTCTATAATAATAAGAATAAAAGCAATAAGAGCGGTAAACAAAATTGAAAGACTCATGTGTTAGGCTCTTAATTTTTTTCTCTTAGTTTTGTCCCTTTCTTAGTGCAACAAAGATGGTTATCAATGCAGTCTAAGGGAGTAGCCAATAGCCAAGTGAACTGTATAATAATAAGAATAAGATCAATAAGAGCGGTAAACAAAATGGAAAGACTCATGTGTTGGGCTCTTGATTTTTTTCTCTTAGTTTAGTCCCTTTCTTAATGCAACAAAGATGGTTATCAATGCAGTCTAAGGGAGTAGCCAATAGCCAAGTGAACTCTATAATAATAAGAATAAAATCAATAAGAGCGGTAAATAAAATGGAAAGACTCATGTGTTGGGCTCTTAATTTTTTTCTCTTAGTTTTGTCCCTTTCTTAGTTCAACAAAGATGGTTATCAATGCAGTCTAAGGGAGTAGCCAATAGCCAAGTGAACTCTATAATAATAAGAATGAAAGCAATAAGAGCGGTAAACAAAATGGAAAGACTCATGCGTTGGGCTCTTAATTTTTTTCTCTTAGTTTTGTCCCTTTCTTAATGCAACAAAGATGGCTATCAATGCAGTCTAAGGGAATAGCCAATAGCCAAGTGAACTCTATAATAATAAGAATGAAAGCAATAAGAGCGGTAAACAAAATGGAAAGACTCATGCGTTGGGCTCTTAATTTTTTTCTCTTAGTTTTGTCCCTTTCTTAATGCAACAAAGATGGCTATCAATGCAGTCTAAGGGAGTAGCCAATAGCCAAGTGAACTCTATAATAATAAGAATAAAAGCAATAAGAGCGGTAAACAAAATGGAAAGACTCATGTGTTGGGCTCTTAATATTTTTCTCTTAGTTTTGTCCCTTTCTTAATGCAACAAAGATGGTTATCAATGCAGTCTAAGGGAGTAGCCAATAGCCAAGTGAACTCTATAATAATAAGAATAAAAGCAATAAGAGCGGTAAACAAGATGGAAAGACTCATGTGTTGGGCTCTTAATTTTTTTCTCTTAGTTTTGTCCCTTTCTTAATGCAACAAAGATGGTTATCAATGCAGTCTAAGGGAGTAGCCAATAGCCAAGTGAACTCTATGATAATAAGAATAAAAGCAATAAGAACGGTAAACAAAATGGAAAGACTCATGTGTTGGGCTCTTAATTTTTTTCTCTTAGTTTTGACCCTTTCTTAATGCAACAAAGATGGTTATCAATGCAGTCTAAGGGAGTAGCCAATAGCCAAGTGAACTCTATAATAATAAGAATAAAAGCAATAAGAGCGGTAAACAAGATGGAAAGACTCATGTGTTTGGCTCTTAAATATTTTCTCTTCGTTTTGTCCCTTTCTTAATGCAACAAAGATGGTTATCAATGCAGTCTAAGGGAGTAGCCAATAGCCACGTGAACTCTATAATAATAAGAATAAAAGCAATAAGAGCGGTAAACAAAATGGAAAGACTCATGTGTTGGGCTCTTAATTTTTTTCTCTTAGTTTTGTCCCTTTCTTAGTGCAACAAAGATGTTTATCAATGCAGTCTAAGGGAGTAGCCAATAGCCAAGTGAACTCTATAATAATAAGAATAAAAGCAATAAGAGCGGTAAACAAAATGGAAAGACTCATGTGTTGGGCTCTTAATTTTTTTCTCTTAGTTTTGTCCCTTTCTTAATGCAACAAAGATGGTTATCAATGCAGTCTAAGGGAGTAGCCAATAGCCACGTGAACTCTATAATGATAAGAATAAAAGCAATAAGAGCGGTAAACAAAATGGAAAGACTCATGTGTTGGGCTCTCAATTTTTTTCTCTTAGTTTTGTCCCTTTCTTAGTGCAACAAAGATGGTTATCAATGCAGTCTAAGGAAGTAGCCAATAGCCAAGTGAACTGTATAATAATAAGAATAAATGCAATAAGAGCGGTAAACAAAATAGAAGACTCATGTGTTGGGCTCTTAATTTTTTTCTCTTAGTTTTGTCCCTTTCTTAGTGCAACAAAGATGGTTATCAATGCAGTCTAAGGGAGTAGCCAATAGCCAAGTGAACTCTATAATAATAAGAATAAAAGCAATAAGAGCGGTAAACAAAATGGAAAGACTCATGT
The DNA here is from genome assembly GCA_964036315.1 of Acanthosepion esculentum. NCBI lineage: Eukaryota > Metazoa > Mollusca > Cephalopoda > Sepiida > Sepiidae > Acanthosepion > Acanthosepion esculentum. The sequence goes on along the minus strand of OZ038478.1, from coordinate 142,598,993 downwards.
GTTGGGCTCTTGAATTTTTCTCTTAGTTTTGTCCCTTTCTTAATGCAACAAAGATGGTTATCAATGCAGTCTAAGGGAGTAGCCAATAGCCAAGTGAACTCTATAATAATAAGAATAAAAGCAATAAGAGCGGTAAACAAAATGGAAAGACTCATGTGTTGGGCTCTTAATTTTTTCTCATAGTTTTGTCCCTTTCTTAGTGCAACAAAGATGGTTATCAATGCAGTCTAAGGGAGTAGCCAATAGCCAAGTGAACTCTAAAATAATAAGAATGAAAGCAATAAGAGCGATAAACAAAATAGAAAGACTCATGTGTTGGGCTGTTAATTTTTTCTCTTAGTTTTGTCCCTTTCTTAATGCAACAAAGATGGTTATCAATGCAGTCTAAGGGAGTAGCCAATAGCCACGTGAACTCTATAATAATAAGAATAAAAGCAATAAGAGCGGTAAACAAAATGGAAAGACTCATGTGTTGGGCTCTTAATTTTTTTCTCTTAGTTTTGTCCCTTTCTTAATGCAACAAAGATGGTTATCAATGCAGTCTAAGGGAGTAGCCAATAGCCAAGTGAACTCTATAATAATAAGAATAAAAGCAATAAGAGCGGTAAACAAAATGGAAAGACTCATGTGTTGGGCTCTTGAATTTTTCTCTTACTTTTGTCACTTTCTTAATGCAACAAAGATGGTTATCAATGCAGTCTAAGGGAGTAGCCAATAGCCAAGTGAACTCTATAATAATAAGAATAAAAGCAATAAGAGCGGTAAACAAAATGGAAAGACTCATGTGTTGGGCTCTTAATTTTTTTCTCTTAGTTTTGTCCCTTTCTTAATGCAACAAAGATGGTTATCAATGCAGTCTAAGGGAGTAGCCAATAGCCAAGTGAACTCTAAAATAATAAGAATGAAAGCAATAAGAGCGATAAACAAAATAGAAAGACTCATGTGTTGGGCTGTTAATTTTTTCTCTTAGTTTTGTCCCTTTCTTAATGCAACAAAGATGGTTATCAATGCAGTCTAAGGGAGTAGCCAATAGCCACGTGAACTCTATAATAATAAGAATAAAAGCAATAAGAGCGGTAAACAAAATGGAAAGACTCATGTGTTGGGCTCTTAATTTTTTTCTCTTAGTTTTGTCCCTTTCTTAATGCAACAAAGATGGTTATCAATGCAGTCTAAGGGAGTAGCCAATAGCCACGTGATCTCTATAATAATAAGAATAAAAGCAATAAGAGCGGTAAACAAAATGGAAAGACTCATGTGTTGGGCTCTTAATTTTTTTCTCTTAGTTTTGTCCCTTTCTTAATGCAACAAAGATGGCTATCAATGCAGTCTAAGGGAGTAGCCAATAGCCACGTGAACTCTATAATGATAAGAATAAAAGCAATAAGAGCGGTAAACAAAATGGAAAGACTCATGTGTTGGGCTCTCAAATTTTTCTCTTAGTTTTGTCCCTTTCTTAGTGCAACAAAGATGGTTATCAATGCAGTCTAAGGGAGTAGCCAATAGCCAAGTGAACTCTATAATAATAAGAATAAAAGCAATAAGAGCGGTAAACAAAATTGAAAGACTCATGTGTTGGGCTCTTAATTTTTTTCTCTTAGTTTTGTCCCTTTCTTAGTGCAACAAAGATGGTTATCAATGCAGTCTAAGGGAGTAGCCAATAGCCAAGTGAACTGTATAATAATAAGAATAAGATCAATAAGAGCGGTAAACAAAATGGAAAGACTCATGTGTTGGGCTCTTGATTTTTTTCTCTTAGTTTAGTCCCTTTCTTAATGCAACAAAGATGGTTATCAATGCAGTCTAAGGGAGTAGCCAATAGCCAAGTGAACTGTATAATAATAAGAATAAAAGCAATAAGAGCGGTAAACAAAATTGAAAGACTCATGTGTTGGGCTTTTAATTTTTTTCTCTTAGTTTTGTCCCTTTCTTAATGCAACAAAGATGGTTATCAATGCAGTCTAAGGGAGTAGCCAATAGCCAAGTGAACTCTATAATAATAAGAATGAAAGCAATAAGAGCGGTAAACAAAATGGAAAGACTCATGCGTTGGGCTCTTAATTTTTTTCTCTTAGTTTTGTCCCTTTCTTAATGCAACAAAGATGGTTATCAATGCAGTCTAAGGGAGTAGCCAATAGCCAAGTGAACTGTATAATAATAAGAATAAAAGCAATAAGAGTGGTAAACAAAATGGAAAGACTCATGTGTTGGGCTCTTGATTTTTTTCTCTTAGTTTTGTCCCTTTCTTAATGCAACAAAGATGGTTATCAATGCAGTCTAAGGGAGTAGCCAATAGCCAAGTGAACTGTATAATAATAAGAATAAAAGCAATAAGAGCGGTAAACAAAATTGAAAGACTCATGTGTTGGGCTCTTAATTTTTTTCTCTTAGTTTTGTCCCTTTCTTAATGCAACAAAGATGGTTATCAATGCAGTCTAAGGGAGTAGCCAATAGCCAAGTGAACTCTATAATAATAAGAATGAAAGCAATAAGAGCGGTAAACAAAATGGAAAGACTCATGCGTTGGGCTCTTAATTTTTTTCTCTTAGTTTTGTCCCTTTCTTAATGCAACAAAGATGGTTATCAATGCAGTCTAAGGGAGTAGCCAATAGCCAAGTGAACTGTATAATAATAAGAATAAAAGCAATAAGAGTGGTAAACCAAATGGAAAGACTCATGTGTTGGGCTCTTAATTTTTTTCTCTTGGTTTTGTCCCTTTCTTAATGCAACAAAGATGGTTATCAATGCAGTCTAAGGGAGTAGCCAATAGCCCCGTGAACTCTATAATAATAAGAATAAAAGCAATAAGAGCGGTAAACAAAATGGAAAGACTCATGTGTTGGGCTCTTGATTTTTTTCTCTTAGTTTTGTCCCTTTCTTAATGCAACAAAAATGGTTATCAATGCAGTCTAAGGGAGTAGCCAATAGCCAAGTGAACTCTATAATAATAAGAAAAAAAGCATTAAGAGCGGTAAACAAAATGGAAAGACTCATGTGTTGGGCTCTTAATTTTTTTCTCTTAGTTTTGTCCCTTTCTTAATGCAACAAAGATTGTTATCAATGCAGTCTAAGGGAGTAGCCAATAGCCCCGTGAACTCTATAATAATAAGAATAAAATCAATAAGAGCGGTAAACAAAATGGAAAGACTCATGTGTTGCGCTCTTAATTTTTTTCTCTTAGTTTTGTCCCTTTCTTGATGCAACAAAGATGGTTATCAATGCAGTCTAAGGGAGTAGCCAATAGCCAAGTGAACTCTATAATAATAAGAATAAAACAATAAGAGCGGTAAACCAAATGGAAAGACTCATGTGTTGGGCTCTTAATTTTTTTCTCTTAGTTTTGTCCCTTTCTTAATGCAACAAAGATGGTTATCAATGCAGTCTAAGGGAGTAGCCAATAGCCCCGTGAACTCTATAATAATAAGAATAAAATCAATAAGAGCGGTAAACAAAATGGAAAGACTCATGTGTTGGGCTCTTAATTTTTTTCTCTTAGTTTTGTCCCTTTCTTAATGCAACAAATATGGTTATCAATGCAGTCTAAGGGAGTAGCCAATAGCCAAGTGAACTCTATAATAATAAGAATAAAAGCAATAAGAGCGGTAAACAAAATGGAAAGTCTCATGTGGTGGGCTCTTAATTTTTTCTCTTAGTTTTGTCCCTTTCTTAATGCAACAAAGATTGTTATCAATGCCGTCTAAGGGAGTAGCCAATAGCCAAGTGAACTTTATAATAATAAGAATAAAAGCAATAAGAGCGGTAAACAAAATTGAAAGACTCATGTGTTGGGCTCTTAAATTTTTTCTCTTACTTTTGTCCCTTTCTTTGTGCAACAAAGATGGTTATCAATGCAGTCTAAGGGTGTAGCCAATAGCCCCGTGAACTCTATAATAATAAGAATAAAATCAATAAGAGCGGTAAACAAAATGGAAAGACTCATGTGTTGGGCTCTTAATTTTTTTCTCTTAGTTTTGTCCCTTTCTTAATGCAACAAAGATGGTTATCAATGCAGTCTAAGGGAGTAGCCAATAGCCAAGTGAACTCTATAATTATAAGAATAAAAGCAATAAGAGTGGTAAACAAAATGGAAAGACTCATGTGTTGGGCTCTTAATTTTTTTCTCTTAGTTTTGTCCCTTTCTTAATGCAACAAAGATGGTTATCAATGCAGTCTAAGGGAGTAGCCAATAGCCAAGTGAACTCTATAATAATAAGAATAAAAGCAATAAGAGCGGTAAACAAAATGGAAAGACTCATGTGTTGGGCTCTTGATTTTTTTCTCTTAGTTTTGTCCCTTTCTTAATGCAACAAAGATGGTTATCAATGCAGTCTAAGGGAGTAGCCAATACCCAAGTGAACTCTATAATAATAAGAATAAAAGCAATAAGAGCGGTAAACAAAATGGAAAGACTCATGTGTTGGGCTCTTGATTTTTTTCTCTTAGTTTTGTCCCTTTCTTAATGCCACAAAGATGGTTATCAATGCAGTCTAAGGGAGTAGCCAATAGCCAAGTGGACTCTATAATAATAAGAATAAAAGCAATAAGAGCGGTAAACAAAATGGAAAGACTCATGTGTTGGGCTCTTAATTTTTTTCTCTTAGTTTTGTCCCTTTCTTAATGCAACAAAGATGGTTATCAATGCAGTCTAAGGGAGTAGCCAATAGCCAAGTGAACTCCATAATAATAAGAATAAAAGCAATAAGAGCGGTAAACAAAATGAAAAGACTCCTGTGTTGGGCTCTTAATTTTTTTCTCTTAGTTTTGTCCCTTTCTTAATGCAACAAAGATGGTTATCAATGCAGTCTAAGGGAGTAGCCAATAGCCAAGTGAACTCTATAATAATAAGAAAAAAAGCATTAAGAGCGGTAAACAACATGGAAAGACTCATGTGTTGGGCTCTTAATTTTTTTCTCTTAGTTTTGTCCCTTTCTTAATGCAACAAAGATTGTTATCAATGCAGTCTAAGGGAGTAGCCAATAGCCCCGTGAACTCTATAATAATAAGAATAAAATCAATAAGAGCGGTAAACAAAATGGAAAGACTCATGTGTTGCGCTCTTAATTTTTTTCTCTTAGTTTTGTCCCTTTCTTGATGCAACAAAGATGGTTATCAATGCAGTCTAAGGGAGTAGCCAATAGCCAAGTGAACTCTATAATAATAAGAAAAAAAGCAATAAGAGCGGTAAACAAAATGGAAAGACTCATGTGTTGGGCTCTTAATTTTTTTCTCTTAGTTGTGTCCGTTTCTAAATGCAACAAAGATGGTTATCAATGCAGTCTAAGGGAGGAGCCAATAGCCAAGTGAACTCTATAATAATAAGAATAAAAGCAATAAGAGCGGTAAACAAAATGGAAAGTCTCATGTGTTGGGCTCTTAATTTTTTTCTCTTAGTTTTGTCCCTTTCTTAATGCAACAAAGATGGTTATCAATGCAGTCTAAGGGAGTAGCCAATAGCCAAGTGAACAATATAATAATAAGAAAAAAAGCATTAAGAGCGGTAAACAAAATGGAAAGACTCATGTGTTGGGCTCTTAATTTTTTTCTGTTAGTTGTGTCCGTTTCTAAATGCAACAAAGATGGTTATCAATGCAGTCTAAGGGAGTAGCCAATAGCCAAGTGAACTCTATCATAATAAGAATGAAAGCAATCAGAGCGGTAAACAAAATAGAAAGACTCATGTGTTGGGATCTTAATTTTTTCTCTTAGTTTTGTCCCTTTCTTAATGCAACAAAGATGGTTATCAATGCAGTCTAAGGGAGTAGCCAATAGCCAAGTGAACTCTATAATAATAAGAATAAAAGCAATAAGAGTGGTAAACAAAATGGAAAGACTCATGTGTTGGGCTCTTAATTTTTTTCTCTTAGTTTTGTCCCTTTCTTAATGCAACAAAGATGGTTATCAATGCAGTCTAAGGGAGTAGCCAATAGCCACATGAACTCTATAATAATAAGAATAAAAGCAATAAGAGCGGTAAACAAAATGGAAAGACTCATGTGATGGGCTCTTGATTTTTTTCTCTTAGTTTTGTCCCTTTCTTAATGCAACAAAGATGGTTATCAATGCAGTCTAAGGGAGTAGCCAATAGCCCCGTGAACTCTATAATAATAAGAATAAAAGCAATAAGAGCGGTAAACAAAATGGAAAGACTCATGTGTTGGGCTCTTGATTTTTTTCTCTTAGTTTTGTCCCTTTCTTAATGCAACAAAGATGGTTATCAATGCAGTCTAAGGGAGTAGCCAATAGCCAAGTGAACTATATAATAATAAGAATAAAAGCAATAAGAGCGGTAAACAAAATGGAAAGACTCATGTGTTGGGCTCTTAATTTTTTTCTCTTAGTTTTGTCCCTTTCTTAATGCAACAAAGATGGTTATCAATGCAGTCTAAGGGAGTAGCCAATAGCCAAGTGAACTCTATAATAATAAGAATAAAAGCAATAAGAGCGGCAAACAAAATGGAAAGACTCCTGTGTTGGGCTCTTAATTTTTTTCTCTTAGTTTTGTCACTTTCTTAATGCAACAAAGATGGTTATCAATGCAGTCTAAGGGAGTAGCCAATAGCCAAGTGAACTCTATAATAATAAGAATAAAAGCAATAAGAGCGGTAAACAAGATGGAAAGACTCATGTGTGGGGCTCTTAAATTTTTTCTCTTAGTTTTGTCCCTTTCTTAATGCAACAAAGATGGTTATCAATGCAGTCTAAGGGAGTAGCCAATAGCCAAGTGAACTCTCTAATAATAAGAATAAAAGAAATAAGAGCGTTAAACTAATTGGAAAGACTCATGTGTTGGGCTCTTAATTTTTTTCTCTTAGTTTTGTCCCTTTCTTAGTGCAACAAAGATGGTTATCAATGCAGTCTAAGGGAGTTGCCAATAGCCAAGTGAACTCTATAATAATAAGAATAAAAGCAAAAAGAGTGGTAAACAAAATGGAAAGACTCATGTGTTGGGCTCTTGATTTTTTTCTCTTAGTTTTGTCCCATTCTTAATGCAACAAACATGGTTATCAATGCAGTCTAAGGGAGTAGCCAATAGCCAAGTGAACTCTATAATAATAAGAATAAAAGCAATAAGAGCGGTAAACAAGATGGAATGACTCATGTGTGGGGCTCTTAAATTTTTTCTCTTAGTTTTGTCCCTTTCTTAATGCAACAAAGGTGTTTATCAATGCAGTCTAAGGGAGTAGCCAATAGCCAAGTGAAATCTATAATAATAAGAATAAAAGCAATAAGAGCGGTAAACAAAATGAAAAGACTCATGTGTTGGGCTCTTAATTTTTTTCTCTTAGTTTTGTCCCTTTCTTAGTGCAACAAAGATGGTTATCAATGCAGTCTAAGGGAGTAGCCAATAGCCAAGTGAACTCTATAATAATAAGAATAAAAGCAATAAGAGCGGTAAACAAAATGGAAAGACTCATGTGTTGGGCTCTTAATTTTTTTCTCTTAGTTTTGTCCCTTTCTTAATGCAACAAAGATGGTTATCAATGCAGTCTAAGGGAGTAGCCAATAGCCACGTGAACTCTATAATGATAAGAATAAAAGCAATAAGAGCGGGAAACAAAATGGAAAGACTCATGTGTTGGGCTCTTAATTTTTTTCTCTTAGTTTTGTCCCTTTCTTAGTGCAACAAAGATGGTTATCAATGCAATCTAAGGGAGTAGCCAATAGCCAAGTGAACTCTATAATAATAAGAATAAAAGCAATAAGAGCGGTAAACAAAATGGAAAGACTCATGTGTTGGGCTCTTAATTTTTTTCTCTTAGTTTTGTCCCTTTCTTAGTGCAACAAAGATGGTTATCAATGCAGTCTAAGGGAGTAGCCAATAGCCAAGTGAACTCTATAATAATAAGAATAAAAGCAATAAGAGTGGTAAACAAAATGGAAAGACTCATGTGTTGGGCTCTTAATTTTTTCCTCTTAGTTTTGTCCCTTTCTTAGTGCAACAAAGATGGTTATCAATGCAGTCTAAGGGAGTAGCCAATAGCCAAGTGAACTCTATAATAATAAGAATAAAAGCAATAAGAGCGGTAAACAAAATGGAAAGACTCATGTGTTGGGCTCTTAAATTTTTCTCTTAGTTTTGTCCCTTTCTTAGTGCAATAAAGATGGTTATCAATGCAGTCTAAGGGAGTAGCAAATAGCCAAGTGAACTCTATAATAATAAGAATAAAAGCAATAAGAGTGGTAAACAAAATAGAAAGACTCATGTGTTGGGCTCTTAATTTTTTCTCTTAGTTTTGTCTCTTCCTTAATGCAACAAAGATGGTTATCAATGCAGTCTAAGGGAGTAGCCTATAGCCAAGTGAACTCTATAATAATAAGAATAAAAGCAATAAGAGCGGTAATCAAAATGGAATGACACATGTGTTGGGCTCTTAAATTTTTTCTCTTAGTTTTGTCCCTTTCTTAATGCAACAAAGGTGGTTATCAATGCAGTCTAAGGGAGTAGCCAATAGCCAAGTGAACTCTATAATAATAAGAATAAAAGCAATAAGAGCGGTAAACAAAATGAAAAGACTCATGTGTTGGGCTCTTAATTTTTTTCTCTTAGTTTTGTCCCTTTCTTAGTGCAACAAAGATGGTTATCAATGCAGTCTAAGGGAGTAGCCAATAGCCAAGTGAACTCTATAATAATAAGAATAAAAGCAATAAGAGCGGTAAACAAAATGGAAAGACTCATGTGTTGGGCTCTTAATTTTTTTCTCTTAGTTTTGTCCCTTTCTTAGTGCAACAAAGATGGTTATCAATGCAGTCTAAGGGAGTAGCCAATAGACAAGTGAACTCTATAATAATAAGAATAAAAGCAATAAGAGCGGTAAACAAAATGGAAAGACTCATGTGTTGGGCTCTTAATTTTTTCCTCTTAGTTTTGTCCCTTTCTTAGTGCAACAAAGATGGTTATCAATGCAGTCTAAGGGAGTAGCCAATAGCCAAGTGAACTCTATAATAATAAGAATAAAAGCAATAAGAGCGGTAAACAAAATGGAAAGACTCATGTGTTGGGCTCTTAATTTTTTCTCTTAGTTTTGTCCCTTTCTTAGTGCAATAAAGATGGTTATCAATGCAGTCTAAGGGAGTAGCAAATAGCCAAGTGAACTCTATAATAATAAGAATAAAAGCAATAAGAGTGGTAAACAAAATAGAAAGACTCATGTGTTGGGCTCTTAATTTTTTCTCTTAGTTTTGTCTCTTCCTTAATGCAACAAAGATGGTTATCAATGCAGTCTAAGGGAGTAGCCTATAGCCAAGTGAACTCTATAATAATAAGAATAAAAGCAATAAGAGCGGTAATCAAAATGGAATGACACATGTGTTGGGCTCTTAATTTTTTTCTCTTAGTTTTGTCCCTTTCTTATGCAACAAAGATGGTTATCAATGCTGTCTAAGTGAGTAGCCAATAGCCACGTGAACTCTATAATGATAAGAATAAAAGCAATAAGAGCGGTAAACAAAATGGAAAAACTCATGTGTTGGGCTCTTAATTTTTTCCTCTTAGTTTTGTCCCTTTCTTAGTGCAACAAAGATGGTTATCAATGCTGTCTAAGGGAGTAGCCAATAGCCAAGTGAACTCTATAATAATAAGAATAAAAGCAATAAGAGCGGTAAACAAAATGGAAAGACTCATGTGTTGGGCTCTTAATTTTTTTCTCTTAGTTTTGTCCCTTTCTTAGTGCAACAAAGATGGTTATCAATGCAGTCTAAGGGAGTAGCCAATAGCCAAGTGAACTCTATAATATAAGAATAAATGCAATAAGAGTGGCAAACAAAATAGAAAGACTCATGTGTTGGGCTCTTAATTTTTTTCTCTTAGTTTTGTCTCTTCCTTAATGCAACAAAGATGGTTATCAATGCAGTCTAAGGGAGTAGCCAATAGCCAAGTGAACTCTATAATAATAAGAATAAAAGCAATAAGAGCGGTAAACAAAATGGAAAGACTCATGTGTTGGGCTCTTAATTTTTTTCTCTTAGTTTTGTCCCTTTCTTAATGCAACAAAGATAGTTATCGATGCAGTCTAAGGGAGTAGCCAGTAGCCAAGTGAACTCTATAATAATAAGAATAAAAGCAATAAGAGCGGTAAACAAAATGGAAAGACTCATGTGTTGGGCTCTTAATTTTTTCTCTTAGTTTTGTCTCTTCCTTAATGCAACAAAGATGGTTATCAATGCAGTCTAAGGGAGTAGCCTATAGCCAAGTGAACTCTATAATAATAAGAATAAAAGCAATAAGAGCGGTAATCAAAATGGAATGACACATGTGTTGGGCTCTTAAATTTTTTCTCTTAGTTTTGTCCCTTTCTTAATGCAACAAAGGTGGTTATCAATGCAGTCTAAGGGAGTAGCCAATAGCCAAGTGAACTCTATAATAATAAGAATAAAAGCAATAAGAGCGGTAAACAAAATGAAAAGACTCATGTGTTGGGCTCTTAATTTTTTTCTCTTAGTTTTGTCCCTTTCTTAGTGCAACAAAGATGGTTATCAATGCAGTCTAAGGGAGTAGCCAATAGCCAAGTGAACTCTATAATAATAAGAATAAAAGCAATAAGAGCGGTAAACAAAATGGAAAGACTCATGTGTTGGGCTCTTAATTTTTTTCTCTTAGTTTTGTCCCTTTCTTAGTGCAACAAAGATGGTTATCAATGCAGTCTAAGGGAGTAGCCAATAGACAAGTGAACTCTATAATAATAAGAATAAAAGCAATAAGAGCGGTAAACAAAATGGAAAGACTCATGTGTTGGGCTCTTAATTTTTTCCTCTTAGTTTTGTCCCTTTCTTAGTGCAACAAAGATGGTTATCAATGCAGTCTAAGGGAGTAGCCAATAGCCAAGTGAACTCTATAATAATAAGAATAAAAGCAATAAGAGCGGTAAACAAAATGGAAAGACTCATGTGTTGGGCTCTTAATTTTTTCTCTTAGTTTTGTCCCTTTCTTAGTGCAATAAAGATGGTTATCAATGCAGTCTAAGGGAGTAGCAAATAGCCAAGTGAACTCTATAATAATAAGAATAAAAGCAATAAGAGTGGTAAACAAAATAGAAAGACTCATGTGTTGGGCTCTTAATTTTTTCTCTTAGTTTTGTCTCTTCCTTAATGCAACAAAGATGGTTATCAATGCAGTCTAAGGGAGTAGCCTATAGCCAAGTGAACTCTATAATAATAAGAATAAAAGCAATAAGAGCGGTAATCAAAATGGAATGACACATGTGTTGGGCTCTTAATTTTTTTCTCTTAGTTTTGTCCCTTTCTTATGCAACAAAGATGGTTATCAATGCTGTCTAAGTGAGTAGCCAATAGCCACGTGAACTCTATAATGATAAGAATAAAAGCAATAAGAGCGGTAAACAAAATGGAAAAACTCATGTGTTGGGCTCTTAATTTTTTCCTCTTAGTTTTGTCCCTTTCTTAGTGCAACAAAGATGGTTATCAATGCTGTCTAAGGGAGTAGCCAATAGCCAAGTGAACTCTATAATAATAAGAATAAAAGCAATAAGAGCGGTAAACAAAATGGAAAGACTCATGTGTTGGGCTCTTAATTTTTTTCTCTTAGTTTTGTCCCTTTCTTAGTGCAACAAAGATGGTTATCAATGCAGTCTAAGGGAGTAGCCAATAGCCAAGTGAACTCTATAATATAAGAATAAATGCAATAAGAGTGGCAAACAAAATAGAAAGACTCATGTGTTGGGCTCTTAATTTTTTTCTCTTAGTTTTGTCTCTTCCTTAATGCAACAAAGATGGTTATCAATGCAGTCTAAGGGAGTAGCCAATAGCCAAGTGAACTCTATAATAATAAGAATAAAAGCAATAAGAGCGGTAAACAAAATGGAAAGACTCATGTGTTGGGCTCTTAATTTTTTTCTCTTAGTTTTGTCCCTTTCTTAATGCAACAAAGATAGTTATCGATGCAGTCTAAGGGAGTAGCCAGTAGCCAAGTGAACTCTATAATAATAAGAATAAAAGCAATAAGAGCGGTAAACAAAATGGAAAGACTCATGTGTTGGGCTCTTAATTTTTTTCTCTTAGTTTTGTCCCTTTCTTAATGCAACAAAGATGGTTATCAATGCAGTCTAAGGGAGTAGCCAATAGCCACGTGATCTCTAGAATAATAAGAATAAAAGCAATAAGAGCGGTAAACAAAATGGAAAGACTCATGTGTTGGGCTCTTAATTTTTTCTCTTAGTTTTGTCCCTTTCTTAGTGCAACAAAGATGGTTATCAATGCAGTCTAAGGGAGTAGCCAATAGCCAAGTGAACTCTATAATAATAAGAATAAAAGCAATAAGAGCGGTAAACAAAATGGAAAGACTCATGTGTTGGGCTCTTAATTTTTTTCTCTTAGTTTTGTCCCTTTCTTAATGCAACAAAGATGGTTATCAAAGCAGTCTAAGGGAGTAGCCAATAGCCAAGTGAAATCTATAATAATAAGAATAAAAGCAATAAGAGCGGTAAACAAAATGGAAAGACTCATGTGTTGGGCTCTTCATTTTTTTCTCTTAGTTTTGTCCCTTTCTTAATGCAACAAAGATGGTTATCGATGCAGTCTAAGGGAGTAGCCAATAGCCACGTGAACTCTATAATAATAAGAATAAAAACAATAAGAGCGGTAACAAAATGGAAAGACTCATGTTTTGGGCTCTTAATTTTTTTCTCTTAGTTTTGTCCCTTTCTTAATGCAACAAAGATGGTTATCAATGCAGTCTAAGGGAGTATCCAATAGCCAAGTGAACTCTATAATAATAAGAATAAAAGCAATAAGAGCGGTAAACAAAATGGAAAGACTCATGTGTTGGGCTCTTAATTTTTTTGTCTTAGTTTTGTCCCTTTCTTAGTGCAACAAAGATGGTTATCAATGCAGTCTAAGGGAGTAGCCAATAGCCAAGTGAACTCTATAATAATAAGAATAAAAGCAATAAGAGCGGTAAACCAAATGGAAAGACTCATGTGTTGGGCTCTTAAATTTTTTCTCTTACTTTTGTCCCTTTCTTAATGCAACAAAGATGGTTATCAATGCAGTCTAAAGGAGTAGCCAATAGCCAAGTGAACTCTATAATAATAAGAATAAAAGCTATAAGAGCGGTAAACAAAATGGAAAGACTCATGTGTTGGGCTCTTAATTTTTTTCTCTTAGTTTTGTCCCTTTCTTAATGCAACAAAGATGGTTATCAATGCAGTCTAAGGGAGTAGCCAATAGCCAAGTGAACTCTATAATAATAAGAATAAAATCAATAAGAGCGGTAAACAAAATGGAAAGACTCATGTGTTGGTCTCTTAATTTTTTTCTCTTATTTTTGTCCCTTTCTTTGTGCAACAAAGATGGTTATCAATGCAGTCTAAGGGAGTAGCCAATAGCCAAGTGAACTCTATAATAATAAGAATAAAAGCAATAAGAGCGGTAAACAAAATGCAAAGACTCATGTGTTTGGCTCTTAATTTTTTTCTCTTAGTTTTGTCCCTTTCTTAGTGCAACAAAGATGGTTATCAATGCAGTCTAAGGGAGTAGCCAATAGCCAAGTGAACTCTATAATATAAGAATAAATGCAATAAGAGTGGCAAACAAAATAGAAAGACTCATGTGTTGGGCTCTTAATTTTTTTCTCTTAGTTTTGTCTCTTCCTTAATGCAACAAAGATGGTTATCAATGCAGTCTAAGGGAGTAGCCAATAGCCAAGTGAACTATATAATAATAAGAATAAAAGCAATAAGAGCGGTAAACAAAATGGAAAGACTCATGTGTTGGGCTCTTAATTTTTTTCTCTTAGTTTTGTCCCTTTCTTAATGCAACAAAGATGGTTATCAATGCAGTCTAAGGGAGTAGCCAGTAGCCAAGTGAACTCTATAATAATAAGAATAAAAGCAATAAGAGCGGTAAACAAAATGGAAAGACTCATGTGTTGGGCTCTTAATTTTTTTCTCTTAGTTTTGTCCCTTTCTTAATGCAACAAAGATGGTTATCAATGCAGTCTAAGGGAGTAGCCAATAGCCACGTGATCTCTAGAATAATAAGAATAAAAGCAATAAGAGCGGTAAACAAAATGGAAAGACTCATGTGTTGGGCTCTTAATTTTTTCTCTTAGTTTTGTCCCTTTCTTAGTGCAACAAAGCTGGTTATCAATGCAGTCTAAGGGAGTAGCCAATAGCCAAGTGAACTCTATAATAATAAGAATAAAAGCAATAAGAGCGGTAAACAAAATGGAAAGACTCATGTGTTGGGCTCTTAATTTTTTTCTCTTAATTTTGTCCCTTTCTTAATGCAACAAAGATGGTTATCAATGCAGTCTAAGGGAGTAGCCAATAGCCAAGTGAACTCTATAATAAGAAGAATAAAAGCAATAAGAGCGGTAAACAAAATGGAAAGACTCATGTGTTGGGCTCTTAATTTTTTTCTCTTAGTTTTGTCCCATTCTTAATGCAACAAAGATGGTTATCAATGCAGTCTAAGGGAGTAGCCAATAGCCAAGTGAACTCTATAATAATAAGAATAAAAGCAATAAGAGCGGTAAGCAAGATGGAAAGACTCATGTGTTGGGCTCTTAAATTTTTTCTCTTAGTTTTGTCCCTTTCTTAATGCAACAAAGGTGGTTATCAATGCAGTCTAAGGGAGTAGCCAATATCCACGTGAACTCTATAATGATAAGAATAAAAGCAATAAGAGCGGTAAACAAAATGGAAAAACTCATGTGTTGGGCTCTTAATTTTTTCCTCTTAGTTTTGTCCCTTTCTTAGTGGAACAAAGATGGTTATCAATGCAGTCTAAGGGAGTAGCCAATAGCCAAGTGAACTCTATAATAATAAGAATAAAAGCAATAGGAGCGGTAAACAAAATGGAAAGACTCATGTGTTGGGCTCTTAATTTTTTTCTCTTAGTTTTCTCCCTTTCTTAGTGCAACAAAGATGGTTATCAATGCAGTCTAAGGGAGTAGCCAATAGCCAAGTGAACTCTATAATAATAAGAATAAAAGCAATAAGAGCGGTAAACAAAATGGAAAGACTCATGTGTTGGGCTCTTAATTTTTTTCTCTTAATTTTGTCCCTTTCTTAATGCAACAAAGATGGTTATCAATGCAGTCTAAGGGAGTAGCCAATAGCCAAGTGAACTCTATAATAATAAGAATAAAAGTAATATGAGCGGTAAACAAAATGGAAAGACTCATGTGTTGGGCTCTTAATTTTTTTCTCTTAGTTTTGTCCCATTCTTAATGCAACAAAGATGGTTATCAATGCAGTCTAAGGGAGTAGCCAATAGCCAAGTGAACTCTATAATAATAAGAATAAAAGCAATAAGAGCGGTAAACAGGATGGAAAGACTCATGTGTTGGGCTCTTAGATTTTTTCTCTTAGTTTTGTCCCTTTCTTAGTGCAACAAAGATGGTTATCAATGCAGTCTAAGGGAGTAGCCAATAGCCAAGTGAACTCTATAATAATAAGAATAAAAGCAATAGGAGCGGTAAACAAAATGGAAAGACTCATGTGTTGGGCTCTTAATTTTTTTCTCTTAGTTTTGTCCCTTTCTTAGTGCAACAAAGATGGTTATCAATGCAGTCTAAGGGAGTAGCCAATAGCCAAGTGAACTCTATAATAATAAGAATAAAAGCAATAAGAGTGGTAAACAAAATAGAAAGACTCATGTGTTGGGCTCTTAATTTTTTTCTCTTAGTTTTGTCTCTTTCTTAATTCAACAAATATGGTTATCAATGCAGTCTAAGGGAGTAGCCAATAGCCAAGTGACCTCTATAATAATAAGAATAAAAGCAATAAGAGCGGTAAACAAAATTGAAAGACTCATGTGTTGGGCTCTTAAATTTTTCTCTTAGTTTTGTCCCTTTCTTAGTGCAACAAAGATGGTTATCAATGCAGTCTAAGGGAGTAGCCAATAGCCAAGTGAACTCTATAATAATAAGAATAAAAGCAATAAGAGCGGTAAACAAAATGGAAAGACTCATGTGTTGGGCTCTTATTTTTTTTCTCTTAATTTTGTCCCTTTCTTAATGCAACAAAGATGGTTATCAATGCAGTCTAAGGGAGTAGCCAATAGCCAAGTGAACTCTATAATAATAAGAATAAAAGCAATAAGAGCGGTAAACAAAATGGAAAGACTCATGTGTTGGGCTCTTAATTTTTTTCTCTTAGTTTTGTCCCATTCTTAATGCAACAAAGATGGTTATCAATGCAGTCTAAGGGAGTAGCCAATAGCCAAGTGAACTCTATAATAATAAGAATAAAAGCAATAAGAGAGTAAACAAGATGGAAAGACTCATGTGTTGGGCTCTTAGATTTTTTCTCTTAGTTTTGTCCCTTTCTTAATGCAATAAAGGTGGTTATCAATGCAGTCTAAGGGAGTAGCCAATAGCCACGTGAACTCTATAATGATAAGAATAAAAGCAATAAGAGCGGTAAACAAAATGGAAAAACTCATGTGTTGGGCTCTTAATTTTTTCCTCTTAGTTTTGTCTTTTTCTTAGTGCAACAAAGATGGTTATCAATGCAGTCTAAGGGAGTAGCCAATAGCCAAGTGAACTCTATAATAATAAGAATAAAAGCAATAAGAGCGGTAAACAAAATGGAAAGACTCATGTGTTGGGCTCTTAATTTTTTTCTCTTAGTTTTGTCCCTTTCTTAGTGCAACAAAGATGGTTATCAATGCAGTCTAAGGGAGTAGCCAATAGCCAACTGAACTCTATAATAATAAGAATAAAAGCTATAAGAGTGGTAAACAAAATAGAAAGACTCATGTGTTGGGCTCTTAATTTTTTTCTCTTAGTTTTGTCTCTTTCTTAATGCAACAAAGATGGTTATCAATGCAGTCTAAGGGAGTAGCCAATATCCAAGTGAACTCTATAATAATAAGAATAAAAGCAATAAGAGCGGTAAACAAAATTGAAAGCCTCATGTGTTGGGCTCTTAATTTTTTTCTCTTAGTTTTGTCCCTTTCTTAGTGCAACAAAGATGGTTATCAATGCAGTCTAAGGGAGTAGCCAATAGCCAAGTGAACTCTATAATAATAAGAATAAAAGCAATAAGAGTGGTAAACAAAATGGAAAGACTCATGTGTTGGGCTCTTGATTTTTTTCTCTTAGTTTTGTCCCTTTCTTAATGCAACAAAGATGGTTATCAATGTAGTCTAAGGGAGTAGCCAATAGCCAAGTGAACTCTATAATAATAAGAATAAAAGCAATAAGAGTGGTAAACAAAATGGAAAGACTCATGTGTTGGGCTCTTGATTTTTTTCTCTTAGTTTTGTCCCTTTCTTAATGAAACAAAGATGGTTATCAATGCAGTCTAAGGGAGTAGCCAATTGCCAAGTGAACTCTATAATAATAAGAATAAAAGCAATAAGAGTGGTAAACAAAATGGAAAGACTCATGTGTTGGGCTCTTAATTTTTTTCTCTTAGTTTTGTCCCTTTCTTAATGCAACAAAGATGGTTATCAATGCAGTCTAAGGGAGTAGACAATAGCCAAGTGAACTCTATAATAATAAGAATAAAAGCAATAAGAGCGGTAAACAAAATGGAAAGACTCATGTGTTGGGCTCTTAATTTTTTTCTCTTAGTTTTGTCCCTTTCTTAGTGCAACAAAGATGGTTATCAATGCAGTCTAAGGGAGTAGGCAGTAGCCAAGTGAACTCTATAATAATAAGAATAAAAGCAATAAGAGCGGTAAACAAAATGGAAAGACTCATGTGTTGGGCTCTTAATTTTTTTCTCTTAGTTTTGTCCCTTTCTTAATGCAACAAAGATGGTTATCAATCCAGTCTAAAGGAGTAGCCAATAGCCAAGTGAACTCTATAATAATAAGAATAAAATCAATAAGAGCTGTAAAAAAAATGGAAAGACTCATGAGTTGAGGCTCTTAATTTTTTTCTCTTAGTTTTGTCCCTTTCTTAATGCAACAAAGATGGTTATCAATGCAGTCTAAGGGAGTAGCCAATAGCCAAGTGAACTCTATAATAATAAGAATAAAAGCAATAAGGGCGTTAACAAAATGGAAAGACTCATGTGTTGGGCTCTTAATTTTTTTCTCTTAGTTTTGTCCCTTTCTTAATGCAACAAAGTTGGTTATCAATGCAGTCTAAGGGAGTAGCCAATAGCCAAGTGAACACTATAATAATAAGAATAAAAGCAATAAGAGCGGTAAACAAAATGGAAACACTCATGTGTTTGGCTCTTAATTTTTTTCTCTTAGTTTTGTCCCTTTCTTTGTGCAACAAAGATGGTTATCAATGCAGTCTAAGGGAGTAGCCAATAGCCAAGTGAACTCTATAATAATAAGAATAAAAGCAATAAGAGCGGTAAACAAAATGGAAAGACTCATGTGTTGGGCTCTTAATTTTTTTCTCTTAGTTTTGTCCGTTTCTTTGTGCAACAAAGATGGTTATCAATGCAGTCTAAGGGAGTAGCCAATAGCAAAGTGAACTCTATAATAATAAGAATAAAAGCAATAAGAGCGGTAAACAAAATGGAAAGACTCATGTGTTGGGCTCTTGATTTTTTTCTCTTAGTTTTGTCCCTTTCTTAATGCAACAAAGATGGTTATCAATGCAGTCTTAGGGAGTAGCCAATAGCCAAGTGAACTCTATAATAATAAGAATAAAAGCAATAAGAACGGTAAACAAAATGGAAAGACTCATGTGTTGGGCTCTTAATTTTTTTCTCTTAGTTTTGTCCGTTTCTTTGTGCAACAAAGATGGTTATCAATGCAGTCTAAGGGAGTAGCCAATAGCCAAGTGAACTCTATAATAATAAGAATAAAAGCAATAAGAGCGGTAAACAAAATGGAAAGATTCATATGTTGGGCTCTTAATATTTTTCTCTTAGTTTTGTCCCTTTCTTTGTTCAACAAAGATGGTTATCAATGCAGTCTAAGGAAGTAGCCAATAGCCAAGTGAACTCTATAATAATAAGAATAAAAGCAATAAGAGCGGTAAACAAAATGGAAAGACTCATGTGTTGGGCTCTTAATTTTTTTCTCTTAGTTTTGTCCCTTTCTTAATGCAACAAAGATGGTTATCAATCCAGTCTAAAGGAGTAGCCAATAGCCAAGTGAACTCTATAATAATAAGAATAAAATCAATAAGAGCGGTAAACAAAATGGAAAGACTCATGAGTTGAGGCTCTTAATTTTTTTCTCTTAGTTTTGTCCCTTTCTTTGTGCAACAAAGATGGTTATCAATGCAGTCTAAGGGAGTAGCCAATAGCCAAGTGAACTCTATAATAATAAGAATAAAAGCAATAAGAACGGTAAACAAAATGGAAAGACTCATGTGTTGGGCTCTTAATTTTTTTCTCTTAGTTTTGTCCGTTTCTTTGTGCAACAAAGATGGTTATCAATGCAGTCTAAGGGAATAGCCAATAGCCAAGTGAACTCTATAATAATAAGAATAAAAGCAATAAGAGCGGTAAACAAAATGGTAAGACTCATGTGTTGGGCTCTTAATTTTTTTCTCTTAGTTTTGTCCCTTTCTTAATGCAACAAAGATGGTTATCAATGCAGTCTAAGGGAGTAGCCAATAGCCAAGTGAACTCTATAATAATAAGAATAAAAGCAATAAGAGCGGTAAACAAAATGGAAAGACTCATGTGTTGGGCTCTTAATATTTTTCTCTTAGTTTTGTCCGTTTCTTTGTGCAACAAAGATGGTTATCAATGCAGTCTAAGGGAGTAGCCAATAGCAAAGTGAACTCTATAATAATAAGAATAAAAGCAATAAGAGCGGTAAACAAAATGGAAAGACTCATGTGTTGGGCTCTTAATTTTTTTCTCTTAGTTTTGTCCGTTTCTTTGTGCAACAAAGATGGTTATCAATGCAGTCTAAGGGAGTAGCCAATAGCAAAGTGAACTCTATAATAATAAGAATAAAAGCAATAAGAGCGGTAAACAAAATGGAAAGACACATGTGTTGGGCTCTTGATTTTTTTCTCTTAGTTTTGTCCCTTTCTTAATGCAACAAAGATGGTTATCAATGCAGTCTTAGGGAGTAGCCAATAGCCAAGTGAACTCTATAATAATAAGAATAAAAGCAATAAGAACGGTAAACAAAATGGAAAGACTCATGTGTTGGGCTCTTAATTTTTTTCTCTTAGTTTTGTCCGTTTCTTTGTGCAACAAAGATGGTTATCAATGCAGTCTAAGGGAGTAGCCAATAGCCAAGTGAACTCTATAATAATAAGAATAAAAGCAATAAGAGCGGTAAACAAAATGGAAAGATTCATATGTTGGGCTCTTAATATTTTTCTCTTAGTTTTGTCCCTTTCTTTGTTCAACAAAGATGGTTATCAATGCAGTCTAAGGAAGTAGCCAATAGCCAAGTGAACTCTATAATAATAAGAATAAAAGCAATAAGAGCGGTAAACAAAATGGAAAGACTCATGTGTTGGGCTCTTAATTTTTTTCTCTTAGTTTTGTCCCTTTCTTAATGCAACAAAGATGGTTATCAATCCAGTCTAAAGGAGTAGCCAATAGCCAAGTGAACTCTATAATAATAAGAATAAAATCAATAAGAGCGGTAAACAAAATGGAAAGACTCATGAGTTGAGGCTCTTAATTTTTTTCTCTTAGTTTTGTCCCTTTCTTAATGCAACAAAGATGGTTATCAATGCAGTCTAAGGGAGTAGCCAATAGCCAAGTGAACTCTATAATAATAAGAATAAAAGCAATAAGGGCGTTAACAAAATGGAAAGACTCATGTGTTGGGCTCTTAATTTTTTTCTCTTAGTTTTGTCCCTTTCTTTGTGCAACAAAGATGGTTATCAATGCAGTCTAAGGGAGTAGCCAATAGCCAAGTGAACTCTATAATAATAAGAATAAAAGCAATAAGAACGGTAAACAAAATGGAAAGACTCATGTGTTGGGCTCTTAATTTTTTTCTCTTAGTTTTGTCCGTTTCTTTGTGCAACAAAGATGGTTATCAATGCAGTCTAAGGGAATAGCCAATAGCCAAGTGAACTCTATAATAATAAGAATAAAAGCAATAAGAGCGGTAAACAAAATGGTAAGACTCATGTGTTGGGCTCTTAATTTTTTTCTCTTAGTTTTGTCCCTTTCTTAATGCAACAAAGATGGTTATCAATGCAGTCTAAGGGAGTAGCCAATAGCCAAGTGAACTCTATAATAATAAGAATAAAAGCAATAAGAGCGGTAAACAAAATGGAAAGACTCATGTGTTGGGCTCTTAATATTTTTCTCTTAGTTTTGTCCGTTTCTTTGTGCAACAAAGATGGTTATCAATGCAGTCTAAGGGAGTAGCCAATAGCCAAGTGAACTCTATAATAATAAGAATAAAAGCAATAAGAGCGGTAAACAAAATGGAAAGACTCATGTGTTGGGCTCTTAATTTTTTTCTCTTAGTTTTGTCCGTTTCTTTGTGCAACAAAGATGGTTATCAATGCAGTCTAAGGGAGTAGCCAATAGCAAAGTGAACTCTATAATAATAAGAATAAAAGCAATAAGAGCGGTAAACAAAATGGAAAGACACATGTGTTGGGCTCTTGATTTTTTTCTCTTAGTTTTGTCCCTTTCTTAATGCAACAAAGATGGTTATCAATGCAGTCTTAGGGAGTAGCCAATAGCCAAGTGAACTCTATAATAATAAGAATAAAAGCAATAAGAACGGTAAACAAAATGGAAAGACTCATGTGTTGGGCTCTTAATTTTTTTCTCTTAGTTTTGTCCGTTTCTTTGTGCAACAAAGATGGTTATCAATGCAGTCTAAGGGAGTAGCCAATAGCCAAGTGAACTCTATAATAATAAGAATAAAAGCAATAAGAGCGGTAAACAAAATGGAAAGATTCATATGTTGGGCTCTTAATATTTTTCTCTTAGTTTTGTCCCTTTCTTTGTTCAACAAAGATGGTTATCAATGCAGTCTAAGGAAGTAGCCAATAGCCAAGTGAACTCTATAATAATAAGAATAAAAGCAATAAGAGCGGTAAACAAAATGGAAAGACTCATGTGTTGGGCTCTTAATTTTTTTCTCTTAGTTTTGTCCCTTTCTTAATGCAACAAAGATGGTTATCAATCCAGTCTAAAGGAGTAGCCAATAGCCAAGTGAACTCTATAATAATAAGAATAAAATCAATAAGAGCGGTAAACAAAATGGAAAGACTCATGAGTTGAGGCTCTTAATATTTTTCTCTTAGTTTTGTCCCTTTCTTAATGCAACAAAGATGGTTATCAATGCAGTCTAAGGGAGTAGCCAATAGCCAAGTGAACTCTATAATAATAAGAATAAAAGCAATAAGGGCGTTAACAAAATGGAAAGACTCATGTGTTGGGCTCTTAATTTTTTTCTCTTAGTTTTGTCCCTTTCTTAATGCAACAAAGTTGGTTATCAATGCAGTCTAAGGGAGTAGCCAATAGCCAAGTGAACACTATAATAATAAGAATAAAAGCAATAAGAGCGGTAAACAAAATGGAAACACTCATGTGTTGGGCTCTTAATTTTTTTCTCTTAGTTTTGTCCCTTTCTTTGTGCAACAAACATGGTTATCAATGCAGTCTAAGGGAGTAGCCAATAGCCACGTGAACTCTATAATAATAAGAATAAAAGCAATAAGAGCGGTAAACAAAATGGAAAGACTCATGTGTTGGGCTCTTAAATTTTTTCTCTTACTTTTGTCCCTTTCTTAGTGCAACAAAGATGGTTATCAATGCAGTCTAAGGGAGTAGCCAATAGCCAAGTGAACTCTATAATAATAAGAATAAAAGCAATAAGAGCGGTAAAAAAAATGGAAAGACTCATGTGTTGGGCTCTTAATTTTTTTCTCTTAGTTTTGTCCCTTTCTTAATGCAACAAAAATGGTTATCAATGCAGTCTAAGGGAGTAGCCAATAGCCAAGTGAACTCTATAATAATAAGAATAAAAGCAATAAGAGCGGTAAACAAAATGGAAAGATTCATATGTTGGGCTCTTAATATTTTTCTCTTAGTTTTGTCCCTTTCTTTGTTCAACAAAGATGGTTATCAATGCAGTCTAAGGAAGTAGCCAATAGCCAAGTGAACTCTATAATAATAAGAATAAAAGCAATAAGAGCGGTAAACAAAATGGAAAGACTCATGTGTTGGGCTCTTAATTTTTTTCTCTTAGTTTTGTCCCTTTCTTAATGCAACAAAGATGGTTATCAATGCAGTCTAAGGGAGTAGCCAATAGCCAAGTGAACTCTATAATAATAAGAATAAAAGCAATAAGAGCGGTAAACAAAATGGAAAGACTCATGTGTTGGGCTCTTAATTTTTTTCTCTTAATTTTGTCCGTTTCTTTGTGCAACAAAGATGGTTATCAATGCAGTCTAAGGGAGAAGCCAATAGCCAAGTGAAGTCCATAATAATAAGAATAAAAGCAATAAGAGCGGTAAACAAAATGGAAAGACTCATGTGTTGGGCTCTTAATTTTTTTCTCTTAGTTTTGTCCCTTTCTTTGTGCAACAAAGATGGTTATCAATGCAGTCTAAGGGAGTAGCCAATAGCCAAGTGAACTCTATAATAATAAGAATAAAAGCAATAAGAACGGTAAACAAAATGGAAAGACTCATGTGTTGGGCTCTTAATTTTTTTCTCTTAGTTTTGTCCCTTTCTTAATGCAACAAAGATGGTTATCAATCCAGTCTAAAGGAGTAGCCAATAGCCAAGTGAACTCTATAATAATAAGAATAAAATCAATAAGAGCGGTAAACAAAATGGAAAGACTCATGAGTTGAGGCTCTTAATTTTTTTCTCTTAGTTTTGTCACTTTCTTAATGCAACAAAGATGGTTATCAATGCAGTCTAAGGGAGTAGCCAATAGCCAAGTGAACTCTATAATAATAAGAATAAAAGCAATAAGGGCGTTAACAAAATGGAAAGACTCATGTGTTGGGCTCTTAATTTTTTTCTCTTAGTTTTGTCCCTTTCTTAATGCAACAAAGTTGGTTATCAATGCAGTCTAAGGGAGTAGCCAATAGCCAAGTGAACACTATAATAATAAGAATAAAAGCAATAAGAGCGGTAAACAAAATGGAAACACTCATGTGTTGGGCTCTTAATTTTTTTTTCTTAGTTTTGTCCCTTTCTTTGTGCAACAAACATGGTTATCAATGCAGTCTAAGGGAGTAGCCAATAGCCACGTGAACTCTATAATAATAAGAATAAAAGCAATAAGAGCGGTAAACAAAATGGAAAGACTCATGTGTTGGGCTCTTAAATTTTTTCTCTTACTTTTGTCCCTTTCTTAGTGCAACAAAGATGGTTATCAATGCAGTCTAAGGGAGTAGCCAATAGTCAAGTGAACTCTATAATAATAAGAATAAAAGCAATAAGAGCGGTAAAAAAAATGGAAAGACTCATGTGTTGGGCTCTTAATTTTTTTCTCTTAGTTTTGTCCCTTTCTTAATGCAACAAAAATGGTTATCAATGCAGTCTAAGGGAGTAGCCAATAGCCAAGTGAACTCTATAATAATAAGAATAAAAGCAATAAGAGCGGTAAACAAAATGGAAAGATTCATATGTTGGGCTCTTAATATTTTTCTCTTAGTTTTGTCCCTTTCTTTGTTCAACAAAGATGGTTATCAATGCAGTCTAAGGAAGTAGCCAATAGCCAAGTGAACTCTATAATAATAAGAATAAAAGCAATAAGAGCGGTAAACAAAATGGAAAGACTCATGTGTTGGGCTCTTAATTTTTTTCTCTTAGTTTTGTCCCTTTCTTAATGCAACAAAGATGGTTATCAATGCAGTCTAAGGGAGTAGCCAATAGCCAAGTGAACTCTATAATAATAAGAATAAAAGCAATAAGAGCGGTAAACAAAATGGAAAGACTCATGTGTTGGGCTCTTAATTTTTTTCTCTTAATTTTGTCCGTTTCTTTGTGCAACAAAGATGGTTATCAATGCAGTCTAAGGGAGAAGCCAATAGCCAAGTGAAGTCCATAATAATAAGAATAAAAGCAATAAGAGCGGTAAACAAAATGGAAAGACTCATGTGTTGGGCTCTTAATTTTTTTCTCTTAGTTTTGTCCCTTTCTTTGTGCAACAAAGATGGTTATCAATGCAGTCTAAGGGAGTAGCCAATAGCCAAGTGAACTCTATAATAATAAGAATAAAAGCAATAAGAACGGTAAACAAAATGGAAAGACTCATGTGTTGGGCTCTTAATTTTTTTCTCTTAGTTTTGTCCGTTTCTTTGTGCAACAAAGATGGTTATCAATGCAGTCTAAGGGAGTAGCCAATAGCCAAGTGAACTCTATAATAATAAGAATAAAAGCAATAAGAGCGGTAAACAAAATGGTAAGACTCATGTGTTGGGCTCTTAATTTTTTTCTCTTAGTTTTGTCCCTTTCTTAATGCAACAAAGATGGTTATCAATGCAGTCTAAGGGAGTAGCCAATAGCCAAGTGAACTCTATAATAATAAGAATAAAAGCAATAAGAGCGGTAAACAAAATGGAAAGACTCATGTGTTGGGCTCTTAATATTTTTCTCTTAGTTTTGTCCGTTTCTTTGTGCAACAAAGATGGTTATCAATGCAGTCTAAGGGAGTAGCCAATAGCCAAGTGAACTCTATAATAATAAGAATAAAAGCAATAAGAGCGGTAAACAAAATGGAAAGACTCATGTGTTGGGCTCTTAATTTTTTTCTCTTAGTTTTGTCCGTTTCTTTGTGCAACAAAGATGGTTATCAATGCAGTCTAAGGGAGTAGCCAATAGCAAAGTGAACTCTATAATAATAAGAATAAAAGCAATAAGAGCGGTAAACAAAATGGAAAGACTCATGTGTTGGGCTCTTGATTTTTTTCTCTTAGTTTTGTCCCTTTCTTAATGCAACAAAGATGGTTATCAATGCAGTCTTAGGGAGTAGCCAATAGCCAAGTGAACTCTATAATAATAAAAATAAAATCAATAAGAGCGGTAAACAAAATTGAAAGACTCATGTGTTGGGCTCTTAACTTTTTTCTCTTAGTTTTGTCCGTTTCTTTGTGCAACAAAGATGGTTATCAATGCAGTCTAAGGGAGTAGCCAATAGCCAAGTGAACTCTATAATAATAAGAATAAAAGCAATAAGAGGGGTAAACAAAATGAAAAGACTCATGTGTTGGGCTCTTAATTTTTTTCTCTTAGTTTTGTCCGTTTCTTTGTGCAATCAAAGATGGTTATCAATGCAGTCTAAGGGAGTAGCCAATAGCTAAGTGAACTCTATAATAATAAGAATAAAAGCAATAAGAGCGGTAAACAAAATGGAAAGGCTCATGGGTTGGGCTCTTAATATTTTTCTCTTAGTTTTGTCCCTTTCTTTGTTCAACAAAGATGGTTATCAATGCAGTCTAAGGGAGTAGCCAATAGCCAAGTGAACTCTATAATAATAAGAATAAAAGCAATAAGAGCGGTAAACAAAATGGAAAGACTCATGTGTTGGGCTCTTAATATTTTTCGCTTAGTTTTGTCCCTTTCTTTGTTCAACAAAGATGCTTATCAATGCAGTCTAAGGTAGTAGCCAATAGCCAAGTGAACTCTATAATAATAAGAATAAAATCAATAAGAGCGGTAAACAAAATGGAAAGACTCATGTGTTGGGCTCTTAATTTTTTTCTCTTAGTTTTGTCCCTTTCTTAATGCAACAAAGATGGTTATCAATGCAGTCTAAGGGAGTAGCCAATAGCCAAGTTAACTCTATAATAATAAGAATAAAAGCAATAAGAGCGGTAAACAAAATGGAAAGACTCATGTGTTGGGCTCTTAATTTTTTTCTCTTAATTTTGTCCGTTTCTTTGTGCAACAAAGATGGTTATCAATGCAGTCTAAGGGAGTAGCCAATAGCCAAGTGAACTCTATAATAATAAGAATAAAAGCAATAAGAACGGTAAACATAATGGAAAGACTCATGTGTTGGGCTCTTAATTTTTTTCTCTTAGTTTTGTCCGTTTCTTTGTGCAACAAAGATGGTTATCAATGCAGTCTAAGGGAGTAGCCAATAGCCAAGTGAACTGTATAATAATAAGAATAAAAGCAATAAGAGCGGTAAACAAAATGGTAAGACTCATGTGTTGGGCTCTTAATTTTTTTCTCTTAGTTTTGTCCCTTTCTTAATGCAACAAAGATGGTTATCAATGCAGTCTAAGGGAGTAGCCAATAGCCAAGTGAACAGTATAATAATAAGAATAAAAGCAATAATAGCTGTAAACAAAATGGAAAGACTCATGTGTTGGGCTCTTAATTTTTTTCTCTTAGTTTTCGTCTGTTTCTTTGTGCAAGAAAGATGGTAATCAATGCAGTCTAAGGGAGAAGCCAATAGCCAAGTGAACTCCATAATAATAAGAATAAAAGCAATAAGAGCGGTAAACAAAATGGAAAGACTCATGTGTTGGGCTCTTAATTTTTTTCTCTTAGTTTTGTCCCTTTGTTAGTGCAACAAAGATGGGTATCAACGCAGTCTAAGGGAGTAGCCAATAGCCGAGTGAACTCTATAATAATAAGAATAAAAGCAATAAGAGCGGTAAACAAAATGGAAAGACTCATGTGTTGGGCTCTTAATTTTTTCTCTTAGTTTTGTCCCTTTCTTTGTGCAACAAAGATGGTTATCAATGCAGTCTAAGGGAGTAGCCAATAGCCAAGTGAACTCTATAATAATAAGAATAAAAGCAATAAGAGCGGTAAACAAAATAGAAAGACTCATGTGTTGGGCTCTTAATTTTTTTCTCTTAGTTTTGTCCGTTTCTTTGTGCAACAAAGATGGTTATCAATGCAGTCTAAGGGAGTAGCCAATAGCCAAGTGAACTCTATAATAATAAGAATAAAAGCAATAAGAGCGGTAAACAAAATGGAAAGACTCATGTGTTGGGCTCTTAATTTATTTCTCTTAGTTTTGTCCCTTTCTTAATGCAACAAAGATGGTTATCAATGCAGTCTAAGGGAGTAGTCAATAGCCAAGTGAACTCTATAATAATAAGAATAAAAGCAATAAGAGCGGTAAACAAAATGGAAAGACTCATGTGTTGGGCTCTTAATTTTTTTCTCTTAGTTTTGTCCGTTTCTTTGTGCAACAAAGATGGTTATCAATGCAGTCTAAAGGAGTAGCCAATAGCAAAGTGAACTCTATAATAATAAGAATAAAAGCAATAAGAGCGGTAAACAAAATGGAAAGACTCATGTGTTGGGCTCTTAATTTTTTTCTCTTAGTTTTGTCCCTTTCTTAATGCAACAAAGATGTTTATCAATGCAGTCTAAGGGAGTAGCCAATAGCCAAGTGAACTCTATAATAATAGGAATAAAAGCAATAAGAGCGGTAAACAAAATGGAAAGACTCATGTGTTGGGCTCTTAATTTTTTTCTCTTAGTTTTGTCCGTTTCTTTGTGCAACAAAGATGGTTATCAATGCAGTCTAAGGGAGTAGCCAATAGCAAAGTGAACTCTATAATAATAAGAATAAAAGCAATAAGAGCGGTAAACAAAATGGAAAGACTCATGTGTTGGGCTCTTAAATTTTTTCTCTTAGTTTTGTCCCTTTCTTAATGCAACAAAGATGGTTATCAATGCAGTCTAAGGGAGTAGCCAATAGCCAAGTGATCTCTATAATAATAAGAATAAAAGCAATAAGAGCGGTAAACAAAATGGAAAGACTCATATGTTGGGCTCTTAATTTTTTTCTCTTAGTTTTGTCCCTTTCTTAATGCAACAAAGATGGTTATCAATGCAGTCTAAGGGAGTAGCCAATAGCCAAGTGAACTCTATAATAATAAGAATAAAAGCAATAAGAGCAGTAAACAAAATGGAAAGACTCATGTGTTGGGCTCTTAATTTTTTTCTCTTAGTTTTGTCCCTTTCTTAATGCAACAAAGATGGTTATCAATGCAGTCTAAGGGAGTAGCCAATAGCCACGTGAACTCTATAATAATAAGAATAAAAGCAATAAGAGCGGTAAACAAAATGGAAAGACTCATGTGTTGGGCTCTTAATTTTTTCCTCTTAGTTTTGTCCCTTTCTTAATGCAACAAAGATGGTTATCAATGCAGTCTAAGGGAGTAGCCAATAGCCAAGTGAACTGTATAATAATAAGAATAAAAGCAATAATAGCTGTAAACAAAATGGAAAGACTCATGTGTTGGGCTCTTAATTTTTTTCTCTTAGTTTTCGTCTGTTTCTTTGTGCAAGAAAGATGGTAATCAATGCAGTCTAAGGGAGAAGCCAATAGCCAAGTGAACTCCATAATAATAAGAATAAAAGCAATAAGAGCGGTAAACAAAATGGAAAGACTCATGTGTTGGGCTCTTAATTTTTTTCTCTTAGTTTTGTCCCTTTGTTAGTGCAACAAAGATGGGTATCAACGCAGTCTAAGGGAGTAGCCAATAGCCGAGTGAACTCTATAATAATAAGAATAAAAGCAATAAGAGCGGTAAACAAAATGGAAAGACTCATGTGTTGGGCTCTTAATTTTTTTCTCTTAGTTTTGTCCCTTTCTTTGTGCAACAAAGATGGTTATCAATGCAGTCTAAGGGAGTAGCCAATAGCCAAGTGAACTCTATAATAATAAGAATAAAAGCAATAAGAGCGGTAAACAAAATAGAAAGACTCATGTGTTGGACTCTTAATTTTTTCTCTTAGTTTTGTCCGTTTCTTTGTGCAACAAAGATGGTTATCAATGCAGTCTAAGGGAGTAGCCAATAGCCAAGTGAACTCTATAATAATAAGAATAAAAGCAATAAGAGCGGTAAATAAAATGGAAAGACTCATGTGTTGGGCTCTTAATTTATTTCTCTTAGCTTTGTCCCTTTCTTAATGCAACAAAGATGGTTATCAATGCAGTCTAAGGGAGTAGCCAATAGCCAAGTGAACTCTATAATAATAAGAATAAAAGCAATAAGAGCGGTAAACAAAATGGAAAGACTCATGTGTTGGGCTCTTAATTTTTTCTCTTACTTTTGTCCTTTTCTTAATGCAACAAAGATGGTTATCAACGCAGTCTAAGGGAGTAGCCAATAGCCAAGTGAACTCTATAATAATAAGAATAAAAGCAATAAGAGCGGTAAACAAAATGGAAAGACTCATGTGTTGGGCTCTTAATTTTTTTCTCTTAGTTTTGTCCGTTTCTTTGTGCAACAAAGATGGTTATCAATGCAGTCTAAAGGAGTAGCCAATAGCAAAGTGAACTGTATAATAATAAGAATAAAAGCAATAAGAGCGGTAAACAAAATGGAAAGACTCATGTGTTGGGCTCTTAATTTTTTTCTCTTAGTTTTGTCCCTTTCTTAATGCAACAAAGATGTTTATCAATGCAGTCTAAGGGAGTAGCCAATAGCCAAGTGAACTCTATAATAATAAGAATAAAAGCAATAAGAGCGGTAAACAAAATGGAAAGACTCATGTGTTGGGCTCTTAATTTTTTTCTCTTAGTTTTGTCCCTTTCTTAATGCAACAAAGATGGTTATCAATGCAGTCTAAGGGAGTAGCCAATAGCCAAGTGAACTCTATAATAATAAGAATAAAAGCAATAAGAGTTGTAAACAAAATGGAAATACTCATGTGTTGGGGTCTTAATTTTTTTCTCTTAGTTTTGTCCCTTTCTTAATGCAACAAAGATGGTTATCAATGCAGTCTAAGGGAGTAGCCAATAGTCAAGTGAACTCTATAATAATAAGAATAAAAGCAATAGGAGCGGTAAACAAAATGGAACGACTCATGTGTTGGGCTCTTAATTTTTTTCTCTTAGTTTTGTCCCTTTCTTAATGCAACAAAGATGGTTATCAATGCAGTCTAAGGGAGTAGCCAATAGCCAAGTGAACTCTATAATAATAAGAATAAAAGCAATAAGAGCGGTAAACAAAACGGAAAGACTCATGTGTTGGGCTCTTAATTTTTTTCTCTTAGTTTTGTCCCTTTCTTAATGCAACAAAGATGGTTATCAATGCAGTCTAAGGGACTAGCCAATAGCCAAGTGAACTGTAAAATAATAAGAATAAAAGCAATAAGAGCTGTAAAGAAAATGGAAAGACTCATGTGTTGGGCTCTTAATTTTTTTCTCTTAGTTTTGTCCCTTTCTTAATGCAACAAAGATGGTTATCATTGCAGTCTAAGGGAGTAGCCAATAGCCAAGTGAACTCTATAATAAGAAGAATAAAAGCAATAAGAGCGGTAAACAAAATGGAAAGACTCATGTGTTGGGCTCTTAATTTTTTTCTCTTAGTTTTGTTCCTTTCTTTGTGCAACAAAGATGGTTATCAATGCAGTCTAAGGGAGTAGCCAATAGCCAAGTGAATTCTATAATAATAAGAATAAAAGCAATAAGAACGGTAAACAAAATGGAAAGACTCATGTGTTGGGCTCCTTATTTTTTTCTCTTAGTTTTGTCCCTTTCTTTGTGCAACAAAGATGGTTATCAATGTAGTCTAAGGGAGTAGCCAATAGTCAAGTGAACTCTATAATAATAAGAATAAAAGCAATAAGAGCGGTAAACAAAATGGAAAGACTCATGTGTTGGGCTCTTAATATTTTTCTCTTAGTTTGGTCCCTTTCTTTGTTCTACAAAGATGGTTATCAATGCAGTCTAAGGGAGTAGCCAATAGCCAAGTGAACTCTATAATAATAAGAATAAAAGCAATAAGAGCGGTAAACAAAATGGAAAGACTCATGTGTTGGGCTCTTAATTTCTTTCTCTTAGTTTTGTCCGTTTCTTTGTGCAACAAAGATGGTTATCAATGCAGTCAAAGTGAGTAGCCAATAGCAAAGTGAACTCTATAATAATAAGAATAAAAGCAATAAGAGCGGTAAACAAAATGGAAAGACTCATGTGTTGGGCTCTTAAATTTTTTCTCTTAGTTTTGTCCCTTTCTTAATGCAACAAAGATGGTTATCAATGCAGTCTAAGGGAGTAGCCAATAGCCAAGTGAACTCTATAATAATAAGAATAAAAGCAATAAGAGCGGTAAACAAAATGGAAAGACTCATGTGTTGGGCTCTTAATTTTTTTCTCTTAGTTTTGTCCCTTTCTTAATGCAACAAAGATGGTTATCAATGCAGTCTAAGGGAGTAGCCAATAGCCAAGTGAACTCTATAATAATAAGAATAAAAGCAATAAGAGCAGTAAACAAAATGGAAAGACTCATGTGTTGGGCTCTTAATTTTTTCCTCTTAGTTTTGTCCCTTTCTTAATGCAACAAAGATGGTTATCAATGCAGTCTAAGGGAGTAGCCAATAGCCAAGTGAACTGTATAATAATAAGAATAAAAGCAATAATAGCTGTAAACAAAATGGAACGACTCATGTGTTGGGCTCTTAATTTTTTTCTCTTAGTTTTCGTCTGTTTCTTTGTGCAACAAAGATGGTAATCAATGCAGTCTAAGGGAGAAGCCAATAGCCAAGTGAACTCCATAATAATAAGAATAAAAGCAATAAGAGCGGTAAACAAAATGGAAAGACTCATGTGTTGGGCTCTTAATTTTTTTCTCTTAGTTTTGTCCCTTTGTTAGTGCAACAAAGATGGTTATCAACGCAGTCTAAGCGAGTAGCCAATAGCCGAGTGAACTCTATAATAATAAGAATAAAAGCAATAAGAGCGGTAAACAAAATGGAAAGACTCATGTGTTGGGCTCTTAATTTTTTTCTCTTAGTTTTGTCCCTTTCTTTGAGCAACAAAGATGGTTATCAATGCAGTCTAAGGCAGTAGCCAATAGCCAAGTGAACTGTATGATAACAAGAATAAAAGCAATAAGAGCTGTAAACCTAATGGAAAGACTCATGTGTTGGGCACTTAATTTTTTTCTCTTAGTTTTGTCCCTTTCTTAATGCAACAAAGATGGTTATCAATGCTGTCTAAGGGAGTAGCCAATAGCCAAGTGAACTCTATAATAAGAAGAATAAAAGCAATAAGAGCGGTAAACTAAATGGAAAGACTCATGTGTTGGGCTCTTAATTTTTTTCTCTTAGTTTTGTTCCTTTCTTTGTGCAACAAAGATGGTTATCAATGCAGTCTAAGGGAGTAGCCAATAGCCAAGTGAACTCTATAATAATAAGAATAAAAGCAATAAGAGCGGTAAACAAAATGGAAAGACTCATGTGTTGGGCTCTTAATTTTTTCTCTCAGTTTTGTCCCTTTCTTAATGCAACAAAGATGGTTATCAATGCAGTCTAAGCGAGTAGCCAATAGCCATGTGAACTCTATAATAATAAGAATAAAAGCAATAAGAGCGGTAAAAAAAATGGAAAGACTCATGTGTTGGGCTCTTAATTTTTTTCTCTTAGTTTTGTCCCTTTCTTTGTGCAACAAAGATGGTTATCAATGTAGTCTAAGGCAGTAGCCAATAGCCAAGTGAACTGTATGATAATAAGAATAAAAGCAATAAGAGCTGTAAACAAAATGGAAAGACTCATGTGTTGGGCTCTTAATTTTTTCTCTTAGTTTTGTCCCTTTCTTAATGCAACAAAGATGGTTATCAATGCAGTCTAAGGGAGTAGCCAATAGCCAAGTGAACTCTATAATAATAAGAATAAAAGCAATAAGAGCGGTAAACAAATTGGAAAGACTCATGTGTTGGGCTCTTAATTTTTTCTCTTAGTTTTGTCCCTTTCTTAATGCAACAAAGATGGTTATCATTGCAGTCTAAGGGAGTAGCCAATAGCCAAGTGTACTCTATAATAATAAGAATAAAAGCAATAATAGCGGTATACAAAATGGAAAGACTCATGTGTTGGGCTCTTAATTTTTTTCTCTTAGTTTTGTCCCTTTCTTAATGCAACAAAGATGGTTATCATTGCAGTCTAAGGGAGTTGCCAATAGCCAAGTGAACTCTATAATAATAAGAATAAAAGCAATAAGAGCGGTAAACAAAATGGAAAGACTCATGTGTTGGGCTCTTAATTTTTTTCTGTTAGTTTTGTCCCTTTCTTTGTGCAACAAAGATGGTTATCAATGCAGTCTAAGGGAGTAGCCAATAGCCAAGTGAACTCTATAATAATAAGAATAAAAGCAATAAGAGCGGTAAACAAAATGGAAAGACTCATGTGTTGGGCTCTTAATTTTTTTCTCTTAGTTTTGTCCGTTTCTTTGTGCAACAAAGATGGTTATCAATGCAGTCTAAGGGAGTAGCCAATAGCCAAGTGAACTCTATAATAATAAGAATAAAAGCAATAAGAGCGGTAAACAAAATGGAAAGACTCATGTGTTGGGCTCTTAATTTTTTTCTCTTAGTTTTGTCCGTTTCTTTGTGCAACAAAGATGGTTATCAATGCAGTCTAAGGGAGTAGCCAATAGCCAAGTGAACTCTATAATAATAAGAATAAAAGCAATAAGAGCGGTAAACAAAATGGAAAGTCTCATGTTTTGGGCTCTTAATTTTTTCTCTTAGTTTTGTCCCTTTCTTAATGCAACAAAGATGGTTATCAATGCAGTCTAAGGGAGTAGCCAATAGCCAAGTGAACTCTATAATAATAAGAATAAAAGCAATAAGAGCGGTAAACAAAATGGAAAGACTCATGTGTTGGGCTCTTAATTTTTTTCTCTTAGTTTTGTCCGTTTCTTTGTGCAACAAAGATGGTTATCAATGCAGTCTAAGGGAGTAGCCAATAGCAAAGTGAACTCTATAATAATAAGAATAAAAGCAATAAGAGCGGTAAACAAAATGGAAAGACTCATGTGTTAGGCTCTTAATTTTTTTCTCTTAGTTTTGTCCCTTTCTTAATGCAACAAAGATGGTTATCAATGCAGTCTAAGGGAGTAGCCAATAGCCAAGTGAACTCTATAATAATAAGAATAAAAGCAATAAGAGCGATAAACAAAATGGAAAGACTCATGTGTTGGGCTCTTAATTTTTTTCTCGTAGTTTTGTCCCTTTCTTAATGCAACAAAGATGGTTATCAATGCAGTCTAAGGGAGTAGCCAATAGCCAAGTGAACTCTATAATAATAAGAATGAAAGCAACAAGAGCGGTAAACAAAATGGAAAGACTCATGTGTTGGGCTCTTAATATTTTTCTCTTAGTTTTGTCCGTTTCTTTGTGCAACAAAGATGGTTATCAATGCAGTCTAAGGGAGTAGCCAATAGCCAAGTGAACTCTATAATAATAAGAATAAAAGCAATAAGAGCGGTAAACAAAATGGAACGACTCATGTGTTGGGGTCTTAATTTTTTTCTCTTAGTTTTGTCCCTTTCTGAATGCAACAAAGATGGTTATCAATGCAGTCTAAGGGAGTAGCCAATAGCCAAGTGAACTCTATAATAATAAGAATAAAAGCAATAAGAGCGGTAAACAAAATGGAAAGACTCATGTGTTGGGCTCTTAATTTTTTTCTCTTAGTTTTGTCCGTTTCTTTGTGCAACAAAGATGGTTATCAATGCAGTCTAAGGGAGTAGCCAATAGCAAAGTGAACTCTATAATAATAAGAATAAAAGCAATAAGAACGGTAAACAAAATGGAAAGACTCATGTGTTGGGCTCTTAATTTTTTTCTCTTAGTTTTGTCCGTTTCTTTGTGCAACAAAGATGGTTATCAATGCAGTCTAAGGGAGTAGCCAATAGCAAAGTGAACTCTATAATAATAAGAATAAAAGCAATAAGAGCGGTAAACAAAATGGAAAGACTCATGTGTTGGGCTCCTAATTTTTTTCTCTTAGTTTTGTCCCTTTCTTTGTGCAACAAAGATGGTTATCAATGCAGTCTAAGGGAGTAGCCAATAGCAAAGTGAACTCTATAATAATAAGAATAAAAGCAATAAGAGCGGTAAACAAAATGGAAAGACTCATGTGTTGGGCTCTTAATTTTTTTCTCGTAGTTTTGTCCCTTTCTTAATGCAACAAAGATGGTTATCAATGCAGTCTAAGGGAGTAGCCAATAGCCAAGTGAACTCTATAATAATAAGAATGAAAGCAATAAGAGCGGTAAACAAAATGGAAAGACTCATGTGTTGGGCTCTTAATATTTTTCTCTTAGTTTTGTCCGTTTCTTTGTGCAACAAAGATGGTTATCAATGCAGTCTAAGGGAGTAGCCAATAGCCAAGTGAACTCTATAATAATAAGAATAAAAGCAATAAGAGCGGTAAACAAAATGGAACGACTCATGTGTTGGGGTCTTAATTTTTTTCTCTTAGTTTTGTCCCTTTCTTAATGCAACAAAGATGGTTATCAATGCAGTCTAAGGGAGTTGCCAATAGCCAAGTGAACTCTATAATAATAAGAATAAAAGCAATAAGAGCGGTAAACAAAATGGAAAGACTCATGTGTTGGGCTCTTAATTTTTTTCTCTTAGTTTTGTCCGTTTCTTTGTGCAACAAAGATGGTTATCAATGCAGTCTAAGGGAGTAGCCAATAGCAAAGTGAACTCTATAATAATAAGAATAAAAGCAATAAGAGCGGTAAACAAAATGGAAAGACTCATGTGTTGGGCTCTTAATTTTTTTCTCTTAGTTTTGTCCGTTTCTTTGTGCAACAAAGATGGTTATCAATGCAGTCTAAGGGAGTAGCCAATAGCAAAGTGAACTCTATAATAATAAGAATAAAAGCAATAAGAGCGGTAAACAAAATGGAAAGACTCATGTGTTGGGCTCTTAATTTTTTTCTCTTAGTTTTGTCCCTTTCTTAATGCAACAAAGATGGTTATCAATGCAGTCTAAGGGAGTAGACAATAGCCAAGTGAACTCTATAATAATAAGAATAAAAGCAATAAGAGCGGTAAACAAAAGGGAAAGACTCATGTGTTGGGCTCTTAATTTTTTTCTCGTAGTTTTGTCCCTTTCTTAATGCAACAAAGATTGTTATCAATGCAGTCTAAGGGAGTAGCCAATAGCCAAGTGAACTCTATAATAATAAGAATAAAAGCAATAAGAGCGGTAAACAAAATGGAACGACTCATGTGTTGGGGTCTTAATTTTTTTCTCTTAGTTTTGTCCCTTTCTTAATGCAACAAAGATGGTTATCAATGCAGTCTAAGGGAGTAGCCAATAGCAAAGTGAACTCTATAATAATGAGAATAAAAGCAATAAGAGCGGTAAACAAATTGGAAAGACTCATGTGTTGGGCTCTTAATTTTTTCCTCTTAGTTTTGTCCCTTTCTTAATGCAACAAAGATGGTTATCAACGCAGTCTAAGGGAGTAGCCAATAGCCAAGTGAACTCTATAATAATAAGAATAAAAGCAATAAGAGCGGTAAACAAAATGGAACGACTCATGTGTTGGGGTCTTAATTTTTTTCTCTTAGTTTTGTCCCTTTCTTAATGCAACAAAGATGGTTATCAATGCAGTCTAAGGGAGTAGCCAATAGCAAATTGAACTCTATAATAATGAGAATAAAAGCAATAAGAGCGGTAAACAAAATGGAAAGACTCATGTGTTGGGCTCTTAATTTTTTCCTCTTAGTTTTGTCCCTTTCTTAATGCAACAAAGATGGTTATCAATGCAGTCTAAGGGAGAAGCCAATAGCCAAGTGAACTGTAAAATAATAAGAATAAAAGCAATAAGAGCTGTAAACAAAATGGAAAGACTCATGTGTTGGGCTCTTAATTTTTTTCGCTTATTTTTTTTCCCTTTCTTAATGCAACAAAGATGGTTATCATTGCAGTCTAAGGGAGTAGCCAATAGCCAAGTGAACTCTATAATAATAAGAATAAAAGCAATAAGAGCGGTAAAAAAAATGGAAAGACTCATGTGTTGGGCTCTTAATTTTTTTCTCTTAGTTTTGTCCCTTTCTTTGTGCAACAAAGATGGTTATCAATGCAGTCTAAGGCAGTAGCCAATAGCCAAGTGAACTCTATAATAATAAGAATAAAAGCAATAAGAGCGGTAAACAAAATGGAACGACTCATGTGTTGGGGTCTTAATTTTTTTCTCTTAGTTTTGTCCCTTTCTGAATGCAACAAAGATGGTTATCAATGCAGTCTAAGGGAGTAGCCAATAGCCAAGTGAACTCTATAATAATAAGAATAAAAGCAATAAGAGCGGTAAACAAAATGGAAAGACTCATGTGTTGGGCTCTTAATTTTTTTCTCTTAGTTTTGTCCGTTTCTTTGTGCAACAAAGATGGTTATCAATGCAGTCTAAGGGAGTAGCCAATAGCAAAGTGAACTCTATAATAATAAGAATAAAAGCAATAAGAACGGTAAACAAAATGGAAAGACTCATGTGTTGGGCTCTTAATTTTTTTCTCTTAGTTTTGTCCGTTTCTTTGTGCAACAAAGATGGTTATCAATGCAGTCTAAGGGAGTAGCCAATAGCAAAGTGAACTCTATAATAATAAGAATAAAAGCAATAAGAGCGGTAAACAAAATGGAAAGACTCATGTGTTGGGCTCCTAATTTTTTTCTCTTAGTTTTGTCCCTTTCTTTGTGCAACAAAGATGGTTATCAATGCAGTCTAAGGGAGTAGCCAATAGCAAAGTGAACTCTATAATAATAAGAATAAAAGCAATAAGAGCGGTAAACAAAATGGAAAGACTCATGTGTTGGGCTCTTAATTTTTTTCTCGTAGTTTTGTCCCTTTCTTAATGCAACAAAGATGGTTATCAATGCAGTCTAAGGGAGTAGCCAATAGCCAAGTGAACTCTATAATAATAAGAATGAAAGCAATAAGAGCGGTAAACAAAATGGAAAGACTCATGTGTTGGGCTCTTAATATTTTTCTCTTAGTTTTGTCCGTTTCTTTGTGCAACAAAGATGGTTATCAATGCAGTCTAAGGGAGTAGCCAATAGCCAAGTGAACTCTATAATAATAAGAATAAAAGCAATAAGAGCGGTAAACAAAATGGAACGACTCATGTGTTGGGGTCTTAATTTTTTTCTCTTAGTTTTGTCCCTTTCTTAATGCAACAAAGATGGTTATCAATGCAGTCTAAGGGAGTTGCCAATAGCCAAGTGAACTCTATAATAATAAGAATAAAAGCAATAAGAGCGGTAAACAAAATGGAAAGACTCATGTGTTGGGCTCTTAATTTTTTTCTCTTAGTTTTGTCCGTTTCTTTGTGCAACAAAGATGGTTATCAATGCAGTCTAAGGGAGTAGCCAATAGCAAAGTGAACTCTATAATAATAAGAATAAAAGCAATAAGAGCGGTAAACAAAATGGAAAGACTCATGTGTTGGGCTCTTAATTTTTTTCTCTTAGTTTTGTCCGTTTCTTTGTGCAACAAAGATGGTTATCAATGCAGTCTAAGGGAGTAGCCAATAGCAAAGTGAACTCTATAATAATAAGAATAAAAGCAATAAGAGCGGTAAACAAAATGGAAAGACTCATGTGTTGGGCTCTTAATTTTTTTCTCTTAGTTTTGTCCCTTTCTTAATGCAACAAAGATGGTTATCAATGCAGTCTAAGGGAGTAGACAATAGCCAAGTGAACTCTATAATAATAAGAATAAAAGCAATAAGAGCGGTAAACAAAAGGGAAAGACTCATGTGTTGGGCTCTTAATTTTTTTCTCGTAGTTTTGTCCCTTTCTTAATGCAACAAAGATTGTTATCAATGCAGTCTAAGGGAGTAGCCAATAGCCAAGTGAACTCTATAATAATAAGAATAAAAGCAATAAGAGCGGTAAACAAAATGGAACGACTCATGTGTTGGGGTCTTAATTTTTTTCTCTTAGTTTTGTCCCTTTCTTAATGCAACAAAGATGGTTATCAATGCAGTCTAAGGGAGTAGCCAATAGCAAAGTGAACTCTATAATAATGAGAATAAAAGCAATAAGAGCGGTAAACAAATTGGAAAGACTCATGTGTTGGGCTCTTAATTTTTTCCTCTTAGTTTTGTCCCTTTCTTAATGCAACAAAGATGGTTATCAACGCAGTCTAAGGGAGTAGCCAATAGCCAAGTGAACTCTATAATAATAAGAATAAAAGCAATAAGAGCGGTAAACAAAATGGAACGACTCATGTGTTGGGGTCTTAATTTTTTTCTCTTAGTTTTGTCCCTTTCTTAATGCAACAAAGATGGTTATCAATGCAGTCTAAGGGAGTAGCCAATAGCAAATTGAACTCTATAATAATGAGAATAAAAGCAATAAGAGCGGTAAACAAAATGGAAAGACTCATGTGTTGGGCTCTTAATTTTTTCCTCTTAGTTTTGTCCCTTTCTTAATGCAACAAAGATGGTTATCAATGCAGTCTAAGGGAGAAGCCAATAGCCAAGTGAACTGTAAAATAATAAGAATAAAAGCAATAAGAGCTGTAAACAAAATGGAAAGACTCATGTGTTGGGCTCTTAATTTTTTTCGCTTATTTTTTTTCCCTTTCTTAATGCAACAAAGATGGTTATCATTGCAGTCTAAGGGAGTAGCCAATAGCCAAGTGAACTCTATAATAATAAGAATAAAAGCAATAAGAGCGGTAAAAAAAATGGAAAGACTCATGTGTTGGGCTCTTAATTTTTTTCTCTTAGTTTTGTCCCTTTCTTTGTGCAACAAAGATGGTTATCAATGCAGTCTAAGGCAGTAGCCAATAGCCAAGTGAACTGTATGATAATAAGAATAAAAGCAATAAGAGCTG
Source organism: Acanthosepion esculentum (assembly GCA_964036315.1). Taxonomy (NCBI): domain Eukaryota; kingdom Metazoa; phylum Mollusca; class Cephalopoda; order Sepiida; family Sepiidae; genus Acanthosepion; species Acanthosepion esculentum. The sequence goes on along the minus strand of OZ038478.1, from coordinate 142,558,595 downwards.
TAAACAAATTGGAAAGACTCATGTGTTGGGCTCTTAATTTTTTTCTCTTAGGTTTGTCCCTTTCTTAATGCAACAAAGATGGTTATCAATGCAGTCTAAGGGAGTAGCCAATAGCCAAGTGAACTCTATAATAATAAGAATAAAAGCAATAAGAGCGGTAAACAAAATGGAAAGACTCATGTGATGGGCTCTTAATTTTTTTCTCTTAGTTTTGTCCCTTTCTTTGTGCAACAAAGATGGTTATCAATGCAGTCTAAGGGAGTAGTTAATAGCCAAGTGAACTCTATAATAATAAGAATAAAAGCAATAAGAGCGGTAAACAAAATGGAAAGACTCATGTGTTGGGCTCTTAATTTTTTCTCTTAGTTTTGTCCCTTTCTTAATGCAACAAAGATGGTTATCATTGCAGTCTAAGGGAGTAGCCAATAGCCAAGTGAACTCTATAATAATAAGAATAAAAGCAATAAGAGCGGTAAACAAAATGGAAAGACTCATGTGTTGGGCTCTTAATATTTTTCTCTTAGTTTTGTCCCTTTCTTTGTGCAACAAAGATGGTTATCAATGCAGTGTAAGGGAGAAGCCAATAGCCAAGTGAACTCTATAATAATAAGAATAAAAGCAATAAGAGCGGTAAACAAAATGGAAAGACTCATGTGTTGGGCTCTTAATTTTTTTCTCTTAGTTTTGTCCCTTTCTTAATGCAACAAAGATGGTTATCATGGCAGTCTTAGGGAGTAGCCAATAGCCAAGTGAACTCTATAATAATAAGAATAAAATCAATAAGAGCGGTAAAAAAATTGGAAAGACTCATGTGTTGGGCTCTTAATATTTTCTCTTAGTTTTGTCCCTTTCCTAATGCAACAAAGATGGTTATCATTGCAGTCTAAGGGAGTAGCCAATAGCCAAGTGAACTGTATAATAATAAGAATAAAAGCAATAAGAGCTGTAAACAAAATGGAAAACTCATGTGTTGGGCTCTTAATGTTTTTCTCTTAGTTTTGTCCCTTTCTTAATGCATCAAAGATGGTTATCAATGCAGTCTAAGGGAGTAGCCAATAGCCAAGTGAATTCTATAATAATAAGAATAAAAGCAATAAGAACGGTAAACAAAATGGAAAGACTCATGTATTGGGCTCCTTATTTTTTTCTCTTAGTTTTGTCCCTTTCTTTGTGCAACAAAGATGGTTATCAATGCAGTCTAAGGGAGTAGCCAATAGCAAAGTGAACTCTATAATAATAAGAATAAAAGCAATAAGAGCGGTAAACAAAATGGAAAGACTCATGTGTTGGGCTCTTAAATTTTTTCTCTTAGTTTTGTCCCTTTCTTTGTGCAACAAAGATGGTTATCAATGCAGTCTAAGGGAGTAGCCAATAGCCAAGTGAACTGTATAATAATAAGAATAAAAGCAATAAGAGCTGTAAACAAAATGGAAAGACTTATGTGTTTGGCTCTTAATTTTTTTCTCTTAGTTTTGTCCCTTTCTTAGTGCAACAAAGATGGTTATCAATGAAGTCTAAGGGAGTAGCCAATAGCCAAGTGAACTCTATAATAATAAGAATAAAAGCAATAAGAGCGGTAAACAAAATGGAAAGACTCATGTGTTGGGCTCTTAATTTTTCTCCCTTAGTTTTGTCTTTTTCTTTGTGCAACAAAGATGGATATCAATGCAGTCTAAGGGAGTAGCCAATAGCCAAGTGAACTCTATAATAATAAGAATAAAAGCAATAAGAGCTGTAAACAAAATGGAAAGACTCATGTGTTGGGCTCTTAATTTTTTTCTCTTAGTTTTGTCCCTTTCTTAATGCAACAAAGATGGTTATCAATGCAGTCTAAGGGAGTAGCCAATAGCCAAGTGAACTCTATAATAATAAGAATAAAAGCAATAAGAGCGGTAAACAAAATGGAAAGAATCATGTGTTGGGCTCTTAATTTTTTTCTCTTAGTTTTGTCCCTTTCTTAATGCAACAAAGATGGTTATCATTGCAGTCTAAGGGAGTAGCCAATAGCCAAGTGAACTCTATAATAATAAGAATAAAAGCAATAAGAGCGGTAAACAAAATGGAAAGACTCATGTGTTGGGTCTTAATTTTTTTCTCTTAGTTTTGTCCCTTTCTTAATGCAACAAAGATGGTTATAAATGCAGTCTAAGGGAGTAGCCAATAGCCAAGTGAACTCTATAAAAATAATTATAAAAGCAATAAGAGCGGTAAACAAAATGGAAAGACTCATGTGTTGGGCTCTTAATTTTTTCCTCTTAGTTTTGTCCCTTTCTTTGTTCAACAAAGATGGTTATCAATGCAGTCTAAGGGAGTAGCCAATAGCCAAGTGAAATCTATAATAATAAGAATAAAAGCAATAAGAGCGGTAAACAAAATGGAAAGACTCATGTGTTGGGCTCTTAATTTTTTTCTCTTAGTTTTGTCCCTTTCTTAATGCAACAAAGATGGTTATCAATGCAGTCTAAGGGAGTAGCCAATAGCCAAGTGAACTCTATAATAATAAAAATAAAAGCAATAAGAGCGGTAAACAAAATGGAATGACTCATGTGTTGGGCTCTTAATTTTTTTCTCTTAGTTTTGTCCCTTTCTTAATGCAACAAAGATGGTTATCAATGCAGTCTAAGGGAGTAGCCAATAGCCACGTGAACTCTATAATAATAAGAATAAAAGCAAAAAGAGCGGTAAACAAAATGGAAAGACTCATGTGTTGGGCTCTTAATTTTTTTCTCTTAGTTTTGTCCCTTTCTTAATGCAACAAAGATGGTTATCAATGCAGTCTAAGGGAGTAGCCAATAGCCAAGTGAACTCTATAATAATAAGAATAAAAGCAATAAGAGCGGTAAACAAAATGGAAAGACTCATGTGTTGGGCCCTTATTTTTTTTCTCTTAGTTTTGTCCCTTTCTTAATGCAACAAAGATGGTTATCAATGCAGTCTAAGGGAGTAGCCAATAGCCAAGTGAACTCTATAATAATAAGAACAAAAGCAATATGAGCGGTAAACAAAATGGAAAGACTCATGTGTTGGGCTCTTAATTTTTTTCTCTTTGTTTTGCCCCTTTCTTTGTGCAACAAAGATGGTTATCAATGCAGTCTAAGGGAGTAGCCAATAACCAAGTGAACTCTATAATAATAAGAATACAAGCAATAAGAGCAGTAAACAAAATGGAAAGACTCATGTGTTGGGCTCTTAATTTTTTTCTCTTAGTTTTGTCCCTTTCTTAATGCAACAAATATGGTTATCAATGCAGTCTAAGGGAGTAGCCAATAGCCAAGTGAACTCTATAATAATAAGAATAAAAGCAATAAGAGCGGTAAACAAAATGGAAAGACTCATGTGTTGGGCTCTTAATTTTTTTCTCTTAGTTTTGTCCCTTTCTTAATGCAACAAAGATGGTTATCATTGCAGTCTTAGGGAGTAGCCAATAGCCAAGTGAACTCTATAATAATAAGAATAAAAGCAATAAGAGCGGTAAAAAAAATGGAAAGACTCATGTGTTGGGCTCTTAATTTTTTTCTCTTAGTTTTGTCCCTTTCTTAATGCAACAAAGATTGTTATCAATGCCGTCTAAGGGAGTAGCCAATAGTCAAGTGAACACTATAATAATAAGAATAAAAGCAATAAGAGCGGTAAACAAAATGGAAAGACTCATGTGATGGGCTCTTAATTTTTTTCTCTTAGTTTTGTCCCTTTCTTTGTGCAACAAAGATGGTTATCAATGCAGTCTAAGGGAGTAGCCAATAGCCAAGTGAACTCTATAATAATAAGAATAAAAGCAATAAGAGCGGTAAACAAAATGGAAAGACTCATGTGTTGGGCTCTTAATTTTTTCTCTTAGTTTTGTCCCTTTCTTAATGCAACAAAGATGGTTATCATTGCAGTCTAAGGGAGTAGCCAATAGCCAAGTGAACTCTATAATAATAAGAATAAAAGCAATAAGAGCGGTAAACAAAATGGAAAGACTCATGTGTTGGGCTCTTAATATTTTTCTCTTAGTTTTGTCCCTTTCTTTGTGCAACAAAGATGGTTATCAATGCAGTGTAAGGGAGAAGCCAATAGCCAAGTGAACTCTATAATAATAAGAATAAAAGCAATAAGAGCGGTAAACAAAATGGAAAGACTCATGTGTTGGGCTCTTAATTTTTTTCTCTTAGTTTTGTCCCTTTCTTAATGCAACAAAGATGGTTATCATTGCAGTCTTAGGGAGTAGCCAATAGCCAAGTGAACTCTATAATAATAAGAATAAAATCAATAAGAGCGGTAAAAAAAATGGAAAGACTCATGTGTTGGGCTCTTAATTTTTTTCTCTTAGTTTTGTCCCTTTCTTAATGCAACATAGATGGTTATCATTGCAGTCTAAGGGAGTAGCCAATAGCCAAGTGAACTGTATAATATTAAGAATAAAAGCAATAAGAGCTGTAAACAAAATGGAAAACTCATGTGTTGGGCTCTTAATGTTTTTCTCTTAGTTTTGTCCCTTTCTTAATGCATCAAAGATGGTTATCAATGCAGTCTAAGGGAGTAGCCAATAGCCAAGTGAATTCTATAATAATAAGAATAAAAGCAATAAGAACGGTAAACAAAATGGAAAGACTCATGTGTTGGGCTCCTTATTTTTTTCTCTTAGTTTTGTCCCTTTCTGTGTGCAACAAAGATGGTTATCAATGCAGTCTAAGGGAGTAGCCAATAGCAAAGTGAACTCTATAATAATAAGAATAAAAGCAATAAGAGCGGTAAACAAAATGGAAAGACTCATGTGTTGGGCTCTTAAATTTTTTCTCTTAGTTTTGTCCCTTTCTTAATGCAACAAAGATGGTTATCAATGCAGTCTAAGGGAGTAGCCAATAGCCAAGTGAACTCTATAATAATAAGAATAAAAGCAATAAGAGCGGTAAACAAAATGGAAAGACTCATGTGTTGGGCCCTTATTTTTTTTCTCTTAGTTTTGTCCCTTTCTTAATGCAACAAAGATGGTTATCAATGCAGTCTAAGGGAGTAGCCAATAGCCAAGTGAACTCTATAATAATAAGAACAAAAGCAATATGAGCGGTAAACAAAATGGAAAGACTCATGTGTTGGGCTCTTAATTTTTTTCTCTTTGTTTTGCCCCTTTCTTTGTGCAACAAAGATGGTTATCTATGCAGTCTAAGGGAGTAGCCAATAACCAAGTGAACTCTATAATAATAAGAATAAAAGCAATAAGAGCAGTAAACAAAATGGAAAGACTCATGTGTTGGGCTCTTAATTTTTTTCTCTTAGTTTTGTCCCTTTCTTAATGCAACAAATATGGTTATCAATGCAGTCTAAGGGAGTAGCCAATAGCCAAGTGAACTCTATAATAATAAGAATAAAAGCAATAAGAGCGGTAAACAAAATGGAAAGACTCATGTGTTGGGCTCTTAATTTTTTTCTCTTAGTTTTGTCCCTTACTTAATGCAACAAAAATGGTTATCAATGCAGTCTAAGGGAGTAGCCAATAGCCAAGTGAACTCTATAATAATAAGAATAAAAGCAATAAGAGCGGTAAACAAAATGGAAAGACTCATGTGTTGGGCTCTTAATTTTTTTCTCTTAGTTTTGTCCTTTACTTAATGCAACAAAAATGGTTATCAATGCAGTCTAAGGGAGTAGCCAATAGCCAAGTGAACTCTATAATAATAAGAATAAAAGCAATAAGAGCGGTAAACAAAAGGGAAAGACTCATGTGTTGGGCTCTTAATTCTTTTCTCTTAGTTTTGTCCCTTTCTTAATGCAACAAAGATGGTTATCAATGCAGTCTAAGGGAGTAGCCAATAGCCAAGTGAACTCTATAATAATAAGTATAAAAGCAATAAGAGCGGTAAACAAAATTGAAAGACTCATGTGTTGGGCTCTTAATTTTTTTCTCTTAGTTTTGTCCCTTTCTTTGTGCAACAAAGATGGTTATCAATGCAGTCTAAGAGAGTAGCCAATAGCCATGTGAACTGTATAATAATAAGAATAAAAGCAATAAGAGCTGTAAACAAAACGGAAAGACGTATGTGTTTGCTCTTAATTTTTTTCTCTTAGTTTTGTCCCTTTCTTAGTGCAACAAAGATGGTTATCAATGCAGTCTAAGGGAGTAGCCTATAGCCAAGTGAACTCTATAATAATAAAAATAAAAGCAATAAGAGCGGTAAACAAAATGGAAAGACTCATGTGTTGGGCTCTTAATTTTTCTCTCTTAGTTTTGTCCCTTTCTTTGTGCAACAAAGATGGTTATCAATGCAGTCTAAGGGAGTAGCCACTAGCCAAGTGAACTCTGTAATAATAAGAATAAAAGCAATAAGAGCGGTAAACAAAATGGAAAGACTCATGTGTTGGGCTCTTAATTTTTTTCTCTTAGTTTTGTCCCTTTCTTAATGCAACAAAGATGGTTATCAATGCAGTCTAAGGGAGTAGCCAATAGCCAAGTGAACTCTATAATAATAAGAATAAAAGCAATAAGAGCGGTAAACAAAATGGAAAGAATCATGTGTTGGGCTCTTAATTTTTTTCTCTTAGTTTTGTCCCTTTCTTAATGCAACAAAGATGGTTATCATTGCAGTCTAAGGGAGTAGCCAATAGCCAAGTGAACTCTATAATAATAAGAATAAAAGCAATAAGAGCGGTAAACAAAATGGAAAGACTCATGTGTTGGGCTCTTAATTTTTTTCTCTTAGTTTTGTCCCTTTCTTAATGCAACAAAGATGGTTATCAATGCAGTCTAAGGGAGTAGCCAATAGCCAAGTGAACTCTATAATAATAAGAATAAAAGCAATAAGAGCGGTAAACAAAATGGAAAGACTCATGTGTTGGGCCCTTATTTTTTTTCTCTTAGTTTTGTCCCTTTCTTAATGCAACAAAGATGGTTATCAATGCAGTCTAAGGGAGTAGCCAATAGCCAAGTGAACTCTATAATAATAAGAACAAAAGCAATATGAGCGGTAAACAAAATGGAAAGACTCATGTGTTGGGCTCTTAATTTTTTTCTCTTTGTTTTGCCCCTTTCTTTGTGCAACAAAGATGGTTATCAATGCAGTCTAAGGGAGTAGCCAATAACCAAGTGAACTCTATAATAATAAGAATAAAAGCAATAAGAGCAGTAAACAAAATGGAAAGACTCATGTGTTGGGCTCTTAATTTTTTTCTCTTAGTTTTGTCCCTTTCTTAATGCAACAAATATGGTTATCAATGCAGTCTAAGGGAGTAGCCAATAGCCAAGTGAACTCTATAATAATAAGAATAAAAGCAATAAGAGCGGTAAACAGAATGGAAAGTCTCATGTGTTGGGCTCTTATGTTTTTTCTCTTAGTTTTGTCCCTTACTTAATGCAACAAAAATGGTTATCAATGCAGTCTAAGGGAGTAGCCAATAGCAAAGTGAACTCTATAATGATAAGAATAAAAGCAATAAGAGCGGTAAACAAAATGGAAAGACTCATGTGTTGGGCTCTTAATTTTTCTCTCTTAGTTTTGTCCCTTTCTTTGTGCAACAAAGATGGTTATCAATGCAGTCTAAGGGAGTAGCCACTAGCCAAGTGAACTCTATAATAATAAGAATAAAAGCAATAAGAGCGGTAAACAAAATGGAAAGACTCATGTGTTGGGCTCTTAATTTTTTTCTCTTAGTTTTGTCCCTTTCTTAATGCAACAAAGATGGTTATCAATGCAGTCTAAGGGAGTAGCCAATAGCCAAGTGAACTCTATAATAATAAGAATAAAAGCAATAAGAGCGGTAAACAAAATGGAAAGAATCATGTGTTGGGCTCTTAATTTTTTTCTCTTAGTTTTGTCCCTTTCTTAATGCAACAAAGATGGTTATCATTGCAGTCTAAGGGAGTAGCCAATAGCCAAGTGAACTCTATAATAATAAGAATAAAAGCAATAAGAGCGGTAAACAAAATGGAAAGACTCATGTGTTGGGCTCTTAATTTTTTTCTCTTAGGTTTGTCCCTTTCTTTGTGCAACAAAGATGGTTATTAATGCAGTCTAAGGGAGTAGCCAATAGCCAAGTGAACTCTATAATAATAAGAATAAAAGCAATAAGAGCGGTAAACAAAATGGAAAGACTCATGTGTTGGGCTCTTAATTTTTTCCTCTTAGTTTTGTCCCTTTCTTTGTTCAACAAAGATGGTTATCAATGCAGTCTAAGGGAGTAGCCAATAGCCAAGTGAACTCTATAATAATAAGAATAAAAGCAATAAGAGCGGTAAACAAAATGGAAAGACTCATGTGTTGGGCTCTTAATTTTTTTCTCTTAGTTTTGTCCCTTTCTTAATGCAACAAAGATGGTTGTCAATGCAGTCTAAGGGAGTAGCCAATAGCCAAGTGAACTCTATAATAATAAAAATAAAAGCAATAAGAGCGGTAAACAAAATGGAAAGACTCATGTGTTGGGCTCTTAATTTTTTTCTCTTAGTTTTGTCCCTTTCTTAATGAAACAAAGATGGTTATCAATGCAGTCTAAGGGAGTAGCCAATAGCCAAGTGAACTCTATAATAATAAGAACAAAAGCAATATGAGCGGTAAACAAAATGGAAAGACTCATGTGTTGGGCTCTTAATTTTTTTCTCTTAGTTTTGTCCCTTTCTTAATGCAACAAAGATGGTTATCAATGCAGTCTAAGGGAGTAGCCAATAACCAAGTGAACTCTATAATAATAAGAATAAAAGCAATAAGAGCAGTAAACAAAATGGAAAGACTCATGTGTTGGGCTCTTAATTTTTTTCTCTTAGTTTTGTCCCTTTCTTAATGCAACAAATATGGTTATCAATGCAGTCTAAGGGAGTAGCCAATAGCCAAGTGAACTCTATAATAATAGGAATAAAAGCAATAAGAGCGGTAAACAAAATGGAAAGACTCATGTGTTGGGCTCTTAATTTTTTTCTCTTAGTTTTGTCCCTTACTTAATGCAACAAAAATGGTTATCAATGCAGTCTAAGGGAGTAGCCAATAGCCAAGTGAACTCTATAATAATAAGAACAAAAGCAATATGAGCGGTAAACAAAATGGAAAGACTCATGTGTTGGGCTCTTAATTTTTTTCTCTTTGTTTTGCCCCTTTCTTTGTGCAACAAAGATGGTTATCTATGCAGTCTAAGGGAGTAGCCAATAACCAAGTGAACTCTATAATAATAAGAATAAAAGCAATAAGAGCAGTAAACAAAATGGAAAGACTCATGTGTTGGGCTCTTAATTTTTTTCTCTTAGTTTTGTCCCTTTCTTAATGCAACAAATATGGTTATCAATGCAGTCTAAGGGAGTAGCCAATAGCCAAGTGAACTCTATAATAATAGGAATAAAAGCAATAAGAGCGGTAAACAAAATGGAAAGACTCATGTGTTGGGCTCTTAATTTTTTTCTCTTAGTTTTGTCCCTTACTTAATGCAACAAAAATGGTTATCAATGCAGTCTAAGGGAGTAGCCAATAGCCAAGTGAACTCTATAATAATAAGAATAAAAGCAATAAGAGCGGTAAACAAAAGGGAAAGACTCATGTGTTGGGCTCTTAATTCTTTTCTCTTAGTTTTGTCCCTTTCTTAATGCAACAAAGATGGTTATCAATGCAGTCTAAGGGAGTAGCCAATAGCCAAGTGAACTCTATAATAATAAGTATAAAAGCAATAAGAGCGGTAAACAAAATTGAAAGACTCATGTGTTGGGCTCTTAATTTTTTTCTCTTAGTTTTGTCCCTTTCTTTGTGCAACAAAGATGGTTATCAATGCAGTCTAAGAGAGTAGCCAATAGCCATGTGAACTGTATAATAATAAGAATAAAAGCAATAAGAGCTGTAAACAAAACGGAAAGACGTATGTGTTTGCTCTTAATTTTTTTCTCTTAGTTTTGTCCCTTTCTTAGTGCAACAAAGATGGTTATCAATGCAGTCTAAGGGAGTAGCCTATAGCCAAGTGAACTCTATAATAATAAAAATAAAAGCAATAAGAGCGGTAAACAAAATGGAAAGACTCATGTGTTGGGCTCTTAATTTTTCTCTCTTAGTTTTGTCCCTTTCTTTGTGCAACAAAGATGGTTATCAATGCAGTCTAAGGGAGTAGCCACTAGCCAAGTGAACTCTGTAATAATAAGAATAAAAGCAATAAGAGCGGTAAACAAAATGGAAAGACTCATGTGTTGGGCTCTTAATTTTTTTCTCTTAGTTTTGTCCCTTTCTTAATGCAACAAAGATGGTTATCAATGCAGTCTAAGGGAGTAGCCAATAGCCAAGTGAACTCTATAATAATAAGAATAAAAGCAATAAGAGCGGTAAACAAAATGGAAAGAATCATGTGTTGGGCTCTTAATTTTTTTCTCTTAGTTTTGTCCCTTTCTTAATGCAACAAAGATGGTTATCATTGCAGTCTAAGGGAGTAGCCAATAGCCAAGTGAACTCTATAATAATAAGAATAAAAGCAATAAGAGCGGTAAACAAAATGGAAAGACTCATGTGTTGGGCTCTTAATTTTTTTCTCTTAGTTTTGTCCCTTTCTTAATGCAACAAAGATGGTTATCAATGCAGTCTAAGGGAGTAGCCAATAGCCAAGTGAACTCTATAATAATAAGAATAAAAGCAATAAGAGCGGTAAACAAAATGGAAAGACTCATGTGTTGGGCCCTTATTTTTTTTCTCTTAGTTTTGTCCCTTTCTTAATGCAACAAAGATGGTTATCAATGCAGTCTAAGGGAGTAGCCAATAGCCAAGTGAACTCTATAATAATAAGAACAAAAGCAATATGAGCGGTAAACAAAATGGAAAGACTCATGTGTTGGGCTCTTAATTTTTTTCTCTTTGTTTTGCCCCTTTCTTTGTGCAACAAAGATGGTTATCAATGCAGTCTAAGGGAGTAGCCAATAACCAAGTGAACTCTATAATAATAAGAATAAAAGCAATAAGAGCGGTAAACAAAATGGAAAGACTCATGTGTTGGGCTCTTAATTTTTTTCTCTTAGTTTTGTCCCTTACTTAATGCAACAAAAATGGTTATCAATGCAGTCTAAGGGAGTAGCCAATAGCCAAGTGAACTCTATAATAATAAGAATAAAAGCAATAAGAGCGGTAAACAAAATGGAAAGACTCATGTGTTGGGCTCTTAATTTTTTTCTCTTAGTTTTGTCCTTTACTTAATGCAACAAATATGGTTATCAATGCAGTCTAAGGGAGTAGCCAATAGCCAAGTGAACTCTATAATAATAGGAATAAAAGCAATAAGAGCGGTAAACAAAATGGAAAGACTCATGTGTTGGGCTCTTAATTTTTTTCTCTTAGTTTTGTCCCTTACTTAATGCAACAAAAATGGTTATCAATGCAGTCTAAGGGAGTAGCCAATAGCCAAGTGAACTCTATAATAATAAGAATAAAAGCAATAAGAGCGGTAAACAAAAGGGAAAGACTCATGTGTTGGGCTCTTAATTCTTTTCTCTTAGTTTTGTCCCTTTCTTAATGCAACAAAGATGGTTATCAATGCAGTCTAAGGGAGTAGCCAATAGCCAAGTGAACTCTATAATAATAAGTATAAAAGCAATAAGAGCGGTAAACAAAATTGAAAGACTCATGTGTTGGGCTCTTAATTTTTTTCTCTTAGTTTTGTCCCTTTCTTTGTGCAACAAAGATGGTTATCAATGCAGTCTAAGAGAGTAGCCAATAGCCATGTGAACTGTATAATAATAAGAATAAAAGCAATAAGAGCTGTAAACAAAACGGAAAGACGTATGTGTTTGCTCTTAATTTTTTTCTCTTAGTTTTGTCCCTTTCTTAGTGCAACAAAGATGGTTATCAATGCAGTCTAAGGGAGTAGCCTATAGCCAAGTGAACTCTATAATAATAAAAATAAAAGCAATAAGAGCGGTAAACAAAATGGAAAGACTCATGTGTTGGGCTCTTAATTTTTCTCTCTTAGTTTTGTCCCTTTCTTTGTGCAACAAAGATGGTTATCAATGCAGTCTAAGGGAGTAGCCACTAGCCAAGTGAACTCTGTAATAATAAGAATAAAAGCAATAAGAGCGGTAAACAAAATGGAAAGACTCATGTGTTGGGCTCTTAATTTTTTTCTCTTAGTTTTGTCCCTTTCTTAATGCAACAAAGATGGTTATCAATGCAGTCTAAGGGAGTAGCCAATAGCCAAGTGAACTCTATAATAATAAGAATAAAAGCAATAAGAGCGGTAAACAAAATGGAAAGAATCATGTGTTGGGCTCTTAATTTTTTTCTCTTAGTTTTGTCCCTTTCTTAATGCAACAAAGATGGTTATCATTGCAGTCTAAGGGAGTAGCCAATAGCCAAGTGAACTCTATAATAATAAGAATAAAAGCAATAAGAGCGGTAAACAAAATGGAAAGACTCATGTGTTGGGCTCTTAATTTTTTTCTCTTAGTTTTGTCCCTTTCTTAATGCAACAAAGATGGTTATCAATGCAGTCTAAGGGAGTAGCCAATAGCCAAGTGAACTCTATAATAATAAGAATAAAAGCAATAAGAGCGGTAAACAAAATGGAAAGACTCATGTGTTGGGCCCTTATTTTTTTTCTCTTAGTTTTGTCCCTTTCTTAATGCAACAAAGATGGTTATCAATGCAGTCTAAGGGAGTAGCCAATAGCCAAGTGAACTCTATAATAATAAGAACAAAAGCAATATGAGCGGTAAACAAAATGGAAAGACTCATGTGTTGGGCTCTTAATTTTTTTCTCTTTGTTTTGCCCCTTTCTTTGTGCAACAAAGATGGTTATCAATGCAGTCTAAGGGAGTAGCCAATAACCAAGTGAACTCTATAATAATAAGAATAAAAGCAATAAGAGCGGTAAACAAAATGGAAAGACTCATGTGTTGGGCTCTTAATTTTTTTCTCTTAGTTTTGTCCCTTACTTAATGCAACAAAAATGGTTATCAATGCAGTCTAAGGGAGTAGCCAATAGCCAAGTGAACTCTATAATAATAAGAATAAAAGCAATAAGAGCGGTAAACAAAATGGAAAGACTCATGTGTTGGGCTCTTAATTTTTTTCTCTTAGTTTTGTCCTTTACTTAATGCAACAAAAATGGTTATCAATGCAGTCTAAGGGAGTAGCCAATAGCCAAGTGAACTCTATAATAATAAGAATAAAAGCAATAAGAGCGGTAAACAAAAGGGAAAGACTCATGTGTTGGGCTCTTAATTCTTTTCTCTTAGTTTTGTCCCTTTCTTAATGCAACAAAGATGGTTATCAATGCAGTCTAAGGGAGTAGCCAATAGCCAAGTGAACTCTATAATAATAAGTATAAAAGCAATAAGAGCGGTAAACAAAATTGAAAGACTCATGTGTTGGGCTCTTAATTTTTTTCTCTTAGTTTTGTCCCTTTCTTTGTGCAACAAAGATGGTTATCAATGCAGTCTAAGAGAGTAGCCAATAGCCATGTGAACTGTATAATAATAAGTATAAAAGCAATAAGAGCTGTAAACAAAACGGAAAGACGTATGTGTTTGCTCTTAATTTTTTTCTCTTAGTTTTGTCCCTTTCTTAGTGCAACAAAGATGGTTATCAATGCAGTCTAAGGGAGTAGCCTATAGCCAAGTGAACTCTATAATAATAAAAATAAAAGCAATAAGAGCGGTAAACAAAATGGAAAGACTCATGTGTTGGGCTCTTAATTTTTCTCTCTTAGTTTTGTCCCTTTCTTTGTGCAACAAAGATGGTTATCAATGCAGTCTAAGGGAGTAGCCACTAGCCAAGTGAACTCTGTAATAATAAGAATAAAAGCAATAAGAGCGGTAAACAAAATGGAAAGACTCATGTGTTGGGCTCTTAATTTTTTTCTCTTAGTTTTGTCCCTTTCTTAATGCAACAAAGATGGTTATCAATGCAGTCTAAGGGAGTAGCCAATAGCCAAGTGAACTCTATAATAATAAGAATAAAAGCAATAAGAGCGGTAAACAAAATGGAAAGAATCATGTGTTGGGCTCTTAATTTTTTTCTCTTAGTTTTGTCCCTTTCTTAATGCAACAAAGATGGTTATCATTGCAGTCTAAGGGAGTAGCCAATAGCCAAGTGAACTCTATAATAATAAGAATAAAAGCAATAAGAGCGGTAAACAAAATGGAAAGACTCATGTGTTGGGCTCTTAATTTTTTTCTCTTAGTTTTGTCCCTTTCTTAATGCAACAAAGATGGTTATCAATGCAGTCTAAGGGAGTAGCCAATAGCCAAGTGAACTCTATAATAATAAGAATAAAAGCAATAAGAGCGGTAAACAAAATGGAAAGACTCATGTGTTGGGCCCTTATTTTTTTTCTCTTAGTTTTGTCCCTTTCTTAATGCAACAAAGATGGTTATCAATGCAGTCTAAGGGAGTAGCCAATAGCCAAGTGAACTCTATAATAATAAGAACAAAAGCAATATGAGCGGTAAACAAAATGGAAAGACTCATGTGTTGGGCTCTTAATTTTTTTCTCTTTGTTTTGCCCCTTTCTTTGTGCAACAAAGATGGTTATCAATGCAGTCTAAGGGAGTAGCCAATAACCAAGTGAACTCTATAATAATAAGAATAAAAGCAATAAGAGCAGTAAACAAAATGGAAAGACTCATGTGTTGGGCTCTTAATTTTTTTCTCTTAGTTTTGTCCCTTTCTTAATGCAACAAATATGGTTATCAATGCAGTCTAAGGGAGTAGCCAATAGCCAAGTGAACTCTATAATAATAAGAATAAAAGCAATAAGAGCGGTAAACAGAATGGAAAGTCTCATGTGTTGGGCTCTTATGTTTTTTCTCTTAGTTTTGTCCCTTACTTAATGCAACAAAAATGGTTATCAATGCAGTCTAAGGGAGTAGCCAATAGCAAAGTGAACTCTATAATGATAAGAATAAAAGCAATAAGAGCGGTAAACAAAATGGAAAGACTCATGTGTTGGGCTCTTAATTTTTCTCTCTTAGTTTTGTCCCTTTCTTTGTGCAACAAAGATGGTTATCAATGCAGTCTAAGGGAGTAGCCACTAGCCAAGTGAACTCTATAATAATAAGAATAAAAGCAATAAGAGCGGTAAACAAAATGGAAAGAGTCATGTGTTGGGCTCTTAATTTTTTTCTCTTAGTTTTGTCCCTTTCTTAATGCAACAAAGATGGTTATCAATGCAGTCTAAGGGAGTAGCCAATAGCCAAGTGAACTCTATAATAATAAGAATAAAAGCAATAAGAGCGGTAAACAAAATGGAAAGAATCATGTGTTGGGCTCTTAATTTTTTTCTCTTAGTTTTGTCCCTTTCTTAATGCAACAAAGATGGTTATCATTGCAGTCTAAGGGAGTAGCCAATAGCCAAGTGAACTCTATAATAATAAGAATAAAAGCAATAAGAGCGGTAAACAAAATGGAAAGACTCATGTGTTGGGCTCTTAATTTTTTTCTCTTAGGTTTGTCCCTTTCTTTGTGCAACAAAGATGGTTATTAATGCAGTCTAAGGGAGTAGCCAATAGCCAAGTGAACTCTATAATAATAAGAATAAAAGCAATAAGAGCGGTAAACAAAATGGAAAGACTCATGTGTTGGGCTCTTAATTTTTTCCTCTTAGTTTTGTCCCTTTCTTTGTTCAACAAAGATGGTTATCAATGCAGTCTAAGGGAGTAGCCAATAGCCAAGTGAACTCTATAATAATAAGAATAAAAGCAATAAGAGCGGTAAACAAAATGGAAAGACTCATGTGTTGGGCTCTTAATTTTTTTCTCTTAGTTTTGTCCCTTTCTTAATGCAAAAAAGATGGTTGTCAATGCAGTCTAAGGGAGTAGCCAATAGCCAAGTGAACTCTATAATAATAAAAATAAAAGCAATAAGAGCGGTAAACAAAATGGAAAGACTCATGTGTTGGGCTCTTAATTTTTTTCTCTTAGTTTTGTCCCTTTCTTAATGAAACAAAGATGGTTATCAATGCAGTCTAAGGGAGTAGCCAATAGCCAAGTGAACTCTATAATAATAAGAACAAAAGCAATATGAGCGGTAAACAAAATGGAAAGACTCATGTGTTGGGCTCTTAATTTTTTTCTCTTAGTTTTGTCCCTTTCTTAATGCAACAAAGATGGTTATCAATGCAGTCTAAGGGAGTAGCCAATAACCAAGTGAACTCTATAATAATAAGAATAAAAGCAATAAGAGCAGTAAACAAAATGGAAAGACTCATGTGTTGGGCTCTTAATTTTTTTCTCTTAGTTTTGTCCCTTTCTTAATGCAACAAATATGGTTATCAATGCAGTCTAAGGGAGTAGCCAATAGCCAAGTGAACTCTATAATAATAGGAATAAAAGCAATAAGAGCGGTAAACAAAATGGAAAGACTCATGTGTTGGGCTCTTAATTTTTTTCTCTTAGTTTTGTCCCTTACTTAATGCAACAAAAATGGTTATCAATGCAGTCTAAGGGAGTAGCCAATAGCCAAGTGAACTCTATAATAATAAGAACAAAAGCAATATGAGCGGTAAACAAAATGGAAAGACTCATGTGTTGGGCTCTTAATTTTTTTCTCTTTGTTTTGCCCCTTTCTTTGTGCAACAAAGATGGTTATCTATGCAGTCTAAGGGAGTAGCCAATAACCAAGTGAACTCTATAATAATAAGAATAAAAGCAATAAGAGCAGTAAACAAAATGGAAAGACTCATGTGTTGGGCTCTTAATTTTTTTCTCTTAGTTTTGTCCCTTTCTTAATGCAACAAATATGGTTATCAATGCAGTCTAAGGGAGTAGCCAATAGCCAAGTGAACTCTATAATAATAGGAATAAAAGCAATAAGAGCGGTAAACAAAATGGAAAGACTCATGTGTTGGGCTCTTAATTTTTTTCTCTTAGTTTTGTCCCTTACTTAATGCAACAAAAATGGTTATCAATGCAGTCTAAGGGAGTAGCCAATAGCCAAGTGAACTCTATAATAATAAGAATAAAAGCAATAAGAGCGGTAAACAAAAGGGAAAGAATCATGTGTTGGGCTCTTAATTCTTTTCTCTTAGTTTTGTCCCTTTCTTAATGCAACAAAGATGGTTATCAATGCAGTCTAAGGGAGTAGCCAATAGCCAAGTGAACTCTATAATAATAAGTATAAAAGCAATAAGAGCGGTAAACAAAATTGAAAGACTCATGTGTTGGGCTCTTAATTTTTTTCTCTTAGTTTTGTCCCTTTCTTTGTGCAACAAAGATGGTTATCAATGCAGTCTAAGAGAGTAGCCAATAGCCATGTGAACTGTATAATAATAAGAATAAAAGCAATAAGAGCTGTAAACAAAACGGAAAGACGTATGTGTTTGCTCTTAATTTTTTTCTCTTAGTTTTGTCCCTTTCTTAGTGCAACAAAGATGGTTATCAATGCAGTCTAAGGGAGTAGCCTATAGCCAAGTGAACTCTATAATAATAAAAATAAAAGCAATAAGAGCGGTAAACAAAATGGAAAGACTCATGTGTTGGGCTCTTAATTTTTCTCTCTTAGTTTTGTCCCTTTCTTTGTGCAACAAAGATGGTTATCAATGCAGTCTAAGGGAGTAGCCACTAGCCAAGTGAACTCTGTAATAATAAGAATAAAAGCAATAAGAGCGGTAAACAAAATGGAAAGACTCATGTGTTGGGCTCTTAATTTTTTTCTCTTAGTTTTGTCCCTTTCTTAATGCAACAAAGATGGTTATCAATGCAGTCTAAGGGAGTAGCCAATAGCCAAGTGAACTCTATAATAATAAGAATAAAAGCAATAAGAGCGGTAAACAAAATGGAAAGAATCATGTGTTGGGCTCTTAATTTTTTTCTCTTAGTTTTGTCCCTTTCTTAATGCAACAAAGATGGTTATCATTGCAGTCTAAGGGAGTAGCCAATAGCCAAGTGAACTCTATAATAATAAGAATAAAAGCAATAAGAGCGGTAAACAAAATGGAAAGACTCATGTGTTGGGCTCTTAATTTTTTTCTCTTAGTTTTGTCCCTTTCTTAATGCAACAAAGATGGTTATCAATGCAGTCTAAGGGAGTAGCCAATAGCCAAGTGAACTCTATAATAATAAGAATAAAAGCAATAAGAGCGGTAAACAAAATGGAAAGACTCATGTGTTGGGCCCTTATTTTTTTTCTCTTAGTTTTGTCCCTTTCTTAATGCAACAAAGATGGTTATCAATGCAGTCTAAGGGAGTAGCCAATAGCCAAGTGAACTCTATAATAATAAGAACAAAAGCAATATGAGCGGTAAACAAAATGGAAAGACTCATGTGTTGGGCTCTTAATTTTTTTCTCTTTGTTTTGCCCCTTTCTTTGTGCAACAAAGATGGTTATCAATGCAGTCTAAGGGAGTAGCCAATAACCAAGTGAACTCTATAATAATAAGAATAAAAGCAATAAGAGCAGTAAACAAAATGGAAAGACTCATGTGTTGGGCTCTTAATTTTTTTCTCTTAGTTTTGTCCCTTTCTTAATGCAACAAATATGGTTATCAATGCAGTCTAAGGGAGTAGCCAATAGCCAAGTGAACTCTATAATAATAAGAATAAAAGCAATAAGAGCGGTAAACAGAATGGAAAGACTCATGTGTTGGGCTCTTATGTTTTTTCTCTTAGTTTTGTCCCTTACTTAATGCAACAAAAATGGTTATCAATGCAGTCTAACGGAGTAGCCAATAGCAAAGTGAACTCTATAATGATAAGAATAAAAGCAATAAGAGCGATAAACAAAATGGAAAGACTCATGTGTTGGGCTCTTAATTCTTTTCTCTTAGTTTTGTCCCTTTCTTAATGCAACAAAGATGGTTATCAATGCAGTCTAAGGGAGTAGCCAATAGCCAAGTGAACTCTATAATAATAAGTATAAAAGCAATAAGAGCGGTAAACAAAATTGAAAGACTCATGTGTTGGGCTCTTAATTTTTTTCTCTTAGTTTTGTCCCTTTCTTTGTGCAACAAAGATGGTTATCAATGCAGTCTAAGAGAGAAGCCAATAGCCATGTGAACTGTATAATAATAAGAATAAAAGCAATAAGAGCTGTAAACAAAACGGAAAGACGTATGTGTTTGCTCTTAATTTTTTTCTCTTAGTTTTGTCCCTTTCTTAGTGCAACAAAGATGGTTATCAATGCAGTCTAAGGGAGTAGCCTATAGCCAAGTGAACTCTATAACAATAAAAATAAAAGCAATAAGAGCGGTAAACAAAATGGAAAGACTCATGTGTTGGGCTCTTAATTTTTCTCTCTTAGTTTTGTCCCTTTCTTTGTGCAACAAAGATGGTTATCAATGCAGTCTAAGGGAGTAGCCACTAGCCAAGTGAACTCTATAATAATAAGAATAAAAGCAATAAGAGCGGTAAACAAAATGGAAAGACTCATGTGTTGGGCTCTTAATTTTTTTCTCTTAGTTTTGTCCCTTTCTTAATGCAACAAAGATGGTTATCAATGCAGTCTAAGGGAGTAGCCAATAGCCAAGTGAACTCTATAATAATAAGAATAAAAGCAATAAGAGCGGTAAACAAAATGGAAAGAATCATGTGTTGGGCTCTTAATTTTTTTCTCTTAGTTTTGTCCCTTTCTTAATGCAACAAAGATGGTTATCATTGCAGTCTAAGGGAGTAGCCAATAGCCAAGTGAACTCTATAATAATAAGAATAAAAGCAATAAGAGCAGTAAACAAAATGGAAAGACTCATGTGTTGGGCTCTTAATTTTTTTCTCTTAGGTTTGTCCCTTTCTTTGTGCAACAAAGATGGTTATAAATGCAGTCTAAGGGAGTAGCCAATAGCCAAGTGAACTCTATAATAATAAGAATAAAAGCAATAAGAGCGGTAAACAAAATGGAAAGACTCATGTGTTGGGCTCTTAATTTTTTCCTCTTAGTTTTGTCCCTTTCTTTGTTCAACAAAGATGGTTATCAATGCAGTCTAAGGGAGTAGCCAATAGCCAAGTGAACTCTATAATAATAAAAATAAAAGCAATAAGAGCGGTAAACAAAATGGAAAGACTCATGTGTTGGGCTCTTAATTTTTTTCTCTTAGTTTTGTCCCTTTCTTAATGAAACAAAGATGGTTATCAATGCAGTCTAAGGGAGTAGCCAATAGCCAAGTGAACTCTATAATAATAAGAATAAAAGCAATAAGGACGGTAAACAAAATGTAAAGACTCATGTGTTGGGCTCTTAATTTTTTCTCTTAGTTTTGTCCCTTTCTTAATGCAACAAAGATGGTTATCAATGCAGTCTAAGGGAGTAGCCAATAGCCAAGTGAACTCTATAATAATAAGAATAAAAGCAATAAGAGCGGTAAACAAAATGGAAAGACTCATGTGTTGGGCTCTTAATTTTTTTCTCTTAGTTTTGTCCCTTTCTTAATGCAACAAAGATGGTTATCAATGCAGTCTAAGGGAGTAGCCAATAGCCAAGTGAACTCTATAATAATAAGAATAAAAGCAATAAGAGCGGTAAACAAAATGGAAAGACTCATGTGTTGGGCTCTTAATTTTTTTCTCTTAGTTTTGTCCCTTTCTTAATGCAACAAAGATGGTTATCAATGCAGTCTAAGGGAGTAGCCAATAGCCAAGTGAACTCTATAATAATAAGAATAAAAGCAATAAGAGCCCTAAACAAAATGGAAAAACTCATGTGTTGGGCTCTTAATTTTTTTCTCTTAGTTTTGTCCCTTTCTTAATGCAACAAAGATGGTTATCAATGCAGTCTAAGGGAGTAGCCAATAGCCAAGTGAACTCTATAATAATAAGAATAAAAGCAATAAGAGCCCTAAACAAAATGGAAAAACTCATGTGTTGGGCTCTTAATTTTTTTCTCTTAGTATTGTCCTTTTCTTAATGCAACAAAGATGGTTATCAATGCAGTCTAAGGGAGTAGCCAATAGCCACGTGAACTCTATAATAATAAGAATAAAAGCAATAAGAGCCCTAAACAAAATGGAAAGACTCATGCGTTGGGCTCTTAATTTTTTTCTCTTAGTTTTGTGCCTTTCTTCATGCAACAAAGATGGTTATCAATGCAGTCTAAGGGAGTAGCCAATAGCCAAGTGAACTCTATAATAATAAGAATAAAAGCAATAAGGACGGTAAACAAAATGTAAAGACTCATGTGTTGGGCTCTTAATTTTTTCTCTTAGTTTTGTCCCTTTCTTAATGCAACAAAGATGGTTATCAATGCAGTCTAAGGGAGTAGCCAATAGCCAAGTGAACTCTATAATAATAAGAATAAAAGCAATAAGAGCGGTAAACAAAATGGAAAGACTCATGTGTTGGGCTCTTAATTTTTTTCTCTTAGTTTTGTCCCTTTCTTAATGCAACAAAGATGGTTATCAATGCAGTCTAAGGGAGTAGCCAATAGCCAAGTGAACTCTATAATAATAAGAATAAAAGCAATAAGAGCGGTAAACAAAATGGAAAGACTCATGTGTTGGGCTCTTAATTTTTTTCTCTTAGTTTTGTCCCTTTCTTAATGCAACAAAGATGGTTATCAATGCAGTCTAAGTGAGTAGCCAATAGCCAAGTGAACTCTATAATAATAAGAATAAAAGCAATAAGAGCCCTAAACAAAATGGAAAAACTCATGTGTTGGGCTCTTAATTTTTTTCTCTTAGTTTTGTCCCTTTCTTAATGCAACAAAGATGGTTATCAATGCAGTCTAAGGGAGTAGCCAATAGCCAAGTGAACTCTATAATAATAAGAATAAAAGCAATAAGAGCCCTAAACAAAATGGAAAAACTCATGTGTTGGGCTCTTAATTTTTTTCTCTTAGTATTGTCCTTTTCTTAATGCAACAAAGATGGTTATCAATGCAGTCTAAGGGAGTAGCCAATAGCCACGTGAACTCTATAATAATAAGAATAAAAGCAATAAGAGCGGTAAACAAAATGGAAAGACTCATGTGTTGGGCTCTTAATTTTTTTCTCTTAGTTTTGTCCCTTTCTTAATGCAACAAAGATGGTTATCAATGCAGTCTAAGGGAGTAGCCAATAGCCAAGTGAACTCTATAATAATAAGAATAAAAGCAATAAGAGCGGTAACCAAAATGGAAAGACTCATGTGTGGGGCTCTTAATTTTTTTCTCTTAGTTTTGTCCCTTTCTTAATGCAACAAAGATGGTTATCAATGCAGTCTAAGGGAGTAGCCAGTAGCCAAGTGAACTCTATAATAATAAGAATAAAAGCAATAAGAGCGGTAAACAAAATGGAAAGACTCATGTGTTGGGCTCTTAATTTTTTTCTCTTAGTTTTGTCCCTTTCTTAATGCAACAAAGATGGTTATCAATGCAGTCTAAGGGAGTAGCCAATAGCCAAGTGAACTCTATAATAAAAAGAATAAAAGCAATAAGAGCGGTAAACAAAATGGAAAGACTCATGTGTTGGGCTCTTAATTTTTTTCTCTTAGTTTTGTCCCTTTCTTAATGCAACAAAGATGGTTATCAATGCAGTCTAAGGGAGTAGCCAGTAGCCAAGTGAACTCTATAATAATAAGAATAAAAGCAATAAGAACGGTAAACAAAATGGAAAGTCTCATGCGTTGGGCTCTTAATTTTTTTCTCTTAGTTTTGTCCCTTTCTTAATGCAACAAAGATTGTTATCAATGCAGTCTATGGGAGTAGCCAATAGCCAAGTGAACTCTATAATAATAAGAATAAAAGCAATAAGAGCGGTAAACAAAATGGAAAGACTCATGTGTTGGGCTCTTAATTTTTTTCTCTTAGTTTTGTCCCTTTCTTAATGCAACAAAGATGGTTATCAAAGCCGTCTAAGGGAGTAGCCAATAGCCAAGTGAACTCTATAATAATAAGAATAAAAGCAATAATAGCGGTAAACAAAATGGAAAGACTCATGTGTTGGGCTCTTAATTTTTTTCTCTTAGTTTTGTCCCTTTCTTCATGCAACAAAGATGGTTATCAATGCAGTCTAAGGGAGTAGCCAATAGCCAAGTGAACTCTATAATAATAAGAATAAAAGCAATAATAGCGGTAAACAAAATGGAAAGACTCATGTGTTGCGCTCTTAATTTTTTTCTCTTAGTTTTGTCCCTTTCTTCATGCAACAAAGATGGTTATCAAAGCAGTCTAAGGGAGTAGCCAATAGCCAAGTGAACTCTATAATAATAAGAATAAAAGCAATAAGATCGGTAAACAAAATGGAAAGACTCATGTGTTGGGCTCTTAATTTTTTTCTCTTAGTTTTGTCCCTTTCTTTGTGCAACAAAGATGGTTATCAATGCAGTCTAAGGGAGTAGCCAATAGCCACGTGAACTCTATAATAATAAGAATAAAAGCAATGAGAGCGGTAAACAAAATGGAAAGACTCATGCGTTGGGCTCTTAATTTTTTTCTCTTAGTTTTGTCCCTTTCTTAATGCAACAAAGATTGTTATCAATGCAGTCTAAGGGAGTAGCCAATAGCCAAGTGAACTCTATAATAATAAGAATAAAAGCAATAAGAACGGTAAACAAAATGGAAAGACTCATGTGTTGGGCTCTTAATTTTTTTCTCTTAGTTTTGTCCCTTTCTTAATGCAACAAAGATGGGTATCAATGCAGTCTATGGGAGTAGCCAATAGCCAAGTGAACTCTATAATAATAAGAATAAAAGCAATAAGAGCGGTAAACAAAATGGAAAGACTCATGTGTTGGGCTCTTAATTTTTTTCTCTTAGTTTTGTCCCTTTCTTAATGCAACAAAGATGGTTATCAATGCAGTCTAAGGGAGTAGCCAATAGCCAAGTGAACTCTATAATAATAAGAATAAAAGCAATAAGAGCGGTAAACAAAATGGAAAGACTCATGTGTTGGGCTCTTAATTTTTTTCTCTTAGTTTTGTCCCTTTCTTAATGCAACAAAGATGGTTATCAATGCAGTCTAAGGGAGTAGCCAATAGCCAAGTGAACTCTATAATAATAAGAATAAAAGCAATAAGGACGGTAAACAAAATGTAAAGACTCATGTGTTGGGCTCTTAATTTTTTCTCTTAGTTTTGTCCCTTTCTTAATGCAACAAAGATGGTTATCAATGCAGTCTAAGGGAGTAGCCAATAGCCAAGTGAACTCTATAATAATAAGAATAAAAGCAATAAGAGCGGTAAACAAAATGGAAAGACTCATGTGTTGGGCTCTTAATTTTTTTCTCTTAGTTTTGTCCCTTTCTTAATGCAACAAAGATGGTTATCAATGCAGTCTAAGGGAGTAGCCAATAGCCAAGTGAACTCTATAATAATAAGAATAAAAGCAATAAGGACGGTAAACAAAATGTAAAGACTCATGTGTTGGGCTCTTAATTTTTTCTCTTAGTTTTGTCCCTTTCTTAATGCAACAAAGATGGTTATCAATGCAGTCTAAGGGAGTAGCCAATAGCCAAGTGAACTCTATAATAATAAGAATAAAAGCAATAAGGACGGTAAACAAAATGTAAAGACTCATGTGTTGGGCTCTTAATTTTTTCTCTTAGTTTTGTGCCTTTCTTAATGCAACAAAGATGGTTATCAATGCAGTATAAGGGAGTAGCCAATAGCCACGTGAACTCTATAATAATAAGAATAAAAGCAATAAGAGCGGTAAACAAAATGGAAAGACTCATGTGTTGGGCTCTTAATTTTTTTCTCTTAGTTTTGTCCCTTTCTTAATGCAATAAAGATGGTTATCAATGCAGTCTAAGGGAGTAGCCAATAGCCACGTGAACTCTATAATAATAAGAATAAAAGCAATAAGAGCGGTAAACAAAATGGAAAGACTC
Organism: Acanthosepion esculentum; assembly: GCA_964036315.1. Classification (NCBI taxonomy): domain Eukaryota; kingdom Metazoa; phylum Mollusca; class Cephalopoda; order Sepiida; family Sepiidae; genus Acanthosepion; species Acanthosepion esculentum. Next base: position 142,533,944 of record OZ038478.1, on the reverse strand, counting down.
ATGCGTTGGGCTCTTAATTTTTTTCTCTTAGTTTTGTCCCTTTCTTCATGCAACAAAGATGGTTATCAATGCAGTCTAAGGGAGTAGCCAATAGCCAAGTGAACTCTATAATAATAAGAATAAAAGCAATAAGAGCGGTAAACAAAATGGAAAGACTCATGTGTTGGGCTCTTAATTTTTTTCTCTTAGTTTTGTCCCTTTCTTAATGCAACAAAGATGGTTATCAATGCAGTCTAAGGGAGTAGCCAATAGCCAAGTGAACTCTATAATAATAAGAATAAAAGCAATAAGAGCGGTAACCAAAATGGAAAGACTCATGTGTGGGGCTCTTAATTTTTTTCTCTTAGTTTTGTCCCTTTCTTAATGCAACAAAGATGGTTATCAATGCAGTCTAAGGGAGTAGCCAGTAGCCAAGTGAACTCTATAATAATAAGAATAAAAGCAATAAGAGCGGTAAACAAAATGGAAAGACTCATGTGTTGGGCTCTTAATTTTTTTCTCTTAGTTTTGTCCCTTTCTTAATGCAACAAAGATGGTTATCAATGCAGTCTAAGGGAGTAGCCAATAGCCAAGTGAACTCTATAATAAAAAGAATAAAAGCAATAAGAGCGGTAAACAAAATGGAAAGACTCATGTGTTGGGCTCTTAATTTTTTTCTCTTAGTTTTGTCCCTTTCTTAATGCAACAAAGATGGTTATCAATGCAGTCTAAGGGAGTAGCCAGTAGCCAAGTGAACTCTATAATAATAAGAATAAAAGCAATAAGAACGGTAAACAAAATGGAAAGTCTCATGCGTTGGGCTCTTAATTTTTTTCTCTTAGTTTTGTCCCTTTCTTAATGCAACAAAGATTGTTATCAATGCAGTCTATGGGAGTAGCCAATAGCCAAGTGAACTCTATAATAATAAGAATAAAAGCAATAAGAGCGGTAAACAAAATGGAAAGACTCATGTGTTGGGCTCTTAATTTTTTTCTCTTAGTTTTGTCCCTTTCTTAATGCAACAAAGATGGTTATCAAAGCCGTCTAAGGGAGTAGCCAATAGCCAAGTGAACTCTATAATAATAAGAATAAAAGCAATAATAGCGGTAAACAAAATGGAAAGACTCATGTGTTGGGCTCTTAATTTTTTTCTCTTAGTTTTGTCCCTTTCTTCATGCAACAAAGATGGTTATCAATGCAGTCTAAGGGAGTAGCCAATAGCCAAGTGAACTCTATAATAATAAGAATAAAAGCAATAATAGCGGTAAACAAAATGGAAAGACTCATGTGTTGGGCTCTTAATTTTTTTCTCTTAGTTTTGTCCCTTTCTTCATGCAACAAAGATGGTTATCAAAGCAGTCTAAGGGAGTAGCCAATAGCCAAGTGAACTCTATAATAATAAGAATAAAAGCAATAAGATCGGTAAACAAAATGGAAAGACTCATGTGTTGGGCTCTTAATTTTTTTCTCTTAGTTTTGTCCCTTTCTTAATGCAACAAAGATGGGTATCAATGCAGTCTATGGGAGTAGCCAATAGCCAAGTGAACTCTATAATAATAAGAATAAAAGCAATAAGAGCGGTAAACAAAATGGAAAGACTCATGTGTTGGGCTCTTAATTTTTTTCTCTTAGTTTTGTCCCTTTCTTAATGCAACAAAGATGGTTATCAATGCAGTCTAAGGGAGTAGCCAATAGCCAAGTGAACTCTATAATAATAAGAATAAAAGCAATAAGAGCGGTAAACAAAATGGAAAGACTAATGTGTTGGGCTCTTAATTTTTTTCTCTTAGTTTTGTCCCTTTCTTAATGCAACAAAGATGGTTATCAATGCAGTCTAAGGGAGTAGCCAATAGCCAAGTGAACTCTATAATAATAAGAATAAAAGCAATAAGGACGGTAAACAAAATGGAAAGACTCATGTGTTGGGCTCTTAATTTTTTCTCTTAGTTTTGTCCCTTTCTTAATGCAACAAAGATGGTTATCAATGCAGTCTAAGGGAGTAGCCAATAGCCAAGTGAACTCTATAATAATAAGATTAAAAGCAATAAGAGCGGTAAACAAAATGGAAAGACTCATGTGTTTGGCTCTTAATTTTTTTCTCTTAGTTTTGTCCCTTTCTTAATGCAACAAAGATGGTTATCAATGCAGTCTAAGGGAGTAGCCAATAGCCAAGTGAACTCTATAATAATAAGAATAAAAGCAATAAGAGCGGTAAACAAAATGGAAAGACTCATGTGTTGGGCTCTTAATTTTTTTCTCTTAGTTTTGTCCCTTTCTTCATGCAACAAAGATGGTTATCAATGCAGTCTAAGGGAGTAGCCAATAGCCAAGTGAACTCTATAATAATAAGAATAAAAGCAATAATAGCGGTAAACAAAATGGAAAGACTCATGTGTTGGGCTCTTAATTTTTTTCTCTTAGTTTTGTCCCTTTCTTCATGCAACAAAGATGGTTATCAAAGCAGTCTAAGGGAGTAGCCAATAGCCAAGTGAACTCTATAATAATAAGAATAAAAGCAATAAGATCGGTAAACAAAATGGAAAGACTCATGTGTTGGGCTCTTAATTTTTTTCTCTTAGTTTTGTCCCTTTCTTAATGCAACAAAGATGGGTATCAATGCAGTCTATGGGAGTAGCCAATAGCCAAGTGAACTCTATAATAATAAGAATAAAAGCAATAAGAGCGGTAAACAAAATGGAAAGACTCATGTGTTGGGCTCTTAATTTTTTTCTCTTAGTTTTGTCCCTTTCTTAATGCAACAAAGATGGTTATCAATGCAGTCTAAGGGAGTAGCCAATAGCCAAGTGAACTCTATAATAATAAGAATAAAAGCAATAAGAGCGGTAAACAAAATGGAAAGACTAATGTGTTGGGCTCTTAATTTTTTTCTCTTAGTTTTGTCCCTTTCTTAATGCAACAAAGATGGTTATCAATGCAGTCTAAGGGAGTAGCCAATAGCCAAGTGAACTCTATAATAATAAGAATAAAAGCAATAAGGACGGTAAACAAAATCGAAAGACTCATGTGTTGGGCTCTTAATTTTTTCTCTTAGTTTTGTCCCTTTCTTAATGCAACAAAGATGGTTATCAATGCAGTCTAAGGGAGTAGCCAATAGCCAAGTGAACTCTATAATAATAAGATTAAAAGCAATAAGAGCGGTAAACAAAATGGAAAGACTCATGTGTTTGGCTCTTAATTTTTTTCTCTTAGTTTTGTCCCTTTCTTAATGCAACAAAGATGGTTATCAATGCAGTCTAAGGGAGTAGCCAATAGCCAAGTGAACTCTATAATAATAAGAATAAAAGCAATAAGAGCGGTAAACAAAATGGAAAGACTCATGCGTTGGGCTCTTAATTTTTTTCTCTTAGTTTTGTCCCTTTCTTAATGCAACAAAGATTGTTATCAATGCAGTCTAAGGGAGTAGCCAATAGCCAAGTGAACTCTATAATAATAAGAATAAAAGCAATAAGAGCGGTAAACAAAATGGAAAGACTCATGTGTTGGGCTCTTAATTTTTTTCTCTTAGTTTTGTCCCTTTCTTAATGCAACAAAGATTGTTATCAATGCAGTCTAAGGGAGTAGCCAATAGCCAAGTGAACTCTATAATTATAAGAATAAAAGCAATAAGAGCGGTAAACAAAATGGAAAGACTCATGTGTTGGGCTCTTAATTTTTTTCTCTTAGTTTTGTCCCTTTCTTAATGCAACAAAGATGGTTATCAATGCAGTCTAAGGGAGTAGCCAATAGCCAAGTGAACTCTATAATAATAAGAATAAAAGCAATAAGAGCGGTAAACAAAATGGAAAGACTCATGTGTTGGGCTCTTAATTTTTTTCTCTTAGTTTTGTCCCTTTCTTAATGCAACAAAGATGGTTATCAATGCAGTCTAAGGGAGTAGCCAATAGCCAAGTGAACTCTATAATAATAAGAATAAAAGCAATAAGAACGGTAAACAAAATGGAAAGTCTCATGCGTTGGGCTCTTAATTTTTTTCTCTTAGTTTTGTCCCTTTCTTAATGCAACAAAGATTGTTATCAATGCAGTCTATGGGAGTAGCCAATAGTCAAGTGAACTCTATAATAATAAGAATAAAAGCAATAAGAGCGGTAAACAAAATGGAATAACTCATGTGTTGGGCTCTTAATCTTTTTCTCTTAGTTTTGTCCCTTTCTTAATGCAACAAAGATGGTTATCAAAGCCGTCTAAGGGAGTAGCCAATAGCCAAGTGAACTCTATAATAATAAGAATAAAAGCAATAATAGCGGTAAACAAAATGGAAAGACTCATGTGTTGGGCTCTTAATTTTTTTCTCTTAGTTTTGTCCCTTTCTTCATGCAACAAAGATGGTTATCAATGCAGTCTAAGGGAGTAGCCAATAGCCAAGTGAACTCTATAATAATATGAATAAAAGCAATAATAGCGGTAAACAAAATGGAAAGACTCATGTGTTGGGCTCTTAATTTTTTTCTCTTAGTTTTGTCCCTTTCTTCATGCAACAAAGATGGTTATCAAAGCAGTCTAAGGGAGTAGCCAATAGCCAAGTGAACTCTATAATACTAAGAATAAAAGCAATAAGATCGGTAAACAAAATGGAAAGACTCATGTGTTGGGCTCTTAATTTTTTTCTCTTAGTTTTGTCCCTTTCTTTGTGCAACAAAGATGGTTATCAATGCAGTCTAAGGGAGTAGCCCATAGCCACGTGAACTCTATAATAATAAGAATAAAAGCAATGAGAGCGGTAAACAAAATTGAAAGACTCATGCGTTGGGCTCTTAATTTTTTTCTCTTAGTTTTGTCCCTTTCTTAATGCAACAAAGATTGTTATCAATGCAGTCTAAGGGAGTAGCCAATAGCCAAGTGAACTCTATAATAATAAGAATAAAAGCAATAAGAACGGTAAACAAAATGGAAAGACTCATGTGTTGGGCTCTTAATTTTTTTCTCTTAGTTTTGTCCCTTTCTTAATGCAACAAAGATGGGTATCAATGCAGTCTATGGGAGTAGCCAATAGCCAAGTGAACTCTATAATAATAAGAATAAAAGCAATAAGAGCGGTAAACAAAATGGAAAGACTCATGTGTTGGGCTCTTAATTTTTTTCTCTTAGTTTTGTCCCTTTCTTAATGCAACAAAGATGGTTATCAATGCAGTCTAAGGGAGTAGCCAATAGCCAAGTGAACTCTATAATAATAAGAATAAAAGCAATAAGAGCGGTAAACAAAATGGAAAGACTAATGTGTTGGGCTCTTAATTTTTTTCTCTTAGTTTTGTCCCTTTCTTAATGCAACAAAGATGGTTATCAATGCAGTCTAAGGGAGTAGCCAATAGCCAAGTGAACTCTATAATAATAAGAATAAAAGCAATAAGGACGGTAAACAAAATGGAAAGACTCATGTGTTGGGCTCTTAATTTTTTCTCTTAGTTTTGTCCCTTTCTTAATGCAACAAAGATGGTTATCAATGCAGTCTAAGGGAGTAGCCAATAGCCAAGTGAACTCTATAATAATAAGATTAAAAGCAATAAGAGCGGTAAACAAAATGGAAAGACTCATGTGTTTGGCTCTTAATTTTTTTCTCTTAGTTTTGTCCCTTTCTTAATGCAACAAAGATGGTTATCAATGCAGTCTAAGGGAGTAGCCAATAGCCAAGTGAACTCTATAATAATAAGAATAAAAGCAATAAGAGCGGTAAACAAAATGGAAAGACTCATGCGTTGGGCTCTTAATTTTTTTCTCTTAGTTTTGTCCCTTTCTTAATGCAACAAAGATTGTTATCAATGCAGTCTAAGGGAGTAGCCAATAGCCAAGTGAACTCTATAATAATAAGAATAAAAGCAATAAGAGCGGTAAACAAAATGGAAAGACTCATGTGTTGGGCTCTTAATTTTTTTCTCTTAGTTTTGTCCCTTTCTTAATGCAACAAAGATTGTTATCAATGCAGTCTAAGGGAGTAGCCAATAGCCAAGTGAACTCTATAATTATAAGAATAAAAGCAATAAGAGCGGTAAACAAAATGGAAAGACTCATGTGTTGGGCTCTTAATTTTTTTCTCTTAGTTTTGTCCCTTTCTTAATGCAACAAAGATGGTTATCAATGCAGTCTAAGGGAGTAGCCAATAGCCAAGTGAACTCTATAATAATAAGAATAAAAGCAATAAGAGCGGTAAAAAAAATCGAAAGACTCATGTGTTGGGCTCTTAATTTTTTTCTCTTAGTTTTGTCCCTTTCTTAATGCAACAAAGATGGTTATCAATGCAGTCTAAGGGAGTAGCCAATAGCCAAGTGAACTCTATAATAATAAGAATAAAAGCAATAAGGACGGTAAACAAAATGGAAAGACTCATGTGTTGGGCTCTTAATTTTTTTCTCTTAGTTTTGTCCCTTTCTTCATGCAACAAAGATGGTTATCAAAGCAGTCTAAGGGAGTAGCCAATAGCCAAGTGAACTCTATAATACTAAGAATAAAAGCAATAAGATCGGTAAACAAAATGGAAAGACTCATGTGTTGGGCTCTTAATTTTTTTCTCTTAGTTTTGTCCCTTTCTTTGTGCAACAAAGATGGTTATCAATGCAGTCTAAGGGAGTAGCCCATAGCCACGTGAACTCTATAATAATAAGAATAAAAGCAATGAGAGCGGTAAACAAAATGGAAAGACTCATGCGTTGGGCTCTTAATTTTTTTCTCTTAGTTTTGTCCCTTTCTTAATGCAACAAAGATTGTTATCAATGCAGTCTAAGGGAGTAGCCAATAGCCAAGTGAACTCTATAATAATAAGAATAAAAGCAATAAGAACGGTAAACAAAATGGAAAGACTCATGTGTTGGGCTCTTAATTATTTTCTCTTAGTTTTGTCCCTTTCTTAATGCAACAAAGATGGGTATCAATGCAGTCTATGGGAGTAGCCAATAGCCAAGTGAACTCTATAATAATAAGAATAAAAGCAATAAGAGCGGTAAACAAAATGGAAAGACTCATGTGTTGGGCTCTTAATTTTTTTCTCTTAGTTTTGTCCCTTTCTTAATGCAACAAAGATGGTTATCAATGCAGTCTAAGGGAGTAGCCAATAGCCAAGTGAACTCTATAATAATAAGAATAAAAGCAATAAGAGCGGTAAACAAAATGGAAAGACTAATGTGTTGGGCTCTTAATTTTTTTCTCTTAGTTTTGTCCCTTTCTTAATGCAACAAAGATGGTTATCAATGCAGTCTAAGGGAGTAGCCAATAGCCAAGTGAACTCTATAATAATAAGAATAAAAGCAATAAGGACGGTAAACAAAATGGAAAGACTCATGTGTTGGGCTCTTAATTTTTTCTCTTAGTTTTGTCCCTTTCTTAATGCAACAAAGATGGTTATCAATGCAGTCTAAGGGAGTAGCCAATAGCCAAGTGAACTCTATAATAATAAGATTAAAAGCAATAAGAGCGGTAAACAAAATGGAAAGACTCATGTGTTTGGCTCTTAATTTTTTTCTCTTAGTTTTGTCCCTTTCTTAATGCAACAAAGATGGTTATCAATGCAGTCTAAGGGAGTAGCCAATAGCCAAGTGAACTCTATAATAATAAGAATAAAAGCAATAAGAGCGGTAAACAAAATGGAAAGACTCATGCGTTGGGCTCTTAATTTTTTTCTCTTAGTTTTGTCCCTTTCTTAATGCAACAAAGATTGTTATCAATGCAGTCTAAGGGAGTAGCCAATAGCCAAGTGAACTCTATAATAATAAGAATAAAAGCAATAAGAGCGGTAAACAAAATGGAAAGACTCATGTGTTGGGCTCTTAATTTTTTTCTCTTAGTTTTGTCCCTTTCTTAATGCAACAAAGATTGTTATCAATGCAGTCTAAGGGAGTAGCCAATAGCCAAGTGAACTCTATAATTATAAGAATAAAAGCAATAAGAGCGGTAAACAAAATGGAAAGACTCATGTGTTGGGCTCTTAATTTTTTTCTCTTAGTTTTGTCCCTTTCTTAATGCAACAAAGATGGTTATCAATGCAGTCTAAGGGAGTAGCCAATAGCCAAGTGAACTCTATAATAATAAGAATAAAAGCAATAAGAGCGGTAAAAAAAATGGAAAGACTCATGTGTTGGGCTCTTAATTTTTTTCTCTTAGTTTTGTCCCTTTCTTAATGCAACAAAGATGGTTATCAATGCAGTCTAAGGGAGTAGCCAATAGCCAAGTGAACTCTATAATAATAAGAATAAAAGCAATAAGGACGGTAAACAAAATGGAAAGACACATGTGTTGGGCTCTTAATTTTTTCTCTTAGTTTTGTCCCTTTCTTAATGCAACAAAGATGGTTATCAATGCAGTCTAAGGGAGTAGCCAATAGCCAAGTGAACTCTATAATAATAAGATTAAAAGCAATAAGAGCGGTAAACAAAATGGAAAGACTCATGTGTTTGGCTCTTAATTTTTTTCTCTTAGTTTTGTCCCTTTCTTAATGCAACAAAGATGGTTATCAATGCAGTCTAAGGGAGTAGCCAATAGCCAAGTGAACTCTATAATAATAAAAATAAAAGCAATAAGAGCGGTAAACAAAATGGAAAGACTCATGCGTTGGGCTCTTAATTTTTTTCTCTTAGTTTTGTCCCTTTCTTAATGCAACAAAGATTGTTATCAATGCAGTCTAAGGGAGTAGCCAATAGCCAAGTGAACTCTATAATAATAAGAATAAAAGCAATAAGAGCGGTAAACAAAATGGAAAGACTCATGTGTTGGGCTCTTAATTTTTTTCTCTTAGTTTTGTCCCTTTCTTAATGCAACAAAGATGGTTATCAATGCAGTCTAAGGGAGTAGCCAATAGCCAAGTGAACTCTATAATAATAAGAATAAAAGCAATAAGAGCGGTAAACAAAATGGAAAGACTCATGTGTTGGGCTCTTAATTTTTTTCTCTTAGTTTTGTCCCTTTCTTAATGCAACAAAGATGGTTATCAATGCAGTCTAAGGGAGTAGACAATAGCCGAGTGAACTCTATAATAATAAGAATAAAAGCAATAAGAACGGTAAACAAAATGGAAAGACTCATGTGTTGGGCTCTTAATTTTCTTCTCTTAGTTTTGTCCCTTTCTTAATGCAACAAAGAATGTTATCAATGCAGTCTAAGGGAGTAGCCAATAGCCAAGTGAACTCTATAATAATAAGAATAAAAGCAATAAGAGCGGTAAACAAAATGGAAAGACTCATGTGTTGGGCTCTTAATTTTTTTCTCTTAGTTTTGTCCCTTTCTTAGTGCATCAAAGATGGTTATCAATGCAGTCTAAGAAAGTAGCCAATAGCCAAGTGAACTCTATAATAATAAGAATAAAAGCAATAAGAGCGGTAAACAAAATGGAAAGACTCATGTGTTGGGCTCTTAATTTTTTTCTCTTAGTTTTGTCCCTTTCTTAATGCAACAAAGATGGTTATCAACGCAGTCTAAGGGAGTAGCCAATAGCCAAGTGAACTCTATAATAATAAGAATAAAAGCAATAAGAGCGGTAAACAAAATGGAAAGACTCATGTGTTGGGCTCTTAATTTTTTTCTCTTAGTTTTGTCCCTTTCTTAATGCAACAAAGATGGTTATCAATGCAGTCTACGGGAGTAGACAATAGCCGGGTGAACTCTATAATAATAAGAATAAAAGCAATAAGAGCGGTTTACAAAATGGAAAGACTCATGTGTTGGGCTCTTAATTTTTTTCTCTTAGTTTTGTCCTTTTCTTAATGCAACAAAGATGGTTATCAATGCAGTCTAAGGGAGTAGCCAATAGCCAAGTGAACTCTATAATAATAAGAATAAAAGCAATAAGGACGGTAAACAAAATGTAAAGACTCATGTGTTGGGCTCTTAATTTTTTCTCTTAGTTTTGTCCCTTTCTTAATGCAACAAAGATGGTTATCAATGCAGTCTAAGGGAGTAGCCAATAGCCAAGTGAACTCTATAATAATAAGATTAAAAGCAATAAGAGCGGTAAACAAAATGTAAAGACTCATGTGTTGGGCTCTTAATTTTTTTCTCTTAGTTTTGTCCCTTTCTTAATGCAACAAAGATGGTTATCAATGCAGTCTAAGGGAGTAGCCAATAGCCAAGTGAACTCTATAATAATAAGAATAAAAGCAATAAGAGCGGTAAACAAAATGGAAAGACTCATGTGTTCGGGTCTTAATTTTTTTCTCTTAGTTTTGTCCCTTTCTTAATGCAATAAAGATGGTTATCAATGCAGTCTAAGGGAGTAGCCAATAGCCACGTGAACTCGATAATAATAAGAATAAAAGCAATAAGAGCGGTAAACAAAATGGAAAGACTCATGCGTTGGGCTCTTAATTTTTTTCTCTTAGTTTTGTCCCTTTCTTAATGCAATAAAGATGGTTATCAATGTAGTCTAAAGGAGTAGCCAATAGCCACGTGAACTCTATAATAATAAGAATAAAAGCAATAAGAGCGGTAAACAAAATGGAAAGACTCATGTGTTGGGCTCTTAATTTTTTTCTCTTAGTTTTGTCCCTTTCTTAATGCAACAAAGATGGTTATCAATGCAGTCTAAGGGAGTAGCCAATAGCCAAGTGAACTCTATAATAATAAGAATAAAAGCAATAAGGACGGTAAACAAAATGTAAAGACTCATGTGTTGAGCTCTTAATTTTTTCTCTTAGTTTTGTCCCTTTCTTAATGCAACAAAGATGGTTATCAATGCAGTCTAAGGGAGTAGCCAATTGCCACGTGAACTCTATATTAATAAGAATAAAAGCAATAAGAGCGGTAAACAAAATGGAAAGACTCATGCGTTGGGCTCTTAATTTTTTTTCTTAGTTTTGTCCCTTTCTTAATGCAATAAAGATGGTTATCAATGTAGTCTAAGGGAGTAGCCAATAGCCACGTGAACTCTATAATAATAAGAATAAAAGCAATAAGAGCGGTAAACAAAATGGAAAGACTCATGTGTTGGGCTCTTAATTTTTTTCTCTTAGTTTTGTCCCTTTCTTAATGCAACAAAGATGGTTATCAATGCAGTCTAAGGGAGTAGCCAATAGCCAAGTGAACTCTATAATAATAAGAATAAAAGCAATAAGAGCCCTAAACAAAATGGAAAAACTCATGTGTTGGGCTCTTAATTTTTTTCTCTTAGTATTGTCCTTTTCTTAATGCAACAAAGATGGTTATCAATGCAGTCTAAGGGAGTAGCCAATAGCCAAGTGAACTCTATAATAATAAGAATAAAAGCAATAAGGACGGTAAACAAAATGTAAAGACTCATGTGTTGGGCTCTTAATTTTTTCTCTTAGTTTTGTCCCTTTCTTAATGCAACAAAGATGGTTATCAATGCAGTCTAAGGGAGTAGCCAATAGCCAAGTGAACTCTATAATAATAAGATTAAAAGCAATAAGAGCGGTAAACAAAATGGAAAGACTCATGTGTTGGGCTCTTAATTTTTTTCTCTTAGTTTTCTCCCTTTCTTAATGCAACAAAGATGGTTATCAATGCAGTCTAAGGGAGTAGCCAATAGCCAAGTGAACTCTATAATAATAAGAATAAAAGCAATAAGAGCGGTAAACAAAATGGAAAGACTCATGTGTTCGGGTCTTAATTTTTTTCTCTTAGTTTTGTCCCTTTCTTAATGCAATAAAGATGGTTATCAATGCAGTCTAAGGGAGTAGCCAATAGCCACGTGAACTCTATAATAATAAGAATAAAAGCAATAACTGCGGTAAACAAAATGGAAAGACTCATGCGTTGGGCTCTTAATTTTTTTCTCTTAGTTTTGTGCATTTCTTAATGCAACAAAGATGGTTATCAATGCAGTCTAAGGGAGTAGCCAATAGCCACGTGAACTCTATAATAATAAGAATAAAAGCAATAAGAGCGGTAAACAAAATGGAAAGACTCATGTGTTGGGCTCTTAATTTTTTTCTCTTAGTTTTGTCCCTTTCTTAATGCAATAAAGATGGTTATCAATGCAGTCTAAGGGAGTAGCCAATAGCCACGTGAACTCTATAATAATAAGAATAAAAGCAATAAGAGCGGTAAACAAAATGGAAAGACTCATGCGTTGGGCTCTTAATTTTTTTCTCTTAGTTTTGTCCCTTTCTTCATGCAACAAAGATGGTTATCAATGCAGTCTAAGGGAGTAGCCAATAGCCAAGTGAACTCTATAATAATAAGAATAAAAGCAATAAGAGCGGTAAACAAAATGGAAAGACTCATGTGTTGGGCTCTTAATTTTTTTCTCTTAGTTTTGTCCCTTTCTTTGTGCAACAAAGATGGTAATCAATGCAGTCTAAAGGAGTAGCCAATAGCCAAGTGAACTGTATAATAATAAGAATAAAAGCAATAAGAGCTGTAAACAAAATGGAAAGACTCATGTGTTGGGCTCTTAATTTTTTTCTCTTAGTTTTGTCCCTTTCTTAATGCAACAAAGATGGTTATAATGCAGTCTAAGGGAGTAGCCAATAGCCAAGTGAACTCTATAATAATAAGAATAAAAGCAATAAGAGCGGTAAACAAAATGGAAAGACTCATGTGTTGGGCTCTTAATTTTTTTCTCTTAGTTTTGTCCCTTTCTTAATGCAACAAAGATGGTTATCAATGCAGTCTAAGTGAGTAGCCAATAGCCGAGTGAACTCTATAATAATAAGAATAATAGCAATAAGAGCGGTAAACAAAATGGAAAGACTCATGTGTTGTGGTCTTAATTTTTTTCTCTTAGTTTTATCCCTTTTTTAGTGCAACAAAGATGGTTATCAATGCAGTCTAAGGGAGTAGCCAATAGCCAAGTGAACTCTATAATAATAAGAATAAAAGCAATAAGAGCGGTAAACAAAATGGAAAGACTCATGCGTTGGACTCTTAATTTTTTTCTCTTAGTTTTGATCCTTTCTTTGTTCAACAGAGATGGTTATCAATGCAGTCTAAAGGAGTAGCCAATAGCCAAGTGAACTGTATAATAATAAGAATAAAAGCAATAAGAGCGGTAAACAAAATGGAAAGACTCATGTGTTGAGCTCTTAATTTTTTTCTCTTAGTTTTGTCCCTTTCTTAATGCAACAAAGATGGTTATAATGCAGTCTAAGGGAGTAGCCAGTAGCCAAGTGAACTCTATAATAATAAGAATAAAAGCAATAAGAGCGGTAAACAAAATGGAAAGACTCATGTGTTGGGCTCTTAATTTTTTTCTCTTAGTTTTGTCCCTTTCTTTGTGCAACAAAGATGGTTATCAATGCAGTCTAAAGGAGTAGCCAATAGCCAAGTGAACTGTATAATAATAAGAATAAAAGCAATAAGAGCTGTAAACAAAATGGAAAGACTCATGTGTTGGGGTCTTAATTTTTTTCTCTTAGTTTTGTCCCTTTCTTAGTGCAACAAAGATGGTTATCAATGCAGTCTAAGGGAGTAGCCAATAGCCAAGTGAACTCTATAATAATAAGAATAAAAGCAATAAGAGCGGTAAACAAAATGGAAAGACTCATGTGTTGGGCTCTTAATTTTTTTCTCTTAGTTTTGTCCCTTTCTTCATGCAACAAAGATGGTTATCAATGCAGTCTAAGGGAGTAGCCAATAGCCAAGTGAACTCTATAATAATAAGAATAAAAGCAATAAGAGCGGTAAACAAAATGGAAAGACTCATGTGTTGGGCTCTTAATTTTTTTCTCTTAGTTTTGTCCCTTTCTTAGTGCAACAAAGATGGTTATCAATGCAGTCTAAAGGAGTAGCCAATAGCCAAGTGAACTGTATAATAATAAGAATAAAAGCAATAAGAGCTGTAAACAAAATGGAAAGACTCATGTGTTGGGCTCTTAATTTTTTTCTCTTAGTTTTGTCCCTTTCTTAATGCAATAAAGATGGTTATCAATGCAGTCTAAGGGATTAGCCAATAGCCAAGTGAACTCTATAATAATAAGAATAAAAACAATAAGAGCGGTAAACAAAATGGAAAAACTCATGTGTTGGGCTCTTAATTTTTTTCTCTTAGTTTTGTCCTTTTCTTAATGCAACAAAGATGGTTATCAATGCAGTCTAAGGGAGTAGCCAATAGCCAAGTGAACTCTATAATAATAAGAATAAAAGCAATAAGGACGGTAAACAAAATGTAAAGACTCATGTGTTGGGCTCTTAATTTTTTCTCTTAGTTTTGTCCCTTTCTTAATGCAACAAAGATGGTTATCAATGCAGTCTAAGGGAGTAGCCAATAGCCAAGTGAACTCTATAATAATAAGATTAAAAGCAATAAGAGCGGTAAACAAAATGGAAAGACTCATGTGTTGGGCTCTTAATTTTTTTCTCTTAGTTTTGTCCCTTTCTTAATGCAACAAAGATGGTTATCAATGCAGTCTAAGGGAGTAGCCAATAGCCAAGTGAACTCTATAATAATAAGAATAAAAGCAATAAGAGCGGTAAACAAAATGGAAAGACTCATGTGTTCGGGTCTTAATTTTTTTCTCTTAGTTTTGTCCCTTTCTTAATGCAATAAAGATGGTTATCAATGCAGTCTAAGGGAGTAGCCAATAGCCACGTGAACTCTATAATAATAAGAATAAAAGCAATAAGAGCGGTAAACAAAATGGAAAGACTCATGCGTTGGGCTCTTAATTTTTTTCTCTTAGTTTTGTGCATTTCTTAATGCAACAAAGATGGTTATCAATGCAGTCTAAGGGAGTAGCCAATAGCCACGTGAACTCTATAATAATAAGAATAAAAGCAATAAGAGCGGTAAACAAAATGGAAAGACTCATGTGTTGGGCTCTTAATTTTTTTCTCTTAGTTTTGTCCCTTTCTTAATGCAACAAAGATGGTTATCAATGCAGTCTAAGGGAGTAGCCAATAGCCAAGTGAACTGTATAATAATAAGAATAAAAGCAATAAGAGCTGTAAACAAAATGGAAAGACTCATGTGTTGGGCTCTTAATTTTTTTCTCTTAGTTTTGTCCCTTTCTTAATGCAATAAAGATGGTTATCAATGCAGTCTAAGGGATTAGCCAATAGCCAAGTGAACTCTATAATAATAAGAATAAAAACAATAAGAGCGGTAAACAAAATGGAAAAACTCATGTGTTGGGCTCTTAATTTTTTTCTCTTAGTTTTGTCCTTTTCTTAATGCAACAAAGATGGTTATCAATGCAGTCTAAGGGAGTAGCCAATAGCCAAGTGAACTCTATAATAATAAGAATAAAAGCAATAAGGACGGTAAACAAAATGTAAAGACTCATGTGTTGGGCTCTTAATTTTTTCTCTTAGTTTTGTCCCTTTCTTAATGCAACAAAGATGGTTATCAATGCAGTCTAAGGGAGTAGCCAATAGCCAAGTGAACTCTATAATAATAAGATTAAAAGCAATAAGAGCGGTAAACAAAATGGAAAGACTCATGTGTTGGGCTCTTAATTTTTTTCTCTTAGTTTTGTCCCTTTCTTAATGCAACAAAGATGGTTATCAATGCAGTCTAAGGGAGTAGCCAATAGCCAAGTGAACTCTATAATAATAAGAATAAAAGCAATAAGAGCGGTAAACAAAATGGAAAGACTCATGTGTTCGGGTCTTAATTTTTTTCTCTTAGTTTTGTCCCTTTCTTAATGCAATAAAGATGGTTATCAATGCAGTCTAAGGGAGTAGCCAATAGCCACGTGAACTCTATAATAATAAGAATAAAAGCAATAAGAGCGGTAAACAAAATGGAAAGACTCATGCGTTGGGCTCTTAATTTTTTTCTCTTAGTTTTGTGCATTTCTTAATGCAACAAAGATGGTTATCAATGCAGTCTAAGGGAGTAGCCAATAGCCACGTGAACTCTATAATAATAAGAATAAAAGCAATAAGAGCGGTAAACAAAATGGAAAGACTCATGTGTTGGGCTCTTAATTTTTTTCTCTTAGTTTTGTCCCTTTCTTAATGCAACAAAGATGGTTATCAATGCAGTCTAAGGGAGTAGCCAATAGCCAAGTGAACTCTATAATAATAAGAATAAAAGCAATAAGGACGGTAAACAAAATGTAAAGACTCATGTGTTGGGCTCTTAATTTTTTCTCTTAGTTTTGTCCCTTTCTTAATGCAACAAAGATGGTTATCAATGCAGTCTAAGGGAGTAGCCAATAGCCAAGTGAACTCTATAATAATAAGAATAAAAGCAATAAGAGCGGTAAACAAAATGGAAAAACTCATGTGTTGGGCTCTTAATTTTTTTCTCTTAGTTTTGTCCCTTTCTTCGTGCAACAAAGATGGTTATCAATGCAGTCTAAAGGAGTAGCCAATAGCCAAGTGAACTGTATAATAATAAGAATAAAAGCAATAAGAGCTGTAAACAAAATGGAAAGACTCATGTGTTGGGCTCTTAATTTTTTTCTCTTAGTTTTGTCCCTTTCTTAATGCAATAAAGATGGTTATCAATGCAGTCTAAGGGAGTAGCCAATAGCCAAGTGAACTCTATAATAATAAGAATAAAAGCAATAAGAGCGGTAAACAAAATGGAAAGACTCATGCGTTGGGCTCTTAATTTTTTTCTCTTAGTTTTGTCCCTTTCTTAATGCAACAAAGATGGTTATCAATGCAGTCTAAGGGAGTAGCCAATAGCCAAGTGAACTCTATAATAATAAGAATAAAAGCAATAAGAGCGGTAAACAAAATGGAAAAACTCATGTGTTGGGCTCTTAATTTTTTTCTCTTAGTTTTGTCCCTTTCTTCGTGCAACAAAGATGGTTATCAATGCAGTCTAAAGGAGTAGCCAATAGCCAAGTGAACTGTATAATAATAAGAATAAAAGCAATAAGAGCTGTAAACAAAATGGAAAGACTCATGTGTTGGGCTCTTAATTTTTTTCTCTTAGTTTTGTCCCTTTCTTAATGCAATAAAGATGGTTATCAATGCAGTCTAAGGGAGTAGCCAATAGCCAAGTGAACTCTATAATAATAAGAATAAAAGCAATAAGAGCGGTAAACAAAATGGAAAAACTCATGTGTTGGGCTCTTAATTTTTTTCTCTTAGTTTTGTCCTTTTCTTAATGCAACAAAGATGGTTATCAATGCAGTCTAAGGGAGTAGCCAATAGCCAAGTGAACTCTATAATAATAAGAATAAAAGCAATAAGGACGGTAAACAAAATGTAAAGACTCATGTGTTGGGCTCTTAATTTTTTCTCTTAGTTTTGTCCCTTTCTTAATGCAACAAAGATGGTTATCAATGCAGTCTAAGGGAGTAGCCAATAGCCAAGTGAACTCTATAATAATAAGATTAAAAGCAATAAGAGCGGTAAACAAAATGGAAAGACTCATGTGTTGGGCTCTTAATTTTTTTCTCTTAGTTTTGTCCCTTTCTTAATGCAACAAAGATGGTTATCAATGCAGTCTAAGGGAGTAGCCAATAGCCAAGTGAACTCTATAATAATAAGAATAAAAGCAATAAGAGCGGTAAACAAAATGGAAAGACTCATGTGTTCGGGTCTTAATTTTTTTCTCTTAGTTTTGTCCCTTTCTTAATGCAATAAAGATGGTTATCAATGCAGTCTAAGGGAGTAGCCAATAGCCACGTGAACTCTATAATAAGAAGAATAAAAGCAATAAGAGCGGTAAACAAAATGGAAAGACTCATGCGTTGGGCTCTTAATTTTTTTCTCTTAGTTTTGTGCATTTCTTAATGCAACAAAGATGGTTATCAATGCAGTCTAAGGGAGTAGCCAATAGCCACGCGAACTCTATAATAATAAGAATAAAAGCAATAAGAGCGGTAAACAAAATGGAAAGACTCATGTGTTGGGCTCTTAATTTTTTTCTCTTAGTTTTGTCCCTTTCTTAATGCAATAAAGATGGTTATCAATGCAGTCTAAGGGAGTAGCCAATAGCCACGTGAACTCTATAATAATAAGAATAAAAGCAATAAGAGCGGTAAACAAAATGGAAAGACTCATGCGTTGGGCTCTTAATTTTTTTCTCTTAGTTTTGTCCCTTTCTTAATGCAACAAAGATGGTTATCAATGCAGTCTAAGGGAGTAGCCAATAGCCACGTGAACTCTATAATAATAAGAATAAAAGCAATAAGAGCGGTAAACAAAATGGAAAGACTCATGTGTTGGGCTCTTAATTTTTTTCTCTTAGTTTTGTCCCTTTCTTAATGCAACAAAGATGGTTATCAATGTAGTCTAAGGGAGTAGCCAATAGCCAAGTGAACTCTATAATAATAAGAATAAAAGCAATAAGGACGGTAAACAAAATGTAAAGACTCATGTGTTGGGCTCTTAATTTTTTCTCTTAGTTTTGTCCCTTTCTTAATGCAACAAAGATGGTTATCAATGCAGTCTAAGGGAGTAGCCAATAGCCACGTGAACTCTATAATAATAAGAATAAAAGCAATAAGAGCGGTAAACAAAATGG
Organism: Acanthosepion esculentum; assembly: GCA_964036315.1. Lineage (NCBI taxonomy): Eukaryota > Metazoa > Mollusca > Cephalopoda > Sepiida > Sepiidae > Acanthosepion > Acanthosepion esculentum. Next base: position 142,515,640 of record OZ038478.1, on the reverse strand, counting down.
AAAGACTCATGCGTTGGGCTCTTAATTTTTTTCTCTTAGTTTTGTGCATTTCTTAATGCAACAAAGATGGTTATCAATGCAGTCTAAGGGAGTAGCCAATAGCCACGTGAACTCTATAATAATAAGAATAAAAGCAATAAGAGCGGTATACAAAATGGAAAGACTCATGTGTTGGGCTCTTAATTTTTTTCTCTTAGTTTTGTCCCTTTCTTAATGCAACAAAGATGGTTATCAATGCAGTCTAAGGGAGTAGCCAATAGCCAAGTGAACTCTATAATAATAAGAATAAAAGCAATAAGGACGGTAAACAAAATGTAAAGACTCATGTGTTGGGCTCTTAATTTTTTCTCTTAGTTTTGTCCCTTTCTTAATGCAACAAAGATGGTTATCAATGCAGTCTAAGGGAGTAGCCAGTAGCCAAGTGAACTCTATAATAATAAGAATAAAAGCAATAAGAGCGGTAAACAAAATGGAAAGACTCATGCGTTGGGCTCTTAATTTTTTTCTCTTAGTTTTGTCCCTTTCTTAATGCAACAAAGATGGTTATCAATGCAGTCTAAGGGAGTAGCCAATAGCCAAGTGAACTCTATAATAATAAGAATAAAAGCAATAAGAGCGGTAAACAAAATGGAAAGACTCATGCGTTGGGCTCTTAATTTTTTTCTCTTAGTTTTGTCCCTTTCTTAATGCAATAAAGATGGTTATCAATGCAGTCTAAGGGAGTAGCCAATAGCCAAGTGAACACTATAATAATAAGAATAAAAGCAATAAGAGCGGTAAACAAAATGGAAAGACTCATGTGTTGGGCTCTTAATTTTTTTCTCTTAGTTTTGTCCCTTTCTTAATGCAACAAAGATGGTTATCAATGCAGTCTAAGGGAGTAGCCAATAGCCAAGTGAACTCTATAATAATAAGAATAAAAGCAATAAGAGCGGTAAACAAAATGGAAAGACTCATGCGTTGGGCTCTTAATTTTTTTCTCTTAGTTTTGTCCCTTTCTTAATGCAACAAAGATGGTTATCAATGCAGTCTAAGGGAGTAGCCAATAGCCAAGTGAACTCTATAATAATAAGAATAAAAGCAATAAGAGCGGTAAACAAAATGGAAAGACTCATGTGTTGGGCTCTTAATTTTTTTCTCTTAGTTTTGTCCCTTTCTTAATGCAATAAAGATGGTTATCAATGCAGTCTAAGGGAGTAGCCAATAGCCACGTGAACTCTATAATAATAAGAATAAAAGCAATAAGAGCGGTAAACAAAATGGAAAGACTCATGTGTTGGGCTCTTAATTTTTTTCTCTTAGTTTTGTCCCTTTCTTAATGCAACAAAGATGGTTATCAATGCAGTCTAAGGGAGTAGCCAATAGCCAAGTGAACTCTATAATAATAAGAATAAAAGCAATAAGGACGGTAAACAAAATGTAAAGACTCATGTGTTGGGCTCTTAATTTTTTCTCTTAGTTTTGTCCCTTTCTTAATGCAACAAAGATGGTTATCAATGCAGTCTAAGGGAGTAGCCAATAGCCAAGTGAACTCTATAATAATAAGAATAAAAGCAATAAGAGCGGTAAACAAAATGGAAAGACTCATGTGTTGGGCTCTTAATTTTTTTCTCTTAGTTTTGTCCCTTTCTTAATGCAACAAAGATGGTTATCAATGCAGTCTAAGGGAGTAGCCCATAGCCACGTGAAATCTATAATAATAAGAATAAAAGCAATAAGAGCGGTAAACAAAATGGAAAGACTCATGTGTTGGGCTCTTAATTTTTTTCTCTTAGTTTTGTCCCTTTCTTAATGCAACAAAGATGGTTATCAATGCAGTCTAAGGGAGTAGCCAATAGCCAAGTGAACTCTATAATAATAAGAATAAAAGCAATAAGAGCGGTAAACAAAATGGAAAAACTCATGTGTTGGGCTCTTAATTTTTTTCTCTTAGTTTTGTCCCTTTCTTCGTGCAACAAAGATGGTTATCAATGCAGTCTAAGGGAGTAGCCAATAGCCACGTGAACTCTATAATAATAAGAATAAAAGCAATAAGAGCGGTAAACAAAATGGAAAGACTCATGTGTTGGGCTCTTAATTTTTTTCTCTTAGTTTTGTCCCTTTCTTAATGCAACAAAGATGGTTATCAATGCAGTCTAAGGGAGTAGCCAATAGCCACGTGAACTCTATAATAATAAGAATAAAAGCAATAAGAGCGGTAAACAAAATGGAAAAACTCATGTGTTGGGCTCTTAATTTTTTTCTCTTAGTTTTGTCCCTTTCTTAATGCAACAAAGATGGTTATCAATGCAGTCTAAGGGAGTAGCCAATAGCCAAGTGAACTCTATAATAATAAGAATAAAAGCAATAAGAGCGGTAAACAAAATGGAAAAACTCATGTGTTGGGCTCTTAATTTTTTTCTCTTAGTTTTGTCCCTTTCTTAATGCAACAAAGATGGTTATCAATGCAGTCTAAGGGAGTAGCCAATAGCCACGTGAACTCTATAATAATAAGAATAAAAGCAATAAGAGCTGTAAACAAAATGGAAAGACTCATGTGTTGGGCTCTTAATTTTTTTCTCTTAGTTTTGTCCCTTTCTTAATGCAACAAAGATGGTTATCAATGCAGTCTAAGGGAGTAGCCAATAGCCACGTGAACTCTATAATAATAAGAATAAAAGCAATAAGAGCGGTAAACAAAATGGAAAGACTCATGTGTTGGGCTCTTAATTTTTTTCTCTTAGTTTTGTCCCTTTCTTAATGCAATAAAGATGGTTATCAATGCAGTCTAAGGGAGTAGCCAATAGCCACGTGAACTCTATAATAATAAGAATAAAAGCAATAAGAGCGGTAAACAAAATGGAAAGACTCATGTGTTGGGCTCTTAATTTTTTTCTCTTAGTTTTGTCCCTTTCTTAATGCAACAAAGATGGTTATCAATGCAGTCTAAGGGAGTAGCCAATAGCCAAGTGAACTCTATAATAATAAGAATAAAAGCAATAAGGACGGTAAACAAAATGTAAAGACTCATGTGTTGGGCTCTTAATTTTTTCTCTTAGTTTTGTCCCTTTCTTAATGCAACAAAGATGGTTATCAATGCAGTCTAAGGGAGTAGCCAATAGCCAAGTGAACTCTATAATAATAAGAATAAAAGCAATAAGAGCGGTAAACAAAATGGAAAGACTCATGTGTTGGGCTCTTAATTTTTTTCTCTTAGTTTTGTCCCTTTCTTAATGCAACAAAGATGGTTATCAATGCAGTCTAAGGGAGTAGCCAATAGCCAAGTGAACTCTATAATAATAAGAATAAAAGCAATAAGAGCGGTAAACAAAATGGAAAGACTCATGCGTTGGGCTCTTAATTTTTTTCTCTTAGTTTTGTGCCTTTCTTCATGCAACAAAGATGGTTATCAATGCAGTCTAAGGGAGTAGCCAATAGCCAAGTGAACTCTATAATAATAAGAATAAAAGCAATAAGAGCGGTAAACAAAATGGAAAAACTCATGTGTTGGGCTCTTAATTTTTTTCTCTTAGTTTTGTCCCTTTCTTAATGCAACAAAGATGGTTATCAATGCAGTCTAAAGGAGTAGCCAATAGCCAAGTGAACTGTATAATAATAAGAATAAAAGCAATAAGAGCTGTAAACAAAATGGAAAGACTCATGTGTTGGGCTCTTAATTTTTTTCTCTTAGTTTTGTCCCTTTCTTAATGCAACAAAGATGGTTATCAATGCAGTCTAAAGGAGAAGCCAATAGCCAAGTGAACTCTATAATAATAAGAATAAAAGCAATAAGAGCTGTAAACAAAATGGAAAGACTCATGTGTTGGGCTCTTAATTTTTTTCTCTTAGTTTTGTCCCTTTCTTAATGCAACAAAGATGGTTATCAATGCAGTCTAAGGGAGTAGCCAATAGCCAAGTGAACTCTATAATAATAAGAATAAAAGCAATAAGAGTGGTAAACAAAATGGAAAGACTCATGTGTTGGGCTCTTAATTTTTTTCTCTTAGTTTTGTGCCTTTCTTCATGCAACAAAGTTGGTTATCAATGCAGTCTAAGGGAGTAGCCAATAGCCAAGTGAACTCTATAATAATAAGAAAAAAAGCAATAAGAGCGGTAAACAAAATGGAAAAACTCATGTGTTGGGCTCTTAATTTTTGTCTCTTAGTTTTGTGCCTTTCTTAATGCAACAAAGATGGTTATCAATGCAGTCTAAGGGAGTAGCCAATAGCCAAGTGAACTCTATAATAATAAGAATAAAAGCAATAAGAGCGGTAAACAAAATGGAAAAACTCATGTGTTGGGCTCTTAATTTTTGTCTCTTAGTTTTGTGCCTTTCTTAATGCAATAAAGATGGTTATCAATGCAGTCTAAGGGAGTAGCCAATAGCCAAGTGAACTCTATAATAATAAGAATAAAAGCAATAAGAGCGGTAAACAAAATGGAAAAACTCATGTGTTGGGCTCTTAATTTTTTTCTCTTAGTTTTGTGCCTTTCTTAATGCAACAAAGATGGTTATCAATGCAGTCTAAAGGAGTAGCCAATAGCCAAGTGAACTGTATAATAATAAGAATAAAAGCAATAAGAGTGGTAAACAAAATGGAAAGACTCATGTGTTGGGCTCTTAAGTTTTTCTCTTAGTTTTGTCCCTTTCTTAATGCAACAAAGATGGTTATCAATGCAGTCTAAGGGAGTAGCCAATAGCCAAGTGAACTCTATAATAATAAGAATAAAAGCAATAAGAGCGGTAAACAAAATGGAAAAACTCATGTGTTGGGCTCTTAATTTTTTTCTCTTAGTTTTGTCCTTTTCTTAATGCAACAAAGATGGTTATCAATGCAGTCTAAGGGAGTAGCCAATAGCCAAGTGAACTCTATAATAATAAGAATAAAAGCAATAAGGACGGTAAACAAAATGTAAAGACTCATGTGTTGGGCACTTAATTTTTTCTCTTAGTTTTGTCCCTTTCTTAATGCAACAAAGATGGTTATCAATGCAGTCTAAGGGAGTAGCCAATAGCCAAGTGAACTCTATAATAATAAGATTAAAAGCAATAAGAGCGGTAAACAAAATGGAAAGACTCATGTGTTGGGCTCTTAATTTTTTTCTCTTAGTTTTGTCCCTTTCTTAATGCAACAAAGATGGTTATCAATGCAGTCTAAGGGAGTAGCCAATAGCCAAGTGAACTCTATAATAATAAGAATAAAAGCAATAAGAGCGGTAAACAAAATGGAAAGACTCATGTGTTCGGGTCTTAATTTTTTTCTCTTAGTTTTGTCCCTTTCTTAATGCAATAAAGATGGTTATCAATGCAGTCTAAGGGAGTAGCCAATAGCCACGTGAACTCTATAATAAGTAGAATAAAAGCAATAAGAGCGGTAAACAAAATGGAAAGACTCATGTGTTGGGCTCTTAATTTTTTTCTCTTAGTTTTGTCCCTTTCTTAATGCAACAAAGATGGTTATCAATGCAGTCTAAGGGAGTAGCCAATAGCCAAGTGAACTCTATAATAATAAGAATAAAAGCAATAAGAGCGGTAAACAAAATGGAAAAACTCATGTGTTGGGCTCTTAATTTTTTTCTCTTAGTTTTGTCCCTTTCTTAATGCAACAAAGATTGTTATCAATGCAGTCTAAGGGAGTAGCCAATAGCCAAGTGAACTCTATAATAATAAGAATAAAAGCAATAAGAGCGGTAAACAAAATGGAAAGACTCATGTGTTGGGCTCTTAATTTTTTTCTCTTAGTTTTGTCCCTTTCTTAATGCAACAAAGATGGTTATCAATGCAGTCTAAGTGAGTAGCCAATAGCCGAGTGAACTCTATAATAATAAGAATAATAGCAATAAGAGCGGTAAACAAAATGGAAAGACTCATGTGTTGGGGTCTTAATTTTTTTCTCTTAGTTTTGTCCCTTTCTTAGTGCAACAAATATGGTTATCAATGCAGTCTAAGGGAGTAGCCAATAGCCAAGTGAACTCTATAATAATAAGAATAAAAGCAATAAGAGCGGTAAACAAAATGGAAAGACTCATGCGTTGGACTCTTAATTTTTTTCTCTTAGTTTTGTCCCTTTCTTAATGCAACAAAGATTGTTATCAATGCAGTCTAAGGGAGTAGCCAATAGCCAAGTGAACTCTATAATAATAAGAATAAAAGCAATAAGAGCGGTAAACAAAATGGAAAGACTCATGTGTTGGTCTCTTAATTTTTTTCTCTTAGTTTTGTCCCTTTCTTAATGCAACAAAGATGGTTATAATGCAGTCTAAGGGAGTAGCCAGTAGCCAAGTGAACTCTATAATAATAAGAATAAAAGCAATAAGAGCGGTAAACAAAATGGAAAGTCTCATGTGTTGGGCTCTTAATTTTTTTCTCTTAGTTTTGTTTCTTTCTTTGTGCAACAAAGATGGTTATCAATGCAGTCTAAAGGAGTAGCCAATAGCCAAGTGAACTGTATAATAATAAGAATAAAAGCAATAAGAGCTGTAAACAAAATGGAAAGACTCATGTGTTGGGGTCTTAATTTTTTTCTCTTAGTTTTGTCCCTTTCTTAGTGCAACAAAGATGGTTATCAATGCAGTCTAAGGGAGTAGCCAATAGCCAAGTGAACTCTATAATAATAAGAATAAAAGCAATAAGAGCGGTAAACAAAATGGAAAGACTCATGCGTTGGACTCTTAATTTTTTTCTCTTAGTTTTGTCCCTTTCTTAATGCAACAAAGATTGTTATCAATGCAGTCTAAGGGAGTAGCCAATAGCCAAGTGAATTCTATAATAATAAGAATAAAAGCAATAAGAGCGGTAAACAAAATGGAAAGACTCATGTGTTGGGCTCTTAATTTTTTTCTCTTAGTTTTGTCCCTTTCTTAATGCAACAAAGATGGTTTTAATGCAGTCTAAGGGAGTAGCCAATAGCCAAGTGAACTCTATAATAATAAGAATAAAAGCAATAAGAGTGGTAAACAAAATGGAAAGACTCATGTGTTGGGCTCTTAATTTTTGTCTCTTAGTTTTGTCCCTTTCTTCATGCAACAAAGATGGTTATCAATGCAGTCTAAGGGAGTAGCCAATAGCCAAGTGAACTCTATAATAATAAGAATAAAAGCAATAAGAGTGGTAAACAAAATGGAAAGACTCATGTGTTGGGCTCTTAATTTTTGTCTCTTAGTTTTGTCCCTTTCTTCATGCAACAAAGATGGTTATCAATGCAGTCTAAGGGAGTAGCCAATAGCCAAGTGAACTGTATAATAATAAGAATAAAAGCAATAAGAGCGGTAAACAAAATGGAAAAACTCATGTGTTGGGCTCTTAATTTTTTTCTCTTAGTTTTGTCCTTTTCTTAATGCAACAAAGATGGTTATCAATGCAGTCTAAGGGAGTAGCCAATAGCCAAGTGAACTCTATAATAATAAGAATAAAAGCAATAAGGACGGTAAACAAAATGTAAAGACTCATGTGTTGGGCACTTAATTTTTTCTCTTAGTTTTGTCCCTTTCTTAATGCAACAAAGATGGTTATCAATGCAGTCTAAGGGAGTAGCCAATAGCCAAGTGAACTCTATAATAATAAGATTAAAAGCAATAAGAGCGGTAAACAAAATGGAAAGACTCATGTGTTGGGCTCTTAATTTTTTTCTCTTAGTTTTGTCCCTTTCTTAATGCAACAAAGATGGTTATCAATGCAGTCTAAGGGAGTAGCCAATAGCCAAGTGAACTCTATAATAATAAGAATAAAAGCAATAAGAGCGGTAAACAAAATGGAAAGACTCATGTGTTCGGGTCTTAATTTTTTTCTCTTAGTTTTGTCCCTTTCTTAATGCAATAAAGATGGTTATCAATGCAGTCTAAGGGAGTAGCCAATAGCCACGTGAACTCTATAATAAGTAGAATAAAAGCAATAAGAGCGGTAAACAAAATGGAAAGACTCATGTGTTGGGCTCTTAATTTTTTTCTCTTAGTTTTGTCCCTTTCTTAATGCAACAAAGATGGTTATCAATGCAGTCTAAGGGAGTAGCCAATAGCCAAGTGAACTCTATAATAATAAGAATAAAAGCAATAAGAGCGGTAAACAAAATGGAAAAACTCATGTGTTGGGCTCTTAATTTTTTTCTCTTAGTTTTGTCCCTTTCTTAATGCAACAAAGATTGTTATCAATGCAGTCTAAGGGAGTAGCCAATAGCCAAGTGAACTCTATAATAATAAGAATAAAAGCAATAAGAGCGGTAAACAAAATGGAAAGACTCATGTGTTGGGCTCTTAATTTTTTTCTCTTAGTTTTGTCCCTTTCTTAATGCAACAAAGATGGTTATCAATGCAGTCTAAGTGAGTAGCCAATAGCCGAGTGAACTCTATAATAATAAGAATAATAGCAATAAGAGCGGTAAACAAAATGGAAAGACTCATGTGTTGGGGTCTTAATTTTTTTCTCTTAGTTTTGTCCCTTTCTTAGTGCAACAAATATGGTTATCAATGCAGTCTAAGGGAGTAGCCAATAGCCAAGTGAACTCTATAATAATAAGAATAAAAGCAATAAGAGCGGTAAACAAAATGGAAAGACTCATGCGTTGGACTCTTAATTTTTTTCTCTTAGTTTTGTCCCTTTCTTAATGCAACAAAGATTGTTATCAATGCAGTCTAAGGGAGTAGCCAATAGCCAAGTGAACTCTATAATAATAAGAATAAAAGCAATAAGAGCGGTAAACAAAATGGAAAGACTCATGTGTTGGTCTCTTAATTTTTTTCTCTTAGTTTTGTCCCTTTCTTAATGCAACAAAGATGGTTATAATGCAGTCTAAGGGAGTAGCCAGTAGCCAAGTGAACTCTATAATAATAAGAATAAAAGCAATAAGAGCGGTAAACAAAATGGAAAGTCTCATGTGTTGGGCTCTTAATTTTTTTCTCTTAGTTTTGTTTCTTTCTTTGTGCAACAAAGATGGTTATCAATGCAGTCTAAAGGAGTAGCCAATAGCCAAGTGAACTGTATAATAATAAGAATAAAAGCAATAAGAGCTGTAAACAAAATGGAAAGACTCATGTGTTGGGGTCTTAATTTTTTTCTCTTAGTTTTGTCCCTTTCTTAGTGCAACAAAGATGGTTATCAATGCAGTCTAAGGGAGTAGCCAATAGCCAAGTGAACTCTATAATAATAAGAATAAAAGCAATAAGAGCGGTAAACAAAATGGAAAGACTCATGCGTTGGACTCTTAATTTTTTTCTCTTAGTTTTGTCCCTTTCTTAATGCAACAAAGATTGTTATCAATGCAGTCTAAGGGAGTAGCCAATAGCCAAGTGAATTCTATAATAATAAGAATAAAAGCAATAAGAGCGGTAAACAAAATGGAAAGACTCATGTGTTGGGCTCTTAATTTTTTTCTCTTAGTTTTGTCCCTTTCTTAATGCAACAAAGATGGTTTTAATGCAGTCTAAGGGAGTAGCCAATAGCCAAGTGAACTCTATAATAATAAGAATAAAAGCAATAAGAGTGGTAAACAAAATGGAAAGACTCATGTGTTGGGCTCTTAATTTTTGTCTCTTAGTTTTGTCCCTTTCTTCATGCAACAAAGATGGTTATCAATGCAGTCTAAGGGAGTAGCCAATAGCCAAGTGAACTCTATAATAATAAGAATAAAAGCAATAAGAGTGGTAAACAAAATGGAAAGACTCATGTGTTGGGCTCTTAATTTTTGTCTCTTAGTTTTGTCCCTTTCTTCATGCAACAAAGATGGTTATCAATGCAGTCTAAGGGAGTAGCCAATAGCCAAGTGAACTCTATAATAATAAGAATAAAACAATAAGAGCGGTAAACAAAATGGAAAGACTCATGTGTTGGGCTCTTAATTTTTGTCTCTTAGTTTTGTCCCTTTCTTCATGCAACAAAGATGGTTATCAATGCAGTCTAAGGGAGTAGCCAATAGCCAAGTGAACTCTATAATAATAAGAATAAAAGCAATAAGAGTGGTAAACAAAATGGAAAGACTCATGTGTTGGGCTCTTAATTTTTGTCTCTTAGTTTTGTCCCTTTCTTCATGCAACAAAGATGGTTATCAATGCAGTCTAAGGGAGTAGCCAATAGCCAAGTGAACTCTATAATAATAAGAATAAAAGCAATAAGAGTGGTAAACAAAATGGAAAGACTCATGTGTTGGGCTCTTAATTTTTGTCTCTTAGTTTTGTTCCTTTCTTCATGCAACAAAGATGGTTATCAATGCAGTCTAAGGGAGTAGCCAATAGCCAAGTGAACTCTATAATAATAAGAATAAAAGCAATAAGAGCGGTAAACAAAATGGAAAGACTCATGTGTTGGGCTCTTAATTTTTGTCTCTTAGTTTTGTCCCTTTCTTCATGCAACAAAGATGGTTATCAATGCAGTCTAAGGGAGTAGCCAATAGCCAAGTGAACTCTATAATAATAAGAATAAAAGCAATAAGAGTGGTAAACAAAATGGAAAGACTCATGTGTTGGGCTCTTAATTTTTGTCTCTTAGTTTTGTCCCTTTCTTCATGCAACAAAGATGGTTATCAATGCAGTCTAAGGGAGTAGCCAATAGCCAAGTGAACTCTATAATAATAAGAATAAAAGCAATAAGAGCGGTAAACAAAATGGAAAGACTCATGTGTTGGGCTCTTAATTTTTGTCTCTTAGTTTTGTCCCTTTCTTCATGCAACAAAGATGGTTATCAATGCAGTCTAAGGGAGTAGCCAATAGCCAAGTGAACTCTATAATAATAAGAATAAAATCAATAAGAGTGGTAAACAAAATGGAAAGACTCATGTGTTGGGCTCTTAATTTTTGTCTCTTAGTTTTGTCCCTTTCTTCATGCAACAAAGATGGTTATCAATGCAGTCTAAGGGAGTAGCCAATAGCCAAGTGAACTCTATAATAATAAGAATAAAAGCAATAAGAGTGGTAAACAAAATGGAAAGACTCATGTGTTGGGCTCTTAATTTTTGTCTCTTAGTTTTGTCCCTTTCTTCATGCAACAAAGATGGTTATCAATGCAGTCTAAGGGAGTAGCCAATAGCCAAGTGAACTCTATAATAATAAGAATAAAAGCAATAAGGACGGTAAAGAAAATGGAAAGACTCATGTGTTGGGCTCTTAATTTTTTCTCTTAGTTTTGTCCCATTCTTAGTGCAACAAAGATGGTTATCAATGCAGTCTAAGGGAGTAGCCAATAGCCAAGTGAACTCTATAATAATAAGAATAAAAGCAATAAGGACGGTAAACAAAATGGAAAGACTCATGTGTTGGGCTCTTAATTTTTTCTCTTAGTTTTGTCCCATTCTTAGTGCAACAAAGATGGTTATCAATGCAGTCTAAGGGAGTTGCCAATAGCCAAGTGAACTCTATAATAATAAGAATAAAAGCAATAAGGACGGTAAACAAAATGGAAAGACTCATGTGTTGGGCTCTTAATTTTTTCTCTTAGTTTTGTCCCATTCTTAGTGCAACAAAGATGGTTATCAATGCAGTCTAAGGGAGTAGCCAATAGCCAAGTGAACTCTATAATAATAAGAATAAAAGCAATAAGAGCGGTAAACAAAATGGAAAGACTCATGTGTTGGGCTCTTAATTTTTGTCTCTTAGTTTTGTGCCTTTCTTCATGCAACAAAGATGGTTATCAATGCAGTCTAAGGGAGTAGCCAATAGCCAAGTGAACTCTATAATAATAAGAATAAAAGCAATAAGAGCGGTAAACAAAATGGAAAGACTCATGTGTTGGGCTCTTAATTTTTGTCTCTTAGTTTTGTGCCTTTCTTCATGCAACAAAGATGGTTATCAATGCAGTCTAAGGGAGTAGCCAATAGCCAAGTGAACTCTATAATAATAAGAATAAAAGCAATAAGAGCGGTAAACAAAATGGAAAGACTCATGTGTTGGGCTCTTAATTTTTTTCTCTTAGTTTTGTCCCTTTCTTAATGCAACAAAGATGGTTATCAATGCAGTCTAAGGGAGTAGCCAATAGCCAAGTGAACTCTATAATAATAAGAATAAAAGCAATAAGAGCGGTAAACAAGATGGAAAGACTCATGTGTTGGGCTCTTAATTTTTTTCTCTTAGTTTTGTCCCTTTCTTAATGCAACAAAGATGGTTATCAATGCAGTCTAAGGGAGTAGCCAATAGCCAAGTGAACTCTATAATAATAAGAATAAAAGCAATAAGAGCGGTAAACAAGATGGAAAGACTCATGTGTTGGGCTCTTAATTTTTTTCTCTTAGTTTTGTCCCTTTCTTAATGCAACAAAGATGGTTATCAATGCAGTCTAAGGGAGTAGCCAATAGCCAAGTGAACTCTATAATAATAAGAATAAAAGCAATAAGAGCGGTAAACAAGATGGAAAGACTCATGTGTTGGGCTCTTAATTTTTTTCTCTTAGTTTTGTCCCTTTCTTCATGCAACAAAGATGGTTATCAATGCAGTCTAAGGGAGTAGCCAATAGCCAAGTGAACTCTATAATAATAAGAATAAAAGCAATAAGGACGGTAAACAAAATGTAAAGACTCATGTGTTGGGCTCTTAATTTTTTCTCTTAGTTTTGTCCCTTTCTTAATGCAACAAAGATGGTTATCAATGCAGTCTAAGGGAGTAGCCAATAGCCAAGTGAACTCTATAATAATAAGAATAAAAGCAATAAGAGCGGTAAACAAAATGGAAAGACTCATGTGTTGGGCTCTTAATTTTTTTCTCTTAGTTTGGTCCCTTTCTTAATGCAACAAAGATGGTTATCAATGCAGTCTAAGGGAGTAGCCAATAGCCAAGTGAACTCTATAATAATAAGAATAAAAGCAATAAGAGCGGTAAACAAAATGGAAAGACTCATGTGTTGGGCTCTTAATTTTTTTCTCTTAGTTTTGTGCCTTTCTTCATGCAACAAAGATGGTTATCAATGCAGTCTAAGGGAGTAGCCAATAGCCAAGTGAACTCTATAATAATAAGAATAAAAGCAATAAGAGTGGTAAACAAAATGGAAAGACTCATGTGTTGGGCTCTTAATTTTTGTCTCTTAGTTTTGTCCCTTTCTTAATGCAACAAAGATGGTTATCAATGCAGTCTAAGGGAGTAGCCAATAGCCAAGTGAACACTATAATAATAAGAATAAAAGCAATAAGAGCGGTAAACAAAATGGAAAGACTCATGTGTTGGGCTCTTAATTTTTGTCTCTTAGTTTTGTCCCTTTCTTCATGCAACAAAGATGGTTATCAATGCAGTCTAAGGGAGTAGCCAATAGCCAAGTGAACTCTATAATAATAAGAATAAAAGCAATAAGAGTGGTAAACAAAATGGAAAGACTCATGTGTTGGGCTCTTAATTTTTGTCTCTTAGTTTTGTCCCTTTCTTCATGCAACAAAGATGGTTATCAATGCAGTCTAAGGGAGTAGCCAATAGCCAAGTGAACTCTATAATAATAAGAATAAAAGCAATAAGAGTGGTAAACAAAATGGAAAGACTCATGTGTTGGGCTCTTAATTTTTGTCTCTTAGTTTTGTCCCTTTCTTAATGCAACAAAGATGGTTATCAATGCAGTCTAAGGGAGTAGCCAATAGCCAAGTGAACACTATAATAATAAGAATAAAAGCAATAAGAGCGGTAAACAAAATGGAAAGACTCATGTGTTGGGCTCTTAATTTTTGTCTCTTAGTTTTGTCCCTTTCTTCATGCAACAAAGATGGTTATCAATGCAGTCTAAGGGAGTAGCCAATAGCCAAGTGAACTCTATAATAATAAGAATAAAAGCAATAAGAGTGGTAAACAAAATGGAAAGACTCATGTGTTGGGCTCTTAATTTTTGTCTCTTAGTTTTGTCCCTTTCTTCATGCAACAAAGATGGTTATCAATGCAGTCTAAGCGAGTAGCCAATAGCCAAGTGAACTCTATAATAATAAGAATAAAAGCAATAAGAACGGTAAACAAAATGGAAAGACTCATGTGTTGGGCTCTTAATTTTTGTCTCTTAGTTTTGTCCCTTTCTTCATGCAACAAAGATGGTTATCAATGCAGTCTAAGGGAGTAGCCAATAGCCAAGTGAACTCTATAATAATAAGAATAAAAGCAATAAGAGTGGTAAACAAAATGGAAAGACTCATGTGTTGGGCTCTTAATTTTTGTCTCTTAGTTTTGTCCCTTTCTTCATGCAACAAAGATGGTTATCAATGCAGTCTAAGGGAGTAGCCAATAGCCAAGTGAACTCTATAATAATAAGAATAAAAGCAATAAGAGCGGTAAACAAAATGGAAAGACTCATGTGTTGGGCTCTTAATTTTTTTCTCTTAGTTTTGTGCCTTTCTTCATGCAACAAAGATGGTTATCAATGCAGTCTAAGGGAGTAGCCAATAGCCAAGTGAACTCTATAATAATAAGAATAAAAGCAATAAGAGTGGTAAACAAAATGGAAAGACTCATGTGTTGGGCTCTTAATTTTTGTCTCTTAGTTTTGTCCCTTTCTTCATGCAACAAAGATGGTTATCAATGCAGTCTAAGGGAGTAGCCAATAGCCAAGTGAACTCTATAATAATAAGAATAAAAGCAATAAGAGTGGTAAACAAAATGGAAAGACTCATGTGTTGGGCTCTTAATTTTTGTCTCTTAGTTTTGTCCCTTTCTTCATGCAACAAAGATGGTTATCAATGCAGTCTAAGGGAGTAGCCAATAGCCAAGTGAACACTATAATAATAAGAATAAAAGCAATAAGAGCGGTAAACAAAATGGAAAGACTCATGTGTTGGGCTCTTAATTTTTGTCTCTTAGTTTTGTCCCTTTCTTCATGCAACAAAGATGGTTATCAATGCAGTCTAAGGGAGTAGCCAATAGCCAAGTGAACTCTATAATAATAAGAATAAAAGCAATAAGAGTGGTAAACAAAATGGAAAGACTCATGTGTTGGGCTCTTAATTTTTGTCTCTTAGTTTTGTCCCTTTCTTCATGCAACAAAGATGGTTATCAATGCAGTCTAAGGGAGTAGCCAATAGCCAAGTGAACTCTATAATAATAAGAATAAAAGCAATAAGAGCGGTAAACAAAATGGAAAGACTCATGTGTTGGGCTCTTAATTTTTGTCTCTTAGTTTTGTCCCTTTCTTCATGCAACAAAGATGGTTATCAATGCAGTCTAAGGGAGTAGCCAATAGCCAAGTGAACTCTATAATAATAAGAATAAAAGCAATAAGAGTGGTAAACAAAATGGAAAGACTCATGTGTTGGGCTCTTAATTTTTGTCTCTTAGTTTTGTCCCTTTCTTCATGCAACAAAGATGGTTATCAATGCAGTCTAAGGGAGTAGCCAATAGCCAAGTGAACTCTATAATAATAAGAATAAAAGCAATAAGAGCGGTAAACAAAATGGAAAGACTCATGTGTTGGGCTCTTAATTTTTGTCTCTTAGTTTTGTCCCTTTCTTCATGCAACAAAGATGGTTATCAATGCAGTCTAAGGGAGTAGCCAATAGCCAAGTGAACTCTATAATAATAAGAATAAAAGCAATAAGAGTGGTAAACAAAATGGAAAGACTCATGTGTTGGGCTCTTAATTTTTGTCTCTTAGTTTTGTCCCTTTCTTCATGCAACAAAGATGGTTATCAATGCAGTCTAAGGGAGTAGCCAATAGCCAAGTGAACTCTATAATAATAAGAATAAAAGCAATAAGAGCGGTAAACAAAATGGAAAGACTCATGTGTTGGGCTCTTAATTTTTTTCTCTTAGTTTTGTGCCTTTCTTCATGCAACAAAGATGGTTATCAATGCAGTCTAAGGGAGTAGCCAATAGCCAAGTGAACTCTATAATAATAAGAATAAAAGCAATAAGAGTGGTAAACAAAATGGAAAGACTCATGTGTTGGGCTCTTAATTTTTGTCTCTTAGTTTTGTCCCTTTCTTCATGCAACAAAGATGGTTATCAATGCAGTCTAAGGGAGTAGCCAATAGCCAAGTGAACTCTATAATAATAAGAATAAAAGCAATAAGAGCGGTAAACAAAATGGAAAGACTCATGTGTTGGGCTCTTAATTTTTGTCTCTTAGTTTTGTCCCTTTCTTCATGCAACAAAGATGGTTATCAATGCAGTCTAAGGGAGTAGCCAATAGCCAAGTGAACTCTATAATAATAAGAATAAAAGCAATAAGAGTGGTAAACAAAATGGAAAGACTCATGTGTTGGGCTCTTAATTTTTGTCTCTTAGTTTTGTCCCTTTCTTCATGCAACAAAGATGGTTATCAATGCAGTCTAAGGGAGTAGCCAATAGCCAAGTGAACTCTATAATAATAAGAATAAAAGCAATAAGAGCGGTAAACAAAATGGAAAGACTCATGTGTTGGGCTCTTAATTTTTGTCTCTTAGTTTTGTCCCTTTCTTCATGCAACAAAGATGGTTATCAATGCAGTCTAAGGGAGTAGCCAATAGCCAAGTGAACTCTATAATAATAAGAATAAAAGCAATAAGAGTGGTAAACAAAATGGAAAGACTCATGTGTTGGGCTCTTAATTTTTGTCTCTTAGTTTTGTCCCTTTCTTCATGCAACAAAGATGGTTATCAATGCAGTCTAAGGGAGTAGCCAATAGCCAAGTGAACTCTATAATAATAAGAATAAAAGCAATAAGAGCGGTAAACAAAATGGAAAGACTCATGTGTTGGGCTCTTAATTTTTTTCTCTTAGTTTTGTCCCTTTCTTCATGCAACAAAGATGGTTATCAATGCAGTCTAAGGGAGTAGCCAATAGCCAAGTGAACTCTATAATAATAAGAATAAAAGCAATAAGAGCGGTAAACAAAATGGAAAGACTCATGTGTTGGGCTCTTAATTTTTTTCTCTTAGTTTTGTCCCTTTCTTCATGCAACAAAGATGGTTATCAATGCAGTCTAAGGGAGTAGCCAATAGCCAAGTGAACTCTATAATAATAAGAATAAAAGCAATAAGAGTGGTAAACAAAATGGAAAGACTCATGTGTTGGGCTCTTAATTTTTGTCTCTTAGTTTTGTCCCTTTCTTCATGCAACAAAGATGGTTATCAATGCAGTCTAAGGGAGTAGCCAATAGCCAAGTGAACACTATAATAATAAGAATAAAAGCAATAAGAGCGGTAAACAAAATGGAAAGACTCATGTGTTGGGCTCTTAATTTTTGTCTCTTAGTTTTGTCCCTTTCTTCATGCAACAAAGATGGTTATCAATGCAGTCTAAGGGAGTAGCCAATAGCCAAGTGAACTCTATAATAATAAGAATAAAAGCAATAAGAGTGGTAAACAAAATGGAAAGACTCATGTGTTGGGCTCTTAATTTTTGTCTCTTAGTTTTGTCCCTTTCTTCATGCAACAAAGATGGTTATCAATGCAGTCTAAGGGAGTAGCCAATAGCCAAGTGAACTCTATAATAATAAGAATAAAAGCAATAAGAGCGGTAAACAAAATGGAAAGACTCATGTGTTGGGCTCTTAATTTTTGTCTCTTAGTTTTGTCCCTTTCTTCATGCAACAAAGATGGTTATCAATGCAGTCTAAGGGAGTAGCCAATAGCCAAGTGAACTCTATAATAATAAGAATAAAATCAATAAGAGTGGTAAACAAAATGGAAAGACTCATGTGTTGGGCTCTTAATTTTTGTCTCTTAGTTTTGTCCCTTTCTTCATGCAACAAAGATGGTTATCAATGCAGTCTAAGGGAGTAGCCAATAGCCAAGTGAACTCTATAATAATAAGAATAAAAGCAATAAGAGTGGTAAACAAAATGGAAAGACTCATGTGTTGGGCTCTTAATTTTTGTCTCTTAGTTTTGTCCCTTTCTTCATGCAACAAAGATGGTTATCAATGCAGTCTAAGGGAGTAGCCAATAGCCAAGTGAACTCTATAATAATAAGAATAAAAGCAATAAGGACGGTAAACAAAATGGAAAGACTCATGTGTTGGGCTCTTAATTTTTTCTCTTAGTTTTGTCCCATTCTTAGTGCAACAAAGATGGTTATCAATGCAGTCTAAGGGAGTAGCCAATAGCCAAGTGAACTCTATAATAATAAGAATAAAAGCAATAAGGACGGTAAACAAAATGTAAAGACTCATGTGTTGGGCTCTTAATTTTTTCTCTTAGTTTTGTCCCTTTCTTAATGCAACAAAGATGGTTATCAATGCAGTCTAAGGGAGTAGCCAATAGCCAAGTGAACTCTATAATAATAAGAATAAAAGCAATAAGGACGGTAAACAAAATGTAAAGACTCATGTGTTGGGCTCTTAATTTTTTCTCTTAGTTTTGTCCCTTTCTTAATGCAACAAAGATGGTTATCAATGCAGTCTAAGGGAGTAGCCAATAGCCAAGTGAACTCTATAATAATAAGAATAAAAGCAATAAGAGCGGTAAACAAAATGGAAAGACTCATGTGTTGGGCTCTTAATTTTTTTCTCTTAGTTTGGTCCCTTTCTTAATGCAACAAAGATGGTTATCAATGCAGTCTAAGGGAGTAGCCAATAGCCAAGTGAACTCTATAATAATAAGAATAAAAGCAATAAGGACGGTAAACAAAATGTAAAGACTCATGTGTTGGGCTCTTAATTTTTTCTCTTAGTTTTGTCCCTTTCTTAATGCAACAAAGATGGTTATCAATGCAGTCTAAGGGAGTAGCCAATAGCCAAGTGAACTCTATAATAATAAGAATAAAAGCAATAAGAGCGGTAAACAAAATGGAAAGACTCATGTGTTGGGCTCTTAATTTTTTTCTCTTAGTTTGGTCCCTTTCTTAATGCAACAAAGATGGTTATCAATGCAGTCTAAGGGAGTAGCCAATAGCCAAGTGAACTCTATAATAATAAGAATAAAAGCAATAAGAGCGGTAAACAAAATGGAAAGACTCATGTGTTGGGCTCTTAACTTTTTTCTCTTAGTTTTGTCCCTTTCTTCATGCAACAAAGATGGTTATCAATGCAGTCTAAGGGAGTAGCCAATAGCCAAGTGAACTCTATAATAATAAGAATAAAAGCAATAAGGACGGTAAACAAAATGTAAAGACTCATGTGTTGGGCTCTTAATTTTTTCTCTTAGTTTTGTCCCTTTCTTAATGCAACAAAGATGGTTATCAATGCAGTCTAAGGGAGTAGCCAATAGCCAAGTGAACTCTATAATAATAAGAATAAAAGCAATAAGAGCGGTAAACAAAATGGAAAGACTCATGTGTTGGGCTCTTAATTTTTTTCTCTTAGTTTGGTCCCTTTCTTAATGCAACAAAGATGGTTATCAATGCAGTCTAAGGGAGTAGCCAATAGCCAAGTGAACTCTATAATAATAAGAATAAAAGCAATAAGGACGGTAAACAAAATGTAAAGACTCATGTGTTGGGCTCTTAATTTTTTCTCTTAGTTTTGTCCCTTTCTTAATGCAACAAAGATGGTTATCAATGCAGTCTAAGGGAGTAGCCAATAGCCAAGTGAACTCTATAATAATAAGAATAAAAGCAATAAGAGCGGTAAACAAAATGGAAAGACTCATGTGTTGGGCTCTTAATTTTTTTCTCTTAGTTTGGTCCCTTTCTTAATGCAACAAAGATGGTTATCAATGCAGTCTAAGGGAGTAGCCAATAGCCAAGTGAACTCTATAATAATAAGAATAAAAGCAATAAGGACGGTAAACAAAATGTAAAGACTCATGTGTTGGGCTCTTAATTTTTTCTCTTAGTTTTGTCCCTTTCTTAATGCAACAAAGATGGTTATCAATGCAGTCTAAGGGAGTAGCCAATAGCCAAGTGAACTCTATAATAATAAGAATAAAAGCAATAAGAGCGGTAAACAAAATGGAAAGACTCATGTGTTGGGCTCTTAATTTTTTTCTCTTAGTTTTGTCCCTTTCTTAATGCAACAAAGATTGTTATCAATGCAGTCTAAGGGAGTAGCCAATAGCCAAGTGAACTCTATAATAATAAGAATAAAAGCAATAAGAGCGGTAAACAAAATGGAAAAACTCATGTGTTGGGCTCTTAATTTTTTTCTCTTAGTTTTGTCCCTTTCTTAATGCAACAAAGATTGTTATCAATGCAGTCTAAGGGAGTAGCCAATAGCCAAGTGAACTCTATAATAATAAGAATAAAAGCAATAAGAGCGGTAAACAAAATGGAAAGACTCATGTGTTGGGCTCTTAATTTTTTTCTCTTAGTTTTGTCCCTTTCTTAATGCAACAAAGATGGTTATCAATGCAGTCTAAGGGAGTAGCCAATAGCCAAGTGAACTCTATAATAATAAGAATAAAAGCAATAAGAGCGGTAAACAAAATGGAAAGACTCATGTGTTGGGCTCTTAATTTTTTTCTCTTAGTTTTGTCCCTTTCTTAATGCAACAAAGATGGTTATCAATGCAGTCTAAGGGAGTAGCCAATAGCCAAGTGAACTCTATAATAATAAGAATAAAAGCAATAAGGACGGTAAACAAAATGGAAAGACTCATGTGTTGGGCTCTTAATTTTTTTCTCTTAGTTTTGTCCCTTTCTTAATGCAACAAAGATTGTTATCAATGCAGTCTAAGGGAGTAGCCAATAGCCAAGTGAACTCTATAATAATAAGAATAAAAGCAATAAGAGCGGTAAACAAAATGGAAAAACTCATGTGTTGGGCTCTTAATTTTTTTCTCTTAGTTTTGTCCCTTTCTTAATGCAACAAAGATTGTTATCAATGCAGTCTAAGGGAGTAGCCAATAGCCAAGTGAACTCTATAATAATAAGAATAAAAGCAATAAGAGCGGTAAACAAAATGGAAAGACTCATGTGTTGGGCTCTTAATTTTTTTCTCTTAGTTTTGTCCCTTTCTTAATGCAACAAAGATGGTTATCAATGCAGTCTAAGGGAGTAGCCAATAGCCAAGTGAACTCTATAATAATAAGAATAAAAGCAATAAGAGCGGTAAACAAAATGGAAAGACTCATGTGTTGGGCTCTTAATTTTTTTCTCTTAGTTTTGTCCCTTTCTTAATGCAACAAAGATGGTTATCAATGCAGTCTAAGGGAGTAGCCAATAGCCAAGTGAACTCTATAATAATAAGAATAAAAGCAATAAGAGCTGTAAACAAAATGGAAAGACTCATGTGTTGGGCTCTTAATTTTTTTCTCTTAGTTTTGTGCCTTTCTTAATGCAACAAAGATGGTTATCAATGCAGTCTAAGGGAGTAGCCAATAGCCAAGTGAACTCTATAATAATAAGAATAAAAGCAATAAGAGCGGTAAACAAAATGGAAAAACTCATGTGTTGGGCTCTTAATTTTTTTCTCTTAGTTTTGTCCCTTTCTTAATGCAACAAAGATTGTTATCAATGCAGTCTAAGGGAGTAGCCAATAGCCAAGTGAACTCTATAATAATAAGAATAAAAGCAATAAGAGCGGTAAACAAAATGGAAAAACTCATGTGTTGGGCTCTTAATTTTTGTCTCTTAGTTATGTCCCTTTCTTAATGCAACAAAGATGGTTATCAATGCAGTCTAAGTGAGTAGCCAATAGCCAAGTGAACTCTATAATAATAAGAATAAAAGCAATAAGAGCGGTAAACAAAATGGAAAGACTCATGTGTTGGGCTCTTAATTTTTTTCTCTTAGTTTTGTCCCTTTCTTAATGCAACAAAGATGGTTATCAATGCAGTCTAAGGGAGTAGCCAATAGCCAAGTGAACTCTATAATAATAAGAATAAAAGCAATAAGGACGGTAAACAAAATGTAAAGACTCATGTGTTGGGCTCTTAATTTTTGTCTCTTAGTTTTGTCCCTTTCTTAATGCAACAAAGATGGTTATCAATGCAGTCTAAGGGAGTAGCCAATAGCCAAGTGAACTCTATAATAATAAGAATAAAAGCAATAAGAGCGGTAAACAAAATGGAAAGACTCATGTGTTGGGCTCTTAATTTTTGTCACTTAGTTTTGTCCCTTTCTTAATGCAACAAAGATGGTTATCAATGCAGTCTAAGGGAGTAGCCAATAGCCACGTGAACTCTATAATAATAAGAATAAAAGCAATAAGAGCGGTAAACAAAATGGAAAGACTCATGTGTTGGGCTCTTAATTTTTGTCTCTTAGTTTTGTCCCTTTCTTAATGCAAAAAAGATGGTTATCAATGCAGTCTAAGGGAGTAGCCAATAGCCAAGTGAACTCTATAATAATAAGAATAAAAGCAATAAGAGCGGTAAACAAAATGGAAAAACTCATGTGTTGGGCTCTTAATTTTTGTCTCTTAGTTTTGTCCCTTTCTTAATGCAACAAAGATGGTAATCAATGCAGTCTAAGGGAGTAGCCAATAGCCAAGTGAACTCTATAATAATAAGAAAAAAAAGGAATAAGAGTGGTAAACAAAATGGAAAGACTCATGTGTTGGGCTCTTAATTTTTGTCTCTTAGTTTTGTCCCTTTCTTCATGCAACAAAGATGGTTATCAATGCAGTCTAAGGGAGTAGCCAATAGCCAAGTGAACTCTATAATAATAAGAATAAAAGCAATAAGAGTGGTAAACAAAATGGAAAGACTCATGTGTTGGGCTCTTAATTTTTGTCTCTTAGTTTTGTCCCTTTCTTCATGCAACAAAGATGGTTATCAATGCAGTCTAAGGGAGTAGCCAATAGCCAAGTGAACTCTATAATAATAAGAATAAAAGCAATAAGAGTGGTAAACAAAATGGAAAGACTCATGTGTTGGGCTCTTAATTTTTGTCTCTTAGTTTTGTCCCTTTCTTCATGCAACAAAGATGGTTATCAATGTAGTCTAAGGGAGTAGCCAATAGCCAAGTGAACTCTATAATAATAAGAATAAAAGCAATAAGAGCGGTAAACAAAATTGAAAGACTCATGTGTTGGGCTCTTAATTTTTTTCTCTTAGTTTTGTCCCTTTCTTAATGCAACAAAGATGGTTATCAATGCAGTCTAAGGGAGTAGCCAATAGCCACGTGAACTCTATAATAATAAGAATAAAAGCAATAAGAGCTGTAAACAAAATGGAAAGACTCATGTGTTGCGCTCTTAATTTTTTTCTCTTAGTTTTGTCCCTTTCTTAATGCAACAAAGATGGTTATCAATGCAGTCTAAGGGAGTAGCCAATAGCCAAGTGAACTCTATAATAATAAGAATAAAAGCAATAAGAGCGGTAAACAAAATGGAAAGACTCATGTGTTGGGCTCTTAATTTTTTCTCTTAGTTTTGTCCCATTCTTAGTGCAACAAAGATGGTTATCAATGCAGTCTAAGGGAGTTGCCAATAGCCAAGTGAACTCTATAATAATAAGAATAAAAGCAATAAGGACGGTAAAGAAAATGGAAAGACTCATGTGTTGGGCTCTTAATTTTTTCTCTTAGTTTTGTCCCATTCTTAGTGCAACAAAGATGGTAATCAATGCAGTCTAAGGGAGTAGCCAATAGCCAAGTGAACTCTATAATAATAAGAATAAAAGCAATAAGAACGGTAAACAAAATGGAAAGACTCATGTGTTGGGCTCTTAATTTTTTTCTCTTAGTTTTGTGCCTTTCTTCATGCAACAAAGATGGTTATCAATGCAGTCTAAGGGAGTAGCCAATAGCCAAGTGAACTCTATAATAATAAGAATAAAAGCAATAAGAGCGGTAAACAAAATGGAAAGACTCATGTGTTGGGCTCTTAATTTTTTTCTCTTAGTTTTGTCCCTTTCTTAATGCAACAAAGATGGTTATCAATGCAGTCTAAGGGAGTAGCCAATAGCCAAGTGAACTCTATAATAATAAGAATAAAAGCAATAAGAGCGGTAAACAAAATGGAAAGACTCATGTGTTGGGCTCTTAATTTTTTTCTCTTAGTTTTGTCCCTTTCTTCATGCAACAAAGATGGTTATCAATGCAGTCTAAGGGAGTAGCCAATAGCCAAGTGAACTCTATAATAATAAGAATAAAAGCAATAAGAGCGGTAAACAAAATGGAAAGTCTCATGTGTTGGGCTCTTAATTTTTTTCTCTTAGTTTTGTCCCTTTCTTAATGCAACAAAGATGGTTATCAATGCAGTCTAAGGGAGTAGCCAATAGCCAAGTGAACTCTATAATAATAAGAATAAAAGCAATAAGAGCGGTAAACAAAATGGAAAGACTCATGTGTTGGGCTCTTAATTTTTTTCTCTTAGTTTTGTCCCTTTCTTCATGTAACAAAGATGGTTATCAATGCAGTCTAAGGGAGTAGCCAATAGCCAAGTGAACTCTATAATAATAAGAATAAAAGCAATAAGAGCGGTAAACAAAATGGAAAGTCTCATGTGTTGGGCTCTTAATTTTTTTCTCTTAGTTTTGTCCCTTTCTTAATGCAACAAAGATGGTTATCAATGCAGTCTAAGGGAGTAGCCAATAGCCAAGTGAACTCTATAATAATAAGAATAAAAGCAATAAGGACGGTAAACAAAATGTAAAGACTCATGTGTTGGGCTCTTAATTTTTTCTCTTAGTTTTGTCCCATTCTTAATGCAACAAAGATGGTTATCAATGCAGTCTAAGGGAGTAGCCAATAGCCAAGTGAACTCTATAATAATAAGAATAAAAGCAATAAGAACGGTAAACAAAATGGAAAGACTCATGTGTTGGGCTCTTAATTTTTTTCTCTTAGTTTTGTGCCTTTCTTCATGCAACAAAGATGGTTATCAATGCAGTCTAAGGGAGTAGCCAATAGCCAAGTGAACTCTATAATAATAAGAATAATAGCAATAAGAGCGGTAAACAAAATGGAAAGACTCATGTGTTGGGCTCTTAATTTTTTTCTCTTAGTTTTGTCCCTTTCTTAATGCAACAAAGATGGTTATCAATGCAGTCTAAGGGAGTAGCCAATAGCCAAGTGAACTCTATAATAATAAGAATAAAAGCAATAAGAGCGGTAAACAAAATGGAAAGACTCATGTGTTGGGCTCTTAATTTTTTTCTCTTAGTTTTGTCCCTTTCTTCATGCAACAAAGATGGTTATCAATGCAGTCTAAGGGAGTAGCCAATAGCCAAGTGAACTCTATAATAATAAGAATAAAAGCAATAAGAATGGTAAACAAAATGGAAAGACTCATGTGTTGGGCTCTTAATTTTTGTCTCTTAGTTTTGTCCCTTTCTTCATGCAACAAAGATGGTTATCAATGCAGTCTAAGGGAGTAGCCAATAGCCAAGTGAACTCTATAATAATAAGAATAAAAGATATAAGGACGGTAAACAAAATGGAAAGGCTCATGTGTTGGGCTCTTAATT
Source organism: Acanthosepion esculentum (assembly GCA_964036315.1). Taxonomy (NCBI): domain Eukaryota; kingdom Metazoa; phylum Mollusca; class Cephalopoda; order Sepiida; family Sepiidae; genus Acanthosepion; species Acanthosepion esculentum. Next base: position 142,490,515 of record OZ038478.1, on the reverse strand, counting down.
TTTTCTCTTAGTTTTGTCCCTTTCTTAATGCAACAAAGATGGTTATCAATGCAGTCTAAGGGAGTAGCCAATAGCCAAGTGAACTCTATAATAATAAGAATAAAAGCAATAAGAGTGGTAAACAAAATGGAAAGACTCATGTGTTGGGCTCTTAATTTTTGTCTCTTAGTTTTGTCCCTTTCTTCATGCAACAAAGATGGTTATCAATGCAGTCTAAAGGAGTAGCCAATAGCCAAGTGAACTCTATAATAATAAGAATAAAAGCAATAAGAGCGGTAAACAAAATGGAAAGACTCATGTGTTGGGCTCTTAATTTTTTCTCTTAGTTTTGTCCCTTTCTTAATGCAACAAAGATAGTTATCAATGCAGTCTAAGGGAGTAGCCAATAGCCAAGTGAACTCTATAATAATAAGAATAAAAGCAATAAGCGTGGTAAACAAAATGGAAAGACTCATGTGTTGGGCTCTTAATTTTTGTCTCTTAGTTTTGTCCCTTTCTTCATGCAACAAAGATGGTTATCAATGCAGTCTAAGGGAGTAGCCAATAGCCAAGTGAACTCTATAATAATAAGAATAAAAGCAATAAGAGCGGTAAACAAAATGGAAAGACTCATGTGTTGGGCTCTTAATTTTTGTCTCTTAGTTTTGTCCCTTTCTTCATGCAACAAAGATGGTTATCAATGCAGTCTAAGGGAGTAGCCAATAGCCAAGTGAACTCTATAATAATAAGAATAAAAGCAATAAGAGTGGTAAACAAAATGGAAAGACTCATGTGTTGGGCTCTTAATTTTTGTCTCTTAGTTTTGTCCCTTTCTTCATGCAACAAAGATGGTTATCAATGCAGTCTAAGGTAGTAGCCAATAGCCGCGTGAAATCTATAATAATAAGAATAAAAGCAATCAGAGCGGTAAACAAAATGGAAAGACTCATGTGTTGGGCTCTTAATTTTTGTCTCTTAGTTTTGTCCCTTTCTTCATGCAACAAAGACGGTTATCAATGCAGTCTAAGGGAGTAGCCAATAGCCAAGAGAACTCTATAATAATAAGAATAAAAGCAATAAGAGCGGTAAACAAAATGGAAAGACTCATGTGTTGGGCTCTTAATTTTTGTCTCTTAGTTTTGTCCCTTTCTTCATGCAACAAAGATGGTTATCAATGCAGTCTAAGGGAGTAGCCAATAGCCACGTGAAATCTATAATAATAAGAATAAAAGCAATAAGAGCGGTAAACAAAATGGAAAGACTCATGTGTTGGGCTCTTAATTTTTGTCTCATAGTTTTGTCCCTTTCTTCATGCAACAAAGATGGTTATCAATGCAATCTAAGGGAGTAGCCAATAGCCACGTGAAATCTATAATAATAAGAATAAAAGCAATAAGAGCGGTAAACAAAATGGAAAGACTCATGTGTTGGGCTCTTAATTTTTGTCTCTTAGTTTTGTCCCTTTCTTCATGCAACAAAGATGGTTATCAATGCAGTCTAAGGGAGTAGCCAATAGCCAAGTGAACTCTATAATAATAAGAATAAAAGCAATAAGAGCGGTAAACAAAATGGAAAGACTCATGTGTTGGGCTCTTAATTTTTGTCTCTTAGTTTTGTCCCTTTCTTCATGCAACAAAGATGGTTATCAATGCAGTCTAAGGGAGTAGCCAATAGCCACGTGAAATCTATAATAATAAGAATAAAAGCAATAAGAGCGGTAAACAAAATGGAAAGACTCATGTGTTGGGCTCTTAATTTTTGTCTCTTAGTTTTGTCCCTTTCTTCATGCAACAAAGATGGTTATCAATGCAGTCTAAGGGAGTAGCCAATAGCCACGTGAAATCTATAATAATAAGAATAAAAGCAATAAGAGCGGTAAACAAAATGGAAAGACTCATGTGTTGGGCTCTTAATTTTTGTCTCTTAGTTTTGTCCCTTTCTTCATGCAACAAAGATGGTTATCAATGCAGTCTAAGGGAGTAGCCAATAGCCAAGTGAACTCTATAATAATAAGAATAAAAGCAATAAGAGCGGTAAACAAAATGGAAAGACTCATGTGTTGGGCTCTTAATTTTTGTCTCTTAGTTTTGTCCCTTTCTTAATGCAACAAAGATGGTTATCAATGCAGTCTAAGGGAGTAGCCAATAGCCAAGTGAACTCTATAATAATAAGAATAAAAGCAATAAGAGCGGTAAACAAAATGGAAAGACTCATGTGTTGGGCTCTTAATTTTTTCTCTTAGTTTTGTCCCTTTCTTAATGCAACAAAGATGGTTATCAATGCAGTCTAAGGGAGTAGCCAATAGCCAAGTGAACTCTATAATAATAAGAATAAAAGCAATAAGAGTGGTAAACAAAATGGAAAGACTCATGTGTTGGGCTCTTAATTTTTGTCTCTTAGTTTTGTCCCTTTCTTCATGCAACAAAGATGGTTATCAATGCAGTCTAAGGGAGTAGCCAATAGCCACGTGAAATCTATAATAATAAGAATAAAAGCAATAAGAGCGGTAAACAAAATGGAAAGACTCATGTGTTGGGCTCTTAATTTTTTTCTCTTAGTTTTGTCCCTTTCTTCATGCAACAAAGATGGTTGTCAATGCAGTCTAAGGGAGTAGCCAATAGCCAAGTGAACTCTATAATAATAAGAATAAAAGCAATAAGAGCGGTAAACAAAATGGAAAGACTCATGTGTTGGGCTCTTAATTTTTTTCTCTTAGTTTTGTCCCATTCTTAATGCAACAAATATGGTTATCAATGCAGTCTAAGGGAGTAGCCAATAGCCAAGTGAACTCTATAATAATAAGAATAAAAGCAATAAGAGCGGTAAACAAAATGGAAAGACTCATGCGTTGGGCTCTTAATTTTTTTCTCTTAGTTTTGTCCCTTTCTTAATGCAACAAAGATGGTTATCAATGCAGTCTAAGGGAGTAGCCAATAGCCAAGTGAACTCTATAATAATAAGAATAAAAGCAATAAGAGCGGTAAACAAAATTGAAAGACTCATGTGTTGGGCTCTTAATTTTTGTCTCTTAGTTTTGTCCATTTCTTCATGCAACAAAGATGGTTATCAATGCAGTCTAAGGGAGTAGCCAATAGCCAAGTGAACTCTATAATAATAAGAATAAAAGCAATAAGAGTGGTAAACAAAATGGAAAGACTCATGTGTTGGGCTCTTATTTTTGTCTCTTAGTTTTGTCCCTTTCTTCATGCAACAAAGATGGTTATCAATGCAGTCTAAGGGAGTAGCCAATAGCCAAGTGAACTCTATAATAATAAGAATAAAAGCAATAAGAGCAGTAAACAAAATGGAAAGACTCATGTGTTGGGCTCTTAATTTTTGTCTCTTAGTTTTGTCCCTTTCTTCATGCAACAAAGATGGTTATCAATGCAGTCTAAGGGAGTAGCCAATAGCCAAGTGAACTCTATAATAATAAGAATAAAAGCAATAAGAGCTGTAAGCAAAATGGAAAGACTCATGTGTTGGGCTCTTAATTTTTGTCTCTTAGTTTTGTCCCTTTCTTCATGCAACAAAGATGGTTATCAATGCAGTCTAAGGGAGTAGCCAATAGCCAAGTGAACTCTATAATAATAAGAATAAAAGCAATAAGAGCGGTAAACAAAATGGAAAGACTCATGTGTTGGGCTCTTAATTTTTGTCTCTTAGTTTTGTCCCTTTCTTCATGCAACAAAGATGGTTATCAATGCAGTCTAAGGGAGTAGCCAATAGCCAAGTGAACTCTATAATAATAAGAATAAAAGCAATAAGAGCGGTAAACAAAATGGAAAGACTCATGTGTTGGGCTCTTAATTTTTTTCTCTTAGTTTTGTCCCTTTCTTCATGCAACAAAGATGGTTATCAATGCAGTCTAAGGGAGTAGCCAATAGCCAAGTGAACTCTATAATAATAAGAATAAAAGCAATAAGAGCGGTAAACAAAATGGAAAGTCTCATGTGTTGGGCTCTTAATTTTTGTCTCTTAGTTTTGTCCCTTTCTTCATGCAACAAAGATGGTTATCAATGCAGTCTAAGGGAGAAGCCAATAGCCACGTGAAATCTATAATAATAAGAATAAAAGCAATAAGAGCGGTAAACAAAATGGAAAGACTCATGTGTTGGGCTCTTAATTTTTGTCTCTTAGTTTTGTCCCTTTCTTCATGCAACAAAGATGGTTATCAATGCAGTCTAAGGGAGTAGCCAATAGCCAAGTGAACTCTATAATAATAAGAATAAAAGCAATAAGAGCGGTAAACAAAATGGAAAGACTCATGTGTTGGGCTCTTAATTTTTGTCTCTTAGTTTTGTCCCTTTCTTCATGCAACAAAGATGGTTATCAATGCAGTCTAAGGGAGTAGCCAATAGCCACGTGAAATCTATAATAATAAGAATAAAAGCAATAAGAGCGGTAAACAAAATGGAAAGACTCATGTGTTGGGCTCTTAATTTTTGTCTCTTAGTTTTGTCCCTTTCTTCATGCAACAAAGATGGTTATCAATGCAGTCTAAGGGAGTAGCCAATAGCCACGTGAAATCTATAATAATAAGAATAAAAGCAATAAGAGCGGTAAACAAAATGGAAAGACTCATGTGTTGGGCTCTTAATTTTTGTCTCTTAGTTTTGTCCCTTTCTTCATGCAACAAAGATGGTTATCAATGCAGTCTAAGGGAGTAGCCAATAGCCAAGTGAACTCTATAATAATAAGAATAAAAGCAATAAGAGCGGTAAACAAAATGGAAAGACTCATGTGTTGGGCTCTTAATTTTTGTCTCTTAGTTTTGTCCCTTTCTTCATGCAACAAAGATGGTTATCAATGCAGTCTAAGGGAGTAGCCAATAGCCAAGTGAACTCTATAATAATAAGAATAAAAGCAATAAGAGCGGTAAACAAAATGGAAAGACTCATGTGTTGGGCTCTTAATTTTTTTCTCTTAGTTTTGTCCTTTTCTTCATGCAACAAAGATGGTTATCAATGCAGTCTAAGGGAGTAGCCAATAGCCAAGTGAACTCTATAATAATAAGAATAAAAGCAATAAGAGCGGTAAACAAAATGGAAAGACTCATGTGTTGGGCTCTTAATTTTTGTCTCTTAGTTTTGTCCCTTTCTTCATGCAACAAAGATGGTTATCAATGCAGTCTAAGGGAGAAGCCAATAGCCACGTGAAATCTATAATAATAAGAATAAAAGCAATAAGAGCGGTAAACAAAATGGAAAGACTCATGTGTTGGGCTCTTAATTTTTGTCTCTTAGTTTTGTCCCTTTCTTCATGCAACAAAGATGGTTATCAATGCAGTCTAAGGGAGTAGCCAATAGCCAAGTGAACTCTATAATAATAAGAATAAAAGCAATAAGAGCGGTTAACAAAATGGAAAGACTCATGTGTTGGGCTCTTAATTTTTGTCTCTTAGTTTTGTCCCTTTCTTCATGCAACAAAGATGGTTATCAATGCAGTCTAAGGGAGTAGCCAATAGCCACGTGAAATCTATAATAATAAGAATAAAAGCAATAAGAGCGGTAAACAAAATGGAAAGACTCATGTGTTGGGCTCTTAATTTTTGTCTCTTAGTTTTGTCCCTTTCTTCATGCAACAAAGATGGTTATCAATGCAGTCTAAGGGAGTAGCCAATAGCCACGTGAAATCTATAATAATAAGAATAAAAGCAATAAGAGCGGTAAACAAAATGGAAAGACTCATGTGTTGGGCTCTTAATTTTTGTCTCTTAGTTTTGTCCCTTTCTTCATGCAACAAAGATGGTTATCAATGCAGTCTAAGGGAGTAGCCAATAGCCACGTGAAATCTATAATAATAAGAATAAAAGCAATAAGAGCGGTAAACAAAATGGAAAGACTCATGTGTTGGGCTCTTAATTTTTGTCTCTTAGTTTTGTCCCTTTCTTCATGCAACAAAGATGGTTATCAATGCAGTCTAAGGGATTAGCCAATAGCCAAGTGAACTCTATAATAATAAGAATAAAAGCAATAAGAGCGGTAAACAAAATGGAAAGACTCATGTGTTGGGCTCTTAATTTTTGTCTCTTAGTTTTGTCCCTTTCTTAATGCAACAAAGATGGTTATCAATGCAGGCTAAGGGAGTAGCCAATAGCCAAGTGAACTCTATAATAATAAGAATAAAAGCAATAAGAGCAGTAAACAAAATGGAAAGACTCATGTGTTGGGCTCTTAATTTTTTCTCTTAGTTTTGTCCCTTTCTTAATGCAACAAAGATGGTTATCAATGCAGTCTAAGGGAGTAGCCAATAGCCAAGTGAACTCTATAATAATAAGAATAAAAGCAATAAGAGTGGTAAACAAAATGGAAAGACTCATGTGTTGGGCTCTTAATTTTTGTCTCTTAGTTTTGTCCCTTTCTTCATGCAACAAAGATGGTTATCAATGCAGTCTAAGGGAGTAGCCAATAGCCACGTGAAATCTATAATAATAAGAATAAAAGCAATAAGAGCGGTAAACAAAATGGAAAGACTCATGTGTTGGGCTCTTAATTTTTTTCTCTTAGTTTTGTCCCATTCTTAATGCAACAAATATGGTTATCAATGCAGTCTAAGGGAGTAGCCAATAGCCAAGTGAACTCTATAATAATAAGAATAAAAGCAATAAGAGCGGTAAACAAAATGGAAAGACTCATGTGTTGGGCTCTTAATTTTTTCTCTTAGTTTTGTCCCTTTCTTAATGCAACAAAGATGGTTATCAATGCAGTCTAAGGGAGTAGCCAATAGCCAAGTGAACTCTATAATAATAAGAATAAAAGCAATAAGAGCGGTAAACAAAATGGAAAGACTCATGTGTTGGGCTCTTAATTTTTGTCTCTTAGTTTTGTCCCTTTCTTCATGCAACAAAGATGGTTATCAATGCAGTCTAAGGGAGTAGCCAATAGCCAAGTGAACTCTATAATAATAAGAATAAAAGCAATAAGAGCGGTAAACAAAATGGAAAGACTCATGTGTTGGGCTCTTAATTTTTGTCTCTTAGTTTTGTCCCTTTCTTAATGCAACAAAGATGGTTATCAATGCAGTCTAAGGGAGTAGCCAATAGCCAAGTGAACTCTATAATAATAAGAATAAAAGCAATAAGAGCGGTAAACAAAATGGAAAGACTCATGTGTTGGGCTCTTAATTTTTTCTCTTAGTTTTGTCCCTTTCTTAATGCAACAAAGATGGTTATCAATGCAGTCTAAGGGAGTAGCCAATAGCCACGTGAAATCTATAATAATAAGAATAAAAGCAATAAGAGCGGTAAACAAAATGGAAAGACTCACGTGTTGGGCTCTTAATTTTTTTCTCTTAGTTTTGTCCCATTCTTAATGCAACAAATATGGTTATCAATGCAGTCTAAGGGAGTAGCCAATAGCCAAGTGAACTCTATAATAATAAGAATAAAAGCAATAAGAGCGGTAAACAAAATGGAAAGACTCATGTGTTGGGCTCTTAATTTTTTCTCTTAGTTTTGTCCCTTTCTTAATGCAACAAAGATGGTTATCAATGCAGTCTAAGGGAGTAGCCAATAGCCAAGTGAACTCTATAATAATAAGAATAAAAGCAATAAGAGCGGTAAACAAAATGGAAAGACTCATGTGTTGGGCTCTTAATTTTTGTCTCTTAGTTTTTTCCCTTTCTTCATGCAACAAAGATGGTTATCAATGCAGTCTAAGGGAGTAGCCAATAGCCAAGTGAACTCTATAATAATGAGAATAAAAGCAATAAGAGCGGTAAACAAAATGGAAAGACTCATGTGTTGGGCTCTTAATTTTTTTCTCTTAGTTTTGTCCCATTCTTAATGCAACAAATATGGTTATCAATGCAGTCTAAGGGAGTAGCCAATAGCCAAGTGAACTCTATAATAATAAGAATAAAAGCAATAAGAGCGGTAAACAAAATGGAAAGACTCATGCGTTGGGCTCTTAATTTTTTTCTCTTAGTTTTGTCCCTTTCTTAATGCAACAAAGATGGTTATCAATGCAGTCTAAGGGAGTAGCCAATAGCCAAGTGAACTCTATAATAATAAGAATAAAAGCAATAAGAGCGGTAAACAAAATTGAAAGACTCATGTGTTGGGCTCTTAATTTTTGTCTCTTAGTTTTGTCCCTTTCTTCATGCAACAAAGATGGTTATCAATGCAGTCTAAGGGAGTAGCCAATAGCCAAGTGAACTCTATAATAATAAGAATAAAAGCAATAAGAGCGGTAAACAAAATGGAAAGACTCATGTGTTGGGCTCTTAATTTTTGTCTCTTAGTTTTGTCCCTTTCTTCATGCAACAAAGATGGTTATCAATGCAGTCTAAGGGAGTAGCCAATAGCCAAGTGAACTCTATAATAATAAGAATAAAAGCAATAAGAGCGGTAAACAAAATGGAAAGACTCATGTGTTGGGCTCTTAATTTTTGTCTCTTAGTTTTGTCCCTTTCTTCATGCAACAAAGATGGTTATCAATGCAGTCTAAGGGAGTAGCCAATAGCCAAGTGAACTCTATAATAATAAGAATAAAAGCAATAAGAGCGGTAAACAAAATGGAAAGACTCATGTGTTGGGCTCTTAATTTTTGTCTCTTAGTTTTGTCCCTTTCTTCATGCAACAAAGATGGTTATCAATGCAGTCTAAGGGAGTAGCCAATAGCCAAGTGAACTCTATAATAATAAGAATAAAAGCAATAAGAGCGGTAAACAAAATGGAAAGACTCATGTGTTGGGCTCTTAATTTTTGTCTCTTAGTTTTGTCCCTTTCTTCATGCAACAAAGATGGTTATCAATGCAGTCTAAGGGAGTAGCCAATAGCCAAGTGAACTCTATAATAATAAGAATAAAAGCAATAAGAGCGGTAAACAAAATTGAAAGACTCATGTGTTGGGCTCTTAATATTTTTCTCTTAGTTTTGTCCCTTTCTTAATGCAACAAAGATGGTTATCAATGCAGTCTAAGGGAGTAGCCAATAGCCAAGTGAACTCTATAATAATAAGAATAAAAGCAATAAGAGCGGTAAACAAAATGGAAAGTCTCATGCGTTGGGCTCTTAATTTTTTTCTCTTAGTTTTGTCCCTTTCTTAATGCAACAAAGATTGTTATCAATGCAGTCTATGGGAATAGCCAATAGCCAAGTGAACTCTATAATAATAAGAATAAAAGCAATAAGAGCGGTAAACAAAATGGAAAGACTCATGTGTTGGGCTCTTAATTTTTTTCTCTTAGTTTTGTCCCTTTCTTAATGCAACAAAGATGGTTATCAATGCAGTCTAAGGGAGTAGCCAATAGCCAAGTGAACTCTATAATAATAAGAATAATAGCAATAAGAGCGGTAAACAAAATGGAAAGACTCATGTGTTGGGGTCTTAATTTTTTTCTCTTAGTTTTGTCCCTTTCTTAGTGCAACAAATATGGTTATCAATGCAGTCTAAGGGAGTAGCCAATAGCCAAGTGAACTCTATAATAATAAGAATAAAAGCAATAAGAGCGGTAAACAAAATGGAAAGACTCATGCGTTGGGCTCTTAATTTTTTTCTCTTAGTTTTGTCCCTTTCTTAATGCAACAAAGATTGTTATCAATGCAGTCTAAGGGAGTAGCCAATAGCCAAGGGAACTCTATAATAATAAGAATAAAAGCAATAAGAGCGGTAAACAAAATGGAAAGACTCATGTGTTGGGCTCTTAATTTTTTTCTCTTAGTTTTGTCCCTTTCTTCATGCAACAAAGATGGTTATCAATGCAGTCTAAGGGAGTAGCCAATAGCCAAGTGAACTCTATAATAATAAGAATAAAAGCAATAAGAGCGGTAAACAAAATGGAAAGACTCATGTGTTGGGCTCTTAATTTTTTTCTCTTAGTTTTGTCCCTTTCTTAATGCAACAAAGATGGGTATCAATGCAGTCTATGGGAGTAGCCAATAGCCAAGTGAACTTTATAATAATAAGAATAAAAGCAATAAGAGCGGTTTACAAAATGGAAAGACTCATGAGTTGGGCTCTTAATTTTTTTCTCTTAGTTTTGTCCCTTTCTTAATGCAACAAAGATGGTTATCAATGCAGTCTAAGGGAGTAGCCAATAGCCAAATGAACTCTATAATAATAAGAATAAAAGCAATAAGAGCGGTAAACAAAATGGAAAGTATCATGTGTTGGGCTCTTAATTTTTTTCTCTTAGTTTTGTCCCTTTCTTAATGCAACAAAGATGGTTATCATTGCAGTCTAAGGGAGTAGCCAATAGCCAAGTGAACTCTATAATAATAAGAATAAAAGCAATAAGAGCGGTAAACAAAATGGAAAGACTCATGTGTTGGGCTCTTAATTTTTTTCTCTTAGTTTTGTGCCTTTCTTAATGCAACAAAGATGGTTATCAATGCAGTCTAAGGGAGTAGCCAATAGCCAAGTGAACTCTATAATAATAAGAATAAAAGCAATAAGAGCGGTAAACAAAATGGAAAGACTCATGTGTTGGGCTCTTAATTTTTTTCTCTTAGTTTTGTGCCTTTCTTAATGCAACAAAGATGGTTATCAATGCAGTCTAAGGGAGTAGCCAATAGCCAAGTGAACTCTATAATAATAAGAATAAAAGCAATAAGAGCGGTAAACAAAATGGAAAGACTCATGTGTTGGGCTCTTAATTTTTTTCTCTTAGTTTTGTCCCTTTCTTAATGCAACAAAGATGGTTATCAATGCAGTCTAAGGGAGTAGCCAATAGCCACGTGAACTCTATAATAATAAGAATAAAACAATAAGAGCGGTAAACAAAATGGAAAGACTCATGTGTTGGGCCCTTAATATTTTTCTCTTAGTTTTGTCCCTTTCTTTGTTCAACAAAGATGGTTATCAATGCAATCTAAGGTAGTAGCCAATAGCCAAGTGAACTCTATAATAATAAGAATAAACGCAATAAGAGCGGTAAACAAAATGGAAAGACTCATGTGTTGGGCTCTTAATTCTTTTCTCTTAGTTTTGTCCCTTTCTTAATGCAACAAAGATGGTTATCAATGCAGTCTAAGGGAGTAGCCAATAGCCAAGTGAACTCTATAATGATAAGAATAAAAGCAATAAGAGCGGTAAACAAAAATGGAAAGACTCATGTGTTGGGCTCTTAATATTTTTCTCTTAGTTTTGTCCCTTTCTCTGTTCAACAAAGATGGTTATCAATGCAGTCTAAGGGAGTAGCCAATAGCAAAGTGAACTCTATAATAATAAGAATAAAAGCAATAAGAGTGGTAAACAAAATGGTAAGACTCATGTGTTGGTCTCTTGATTTTTTTCTCTTAGTTTTGTCCCTTTCTTAATGCAACAAAGATGGTTATCAATGCAGTCTAAGGGAGTAGCCAATAGCCAAGTGAACTCTATAATAATAAGAATAAAAACAATAAGAGCGGTAAACCAAATGGAAAGACTCATGTGTTGGGCTCTTAATTTTTTTCTCTTAGTTTTGTCCCTTTCTTAATGCAACAAAGATGGTTATCAATGCAGTCTAAGGGTGTAGCCAATAGCCAAGTGAAATCTATAATAATAAGAATAAAAACAATAAGAGCGGTAAACAAAATGGAAAGACTCATGTTTTGGGCTCTTAATTTTTTTCTCTTAGTTTTGTCCCTTTCTTTGTGCAACAAAGATGGTTATCAATGCAGTCTAAGGGAGTAGCCAATAGCCAAGTGAACTCTATAATAATAAGAATAAAAGCAATAAGAGCGGTAAACAAAATGGAAAGACTCATGTGTTGGGCTCTTAATTTTTTCTCTTACTTTTGTCCCTTTCTTAATGCAACAAAGATGGTTATCAATGCAGTCTAAGGGAGTAGCCAATAGCCAAGTGAACTCTATAATAATAAGAATAAAAGCAATAAGAGCGGTAAACAAAATGGAAAGACTCATGTGTTGGGCCCTTATTTTTTTTCTCTTAGTTTTGTCCCTTTCTTAATGCAACAAAGATGGTTATCAATGCAGTCTAAGGGAGTAGCCAATAGCCAAATGAACTCTATAATAATAAGAATAAAAGCAATAAGAGCGGTAAACAAAATGGAAAGACTCATGTGTTGGGCACTTAATTTTTTTCTCTTTGTTTTGTTTCTTTCTTAATGCAACAAAGATGGTTATCAATGCAGTCCAAGGGAGTAGCCAATAGCCACGTGAAATCTATAATAATAAGAATAAAGGCAATAAGAGCGGTAAACAAAATGGAAAGACTCATGTGTTGGGCTCTTAATATTTTTCTCTTAGTTTTGTCCCTTTCTTTGTTCAACAAAGATGGTTATCAATGCAGTCTAAGGGAGTAGCCAATAGCCAAGTGAACTCTATAATAATAAAAATAAAAGCAATAAGAGCGGTAAACAAAATGGGAAGACTCATGTGTTGGGCTCTTAATTTTTTTCTCTTAGTTTTGTCCCTTTCTTAATGCAACAATGATGGTTATCAATGCAGTCTAAGGGAGTAGCCAATAGCCAAGTGAACTCTATAATAATAAGAATAAAAACAATAAGAGCGGTAAACCAAATGGAAAGACTCATGTGTTGGGCTCTTAATATTTTTCTCTTAGTTTTGTCCATTTCTTAATGCAACAAAGATGGTTATCAATGCAGTCTAAGGGAGTAGCCAATAGCCAAGTGAACTCTATAATAATAAGAATAAAAGCAATAAGAGCGGTAAACAAAATGGAAAGATTCATGTGTTGCCCTCTTAATATTTTCTTTTAGTTTTGTCCCTTTCTTAATGCAACAAAGATGGTTATCAATGCAGTCTAATTGAGTAGCCAATAGCCAAGTGAACTCTATAATAATAAGAATAAAAGCAATAAGAGCGGTAAACAAAATGGAAAGACTCATGTGTTGGGCTCTTAATTTTTTTCTCTTAGTTTTGTCCCTTTCTTTGTGCAACAAAGATGGTTATCAATGCAGTCTAAAGGAGTAGCCAATAGCCAAGTGAACTCTATAATAATAAGAATAAAAGCAATAAGAGCGGTAAACAAAATGGAAAGATTCATGTGTTGGGCTCTTAATTTTTTTCTCTTAGTTTTGTCCCTTTCTTAATGCAACAAAGATGGTTATCAATGACGTCTAAGGGAGTAGCCAATAGCCAAGTGAACTCTATAATAATAAGAATAAAAGCAATAAGAGCGGTAAACAAAATGGAAAGACTCATGTGTTGGGCTCTTAATTTTTTTCTCTTAGTTTTGTCTCTTTCTTAATGCAACAAAGATGGTTATCAATGCAGTCTAAGGGAGTAGCCAATAGCCACGTGAAATCTATAATAATAAGAATAAAGGCAATAAGAGCGGTAAACAAAATGGAAAGACTCATGTGTTGGGCTCTTAATATTTTTCTCTTAGTTTTGTCCCTTTCTTTGTTCAACAAAGATGGTTATCAATGCAGTCTAAGGGAGTAGCCAATAGCCAAGTGAACTCTATAATAATAAAAATAAAAGCAATAAGATCTGTAAACAAAATGGAAAGACTCATGTGTTGGGCTCTTAATTTTTTTCTTATAGTTTTGTCCCTTTCTTAATGCAACAATGATGGTTATCAATGCAGTCTAAGGGAGTAGCCAATAGCCAAGTGAACTCTATAATAATAAGAATAAATACAATAAGAGCGGTAAACCAAATGGAAAGACTCATGTGTTGGGCTCTTAATATTTTTCTCTTAGTTTTGTCCCTTTCTTAATGCAACAAAGATGGTTATCAATGCAGTCTAAGGGAGTAGCCAATAGCCAAGTGAACTCTATAATAATAAAAATCAAAACAATAAGAGCGGTAAACAAAATGGAAAGACTCATGTGTTGGGCTCTTAATTTTTTTCTCTTAGTTTTGTCCCTTTCTTAATGCAACAATGATGGTTATCAATGCAGTCTAAGGGAGTAGCCAATAGCCAAGTGAACTCTATAATAATAAGAATAAATACAATAAGAGCGGTAAACCAAATGGAAAGACTCATGTGTTGGGCTCTTAATATTTTTCTCTTAGTTTTGTCCCTTTCTTAATGCAACAAAGATGGTTATCAATGCAGTATAAGGGAGTAGCCAATAGCCACGTGAAATCTATAATAATAAGAATAAAAGCAATAAGAGCGGTAAACAAAATGGAAAGACTCATGTGTTGGGCTCTTAATTTTTGTCTCTTAGTTTTGTCCCTTTCTTCATGCAACAAAGATGGTTATCAATGCAGTCTAAGGGAGTAGCCAATAGCCAAGTGAACTCTATAATAATAAGAATAAAAGCAATAAGAGCGGTAAACAAAATGGAAAGACTCATGTGTTGGGCTCTTAATTTTTGTCTCTTAGTTTTGTCCCTTTCTTCATGCAACAAAGATGGTTATCAATGCAGTCTAAGGGAGTAGCCAATAGCCACGTGAAATCTATAATAATAAGAATAAAAGCAATAAGAGCGGTAAACAAAATGGAAAGACTCATGTGTTGGGCTCTTAATTTTTGTCTCTTAGTTTTGTCCCTTTCTTCATGCAACAAAGATGGTTATCAATGCAGTCTAAGGGAGTAGCCAATAGCCACGTGAAATCTATAATAATAAGAATAAAAGCAATAAGAGCGGTAAACAAAATGGAAAGACTCATGTGTTGGCTCTTAATTTTTGTCTCTTAGTTTTGTCCCTTTCTTCATGCAACAAAGATGGTTATCAATGCAGTCTAAGGGAGTAGCCAATAGCCACGTGAAATCTATAATAATAAGAATAAAAGCAATAAGAGCGGTAAACAAAATGGAAAGACTCATGTGTTGGGCTCTTAATTTTTGTCTCTTAGTTTTGTCCCTTTCTTCATGCAACAAAGATGGTTATCAATGCAGTCTAAGGGAGTAGCCAATAGCCACGTGAAATCTATAATAATAAGAATAAAAGCAATAAGAGCGGTAAACAAAATGGAAAGACTCATGTGTTGGGCTCTTAATTTTTTTCTCTTAGTTTTGTCCCATTCTTAATGCAACAAATATTGTTATCAATGCAGTCTAAGGGAGTAGCCAATAGCCAAGTGAACTCTATAATAATAAGAATAAAAGCAATAAGAGCGGTAAACAAAATGGAAAGTCTCATGTGTTGGGCTCTTAATTTTTTCTCTTAGTTTTGTCCCTTTCTTAATGCAACAAAGATGGTTATCAATGCAGTCTAAGGGAGTAGCCAATAGCCAAGTGAACTCTATAATAATAAGAATAAAAGCAATAAGAGCGGTAAACAAAATGGAAAGACTCATGTGTTGGGCTCTTAATTTTTGTCTCTTAGTTTTGTCCCTTTCTTCATGCAACAAAGATGGTTATCAATGCAGTCTAAGGGAGTAGCCAATAGCCAAGTGAACTCTATAATAATAAGAATAAAAGCAATAAGAGCGGTAAACAAAATGGAAAGACTCATGTGTTGGGCTCTTAATTTTTTTCTCTTAGTTTTGTCCCATTCTTAATGCAACAAATATGGTTATCAATGCAGTCTAAGGGAGTAGCCAATAGCCAAGTGAACTCTATAATAATAAGAATAAAAGCAATAAGAGCGGTAAACAAAATGGAAAGACTCATGCGTTGGGCTTTTAATTTTTTTCTCTTAGTTTTGTCCCTTTCTTAATGCAACAAAGATGGTTATCAATGCAGTCTAAGGGAGTAGCCAATAGCCAAGTGAACTCTATAATAATAAGAATAAAAGCAATAAGAGCGGTAAACAAAATTGAAAGACTCATGTGTTGGGCTCTTAATTTTTGTCTCTTAGTTTTGTCCCTTTCTTCATGCAACAAAGATGGTTATCAATGCAGTCTAAGGGAGTAGCCAATAGCCAAGTGAACTCTATAATAATAAGAATAAAAGCAATAAGAGCGGTAAACAAAATGGAAAGACTCATGTGTTGGGCTCTTAATTTTTGTCTCTTAGTTTTGTCCCTTTCTTCATGCAACAAAGATGGTTATCAATGCAGTCTAAGGGAGTAGCCAATAGCCAAGTGAACTCTATAATAATAAGAATAAAAGCAATAAGAGCGGTAAACAAAATGGAAAGACTCATGTGTTGGGCTCTTAATTTTTTTCTCTTAGTTTTGTCCCATTCTTAATGCAACAAATATGGTTATCAATGCAGTCTAAGGGAGTAGCCAATAGCCAAGTGAACTCTATAATAATAAGAATAAAAGCAATAAGAGCGGTAAACAAAATGGAAAGACTCATGCGTTGGGCTTTTAATTTTTTTCTCTTAGTTTTGTCCCTTTCTTAATGCAACAAAGATGGTTATCAATGCAGTCTAAGGGAGTAGCCAATAGCCAAGTGAACTCTATAATAATAAGAATAAAAGCAATAAGAGCGGTAAACAAAATTGAAAGACTCATGTGTTGGGCTCTTAATTTTTGTCTCTTAGTTTTGTCCCTTTCTTCATGCAACAAAGATGGTTATCAATGCAGTCTAAGGGAGTAGCCAATAGCCAAGTGAACTCTATAATAATAAGAATAAAAGCAATAAGAGCGGTAAACAAAATGGAAAGACTCATGTGTTGGGCTCTTAATTTTTGTCTCTTAGTTTTGTCCCTTTCTTCATGCAACAAAGATGGTTATCAATGCAGTCTAAGGGAGTAGCCAATAGCCAAGTGAACTCTATAATAATAAAAATAAAAGCAATAAGAGCGGTAAACAAAATGGAAAGACTCATGTGTTGGGCTCTTAATTTTTTTCTCTTAGTTTTGTCCCTTTCTTTGTGCAACAAAGATGGTTATCAATGCAGTCTAAAGGAGTAGCCAATAGCCAAGTGAACTCTATAATAATAAGAATAAAAGCAATAAGAGCGGTAAACAAAATGGAAAGATTCATGTGTTGGGCTCTTAATTTTTTTCTCTTAGTTTTGTCCCTTTCTTAATGCAACAAAGATGGTTATCAATGACGTCTAAGGGAGTAGCCAATAGCCAAGTGAACTCTATAATAATAAGAATAAAAGCAATAAGAGCGGTAAACAAAATGGAAAGACTCATGTGTTGGGCTCTTAATTTTTTTCTCTTAGTTTTGTCTCTTTCTTAATGCAACAAAGATGGTTATCAATGCAGTCTAAGGGAGTAGCCAATAGCCACGTGAAATCTATAATAATAAGAATAAAGGCAATAAGAGCGGTAAACAAAATGGAAAGACTCATGTGTTGGGCTCTTAATATTTTTCTCTTAGTTTTGTCCCTTTCTTTGTTCAACAAAGATGGTTATCAATGCAGTCTAAGGGAGTAGCCAATAGCCAAGTGAACTCTATAATAATAAATATAAAAGCAATAAGAGCGGTAAACAAAATGGAAAGACTCATGTGTTGGGCTCTTAATTTTTTTCTCTTAGTTTTGTCCCTTTCTTAATGCAACAATGATGGTTATCAATGCAGTCTAAGGGAGTAGCCAATAGCCAAGTGAACTCTATAATAATAAGAATAAATACAATAAGAGCGGTAAACCAAATGGAAAGACTCATGTGTTGGGCTCTTAATATTTTTCTCTTAGTTTTGTCCCTTTCTTAATGCAACAAAGATGGTTATCAATGCAGTCTAAGGGAGTAGCCAATAGCCACGTGAAATCTATAATAATAAGAATAAAAGCAATAAGAGCGGTAAACAAAATGGAAAGACTCATGTGTTGGGCTCTTAATTTTTGTCTCTTAGTTTTGTCCCTTTCTTCATGCAACAAAGATGGTTATCAATGCAGTCTAAGGGAGTAGCCAATAGCCACGTGAAATCTATAATAATAAGAATAAAAGCAATAAGAGCGGTAAACAAAATGGAAAGACTCATGTGTTGGGCTCTTAATTTTTGTCTCTTAGTTTTGTCCCTTTCTTCATGCAACAAAGATGGTTATCAATGCAGTCTAAGGGAGTAGCCAATAGCCAAGTGAACTCTATAATAATAAGAATAAAAGCAATAAGAGCGGTAAACAAAATGGAAAGACTCATGTGTTGGGCTCTTAATTTTTGTCTCTTAGTTTTGTCCCTTTCTTAATGCAACAAAGATGGTTATCAATGCAGTCTAAGGGAGTAGCCAATAGCCAAGTGAACTCTATAATAATAAGAATAAAAGCAATAAGAGCGGTAAACAAAATGGAAAGACTCATGTGTTGGTCTCTTAATTTTTTCTCTTAGTTTTGTCCCTTTCTTAATGCAACAAAGATGGTTATCAATGCAGTCTAAGGGAGTAGCCAATAGCCAAGTGAACTCTATAATAATAAGAATAAAAGCAATAAGAGTGGTAAACAAAATGGAAAGACTCATGTGTTGGGCTCTTAATTTTTGTCTCTTAGTTTTGTCCCTTTCTTCATGCAACAAAGATGGTTATCAATGCAGTCTAAGGGAGTAGCCAATAGCCACGTGAAATCTATAATAATAAGAATAAAAGCAATAAGAGCGGTAAACAAAATGGAAAGACTCATGTGTTGGGCTCTTAATTTTTTTCTCTTAGTTTTGTCCCATTCTTAATGCAACAAATATGGTTATCAATGCAGTCTAAGGGAGTAGCCAATAGCCAAGTGAACTCTATAATAATAAGAATAAAAGCAATAAGAGCGGTAAACAAAATGGAAAGACTCATGTGTTGGGCTCTTAATTTTTTCTCTTAGTTTTGTCCCTTTCTTAATGCAACAAAGATGGTTATCAATGCAGTCTAAGGGAGTAGCCAATAGCCAAGTGAACTCTATAATAATAAGAATAAAAGCAATAAGAGCGGTAAACAAAATGGAAAGACTCATGTGTTGGGCTCTTAATTTTTGTCTCTTTGTTTTGTCCCTTTCTTAGTGCAACAAAGATGGTTATCAATGCAGTCTAAGGGAGTAGCCAATAGCCAAGTGAACTCTATAATAATAAGAATAAAAGCAATAAGAGCGGTAAACAAAATGGAAAGACTCATAAGTTGGGCTCTTAATTTTTTTCTCTTAGTTTTGTCCCATTCTTAATGCAACAAATATGGTTATCAATGCAGTCTAAGGGAGTAGCCAATAGCCAAGTGAACTCTATAATAATAAGAATAAAAGCAATAAGAGCGGTAAACAAAATGGAAAGACTCATGCGTTGGGCTCTTAATTTTTTTCTCTTAGTTTTGTCCCTTTCTTAATGCAACAAAGATGGTTATCAATGCAGTCTAAGGGAGTAGCCAATAGCCAAGTGAACTCTATAATAATAAGAATAAAAGCAATAAGAGCGGTAAACAAAATTGAAAGACTCATGTGTTGGGCTCTTAATTTTTGTCTCTTAGTTTTGTCCCTTTCTTCATGCAACAAAGATGGTTATCAATGCAGTCTAAGGGAGTAGCCAATAGCCAAGTGAACTCTATAATAATAAGAATAAAAGCAATAAGAGCGGTAAACAAAATGGAAAGACTCATGTGTTGGGCTCTTAATTTTTGTCTCTTAGTTTTGTCCCTTTCTTCATGCAACAAAGATGGTTATCAATCAGGTCTAAGGGAGTAGCCAATAGCCAAGTGAACTCTATAATAATAAGAATAAAAGCAATAAGAGCGGTAAACAAAATGGAAAGACTCATGTGTTGGGCTCGTAATTTTTTCTCTTAGTTTTGTCCCTTTCTTAATGCAACAAAGATGGTTATCAATGCAGTCTAAGGGAGTAGCCAATAGCCAAGTGAACTCTATAATAATAAGAATAAAAGCAATAAGAGCGGTAAACAAAATGGAAAGACTCATGTGTTGGGCTCTTAATTTTTTTCTCTAAGTTTTGTCCCATTCTTAATGCAACAAATATGGTTATCAATGCAGTCTAAGGGAGTAGCCAATAGCCAAGTGAACTCTATAATAAGAAGAATAAAAGCAATAAGAGCGGTAAACAAAATGGAAAGACTCATGCGTTGGGCTCTTAATTTTTTTCTCTTAGTTTTGTCCCTTTCTTAATGCAACAAAGATGGTTATAAATGCAGTCTAAGGGAGTAGCCAATAGCCAAGTGAACTCTATAATAATAAGAATAAAAGCAATAAGAGCGGTAAACAAAATTGAAAGACTCATGTGTTGGGCTCTTAATTTTTGTCTCTTAGTTTTGTCCCTTTCTTCATGCAACATAGATGGTTATCAATGCAGTCTAAGGGAGTAGCCAATAGCCAAGTGAACTCTATAATAATAAGAATAAAAGCAATAAGAGCGGTAAACAAAATGGAAAGACTCATGTGTTGGGCTCTTAATTTTTGTCTCTTAGTTTTGTCCCTTTCTTCATGCAACTAAGATGGTTATCAATCAGGTCTAAGGGAGTAGCCAATAGCCAAGTGAACTCTATAATAATAAGAATAAAAGCAATAAGAGCGGTAAACAAAATTGAAAGACTCATGTGTTGGGCTCTTAATATTTTTCTCTTAGTTTTGTCCCTTTCTTAATGCAACAAAGATAGTTATCAATGCAGTCTAAGGGAGTAGCCAATAGCCAAGTGAACTCTATAATAGTAAGAAATAAAAGCAATAAGAGCGGTAAACAAAATGGAAAGTCTCATGCGTTGGGCTCTTAATTTTTGTCTCTTAGTTTTGTCCCTTTCTTAATGCAACAAAGATTGTTATCAATGCAGTCTATGGGAGTAGCCAATAGCCAAGTGAACTCTATAATAATAAGAATAAAAGCAATAAGAGCGGTAAACAAAATGGAAAGACTCATGTGTTGGGCTCTTAATTTTTTTCTCTTAGTTTTGTCCCTTTCTTAATGCAACAAAGATGGTTATCAATGCAGTCTAAGGGAGTAGCCAATAGCCAAGTGAACTCTATAATAATAAGAATAAAAGCAATAAGAGCGGTAAACAAAATGGAAAGACTCATGTGTTCGGCTCTTAATTTTTTCTCTTAGTTTTGTCCCTTTCTTAATGCAACAAAGATGGTTATCAATGCAGTCTAAGGGAGTAGCCAATAGCCAAGTGAACTCTATAATAATAAGAATAAAAGCAATAAGAGCGGTAAACAAAATGGAAAGACTCATGTGTTGGGCTCTTAATTTTTGTCTCTTTGTTTTGTCCCTTTCTTAGTGCAACAAAGATGGTTATCAATGCAGTCTAAGGGAGTAGCCAATAGCCAAGTGAACTCTATAATAATAAGAATAAAAGCAATAAGAGCGGTAAACAAAATGGAAAGACTCATAAGTTGGGCTCTTAATTTTTTTCTCTTAGTTTTGTCCCATTCTTAATGCAACAAATATGGTTATCAATGCAGTCTAAGGGAGTAGCCAATAGCCAAGTGAACTCTATAATAATAAGAATAAAAGCAATAAGAGCGGTAAACAAAATGGAAAGACTCATGCGTTGGGCTCTTAATTTTTTTCTCTTAGTTTTGTCCCTTTCTTAATGCAACAAAGATGGTTATCAATGCAGTCTAAGGGAGTAGCCAATAGCCAAGTGAACTCTATAATAATAAGAATAAAAGCAATAACAGCGGTAAACAAAATTGAAAGACTCATGTGTTGGGCTCTTAATTTTTGTCTCTTAGTTTTGTCCCTTTCTTCATGCAACAAAGATGGTTATCAATGCAGTCTAAGGGAGTAGCCAATAGCCAAGTGAACTCTATAATAATAAGAATAAAAGCAATAAGAGCGGTAAACAAAATGGAAAGACTCATGTGTTGGGCTCTTAATTTTTGTCTCTTAGTTTTGTCCCTTTCTTCATGCAACAAAGATGGTTATCAATCAGGTCTAAGGGAGTAGCCAATAGCCAAGTGAACTCTATAATAATAAGAATAAAAGCAATAAGAGCGGTAAACAAAATGGAAAGACTCATGTGTTGGGCTCGTAATTTTTTCTCTTAGTTTTGTCCCTTTCTTAATGCAACAAAGATGGTTATCAATGCAGTCTAAGGGAGTAGCCAATAGCCAAGTGAACTCTATAATAATAAGAATAAAAGCAATAAGAGCGGTAAACAAAATGGAAAGACTCATGTGTTGGGCTCTTAATTTTTTTCTCTAAGTTTTGTCCCATTCTTAATGCAACAAATATGGTTATCAATGCAGTCTAAGGGAGTAGCCAATAGCCAAGTGAACTCTATAATAATAAGAATAAAAGCAATAAGAGCGGTAAACAAAATGGAAAGACTCATGCGTTGGGCTCTTAATTTTTTTCTCTTAGTTTTGTCCCTTTCTTAATGCAACAAAGATGGTTATAAATGCAGTCTAAGGGAGTAGCCAATAGCCAAGTGAACTCTATAATAATAAGAATAAAAGCAATAAGAGCGGTAAACAAAATTGAAAGACTCATGTGTTGGGCTCTTAATTTTTGTCTCTTAGTTTTGTCCCTTTCTTCATGCAACATAGATGGTTATCAATGCAGTCTAAGGGAGTAGCCAATAGCCAAGTGAACTCTATAATAATAAGAATAAAAGCAATAAGAGCGGTAAACAAAATGGAAAGACTCATGTGTTGGGCTCTTAATTTTTGTCTCTTAGTTTTGTCCCTTTCTTCATGCAACTAAGATGGTTATCAATCAGGTCTAAGGGAGTAGCCAATAGCCAAGTGAACTCTATAATAATAAGAATAAAAGCAATAAGAGCGGTAAACAAAATTGAAAGACTCATGTGTTGGGCTCTTAATATTTTTCTCTTAGTTTTGTCCCTTTCTTAATGCAACAAAGATAGTTATCAATGCAGTCTAAGGGAGTAGCCAATAGCCAAGTGAACTCTATAATAGTAAGAAATAAAAGCAATAAGAGCGGTAAACAAAATGGAAAGTCTCATGCGTTGGGCTCTTAATTTTTGTCTCTTAGTTTTGTCCCTTTCTTAATGCAACAAAGATTGTTATCAATGCAGTCTATGGGAGTAGCCAATAGCCAAGTGAACTCTATAATAATAAGAATAAAAGCAATAAGAGCGGTAAACAAAATGGAAAGACTCATGTGTTGGGCTCTTAATTTTTTTCTCTTAGTTTTGTCCCTTTCTTAATGCAACAAAGATGGTTATCAATGCAGTCTAAGGGAGTAGCCAATAGCCAAGTGAACTCTATAATAATAAGAATAAAAGCAATAAGAGCGGTAAAAAAAATGGAAAGACTCATGTGTTGGTCTCTTAATTTTTTCTCTTAGTTTTGTCCCTTTCTTAATGCAACAAAGATGGTTATCAATGCAGTCTAAGGGAGTAGCCAATAGCCAAGTGAACTCTATAATAATAAGAATAAAAGCAATAAGAGTGGTAAACAAAATGGAAAGACTCATGTGTTGGGCTCTTAATTTTTGTCTCTTAGTTTTGTCCCATCTTCATGCAACAAAGATGGTTATCAATGCAGTCTAAGGGAGTAGCCAATAGCCACGTGAAATCTATAATAATAAGAATAAAAGCAATAAGAGCGGTAAACAAAATGGAAAGACTCATGTGTTGGGCTCTTAATTTTTTTCTCTTAGTTTTGTCCCATTCTTAATGCAACAAATATGGTTATCAATGCAGTCTAAGGGAGTAGCCAATAGCCAAGTGAACTCTATAATAATAAGTATAAAACAATAAGAGCGGTAAACAAAATGGAAAGACTCATGTGTTGGGCTCTTAATTTTTTCTCTTAGTTTTGTCCCTTTCTTAATGCAACAAAGATGGTTATCAATGCAGTCTAAGGGAGTAGCCAATAGCCAAGTGAACTCTATAATAATAAGAATAAAAGCAATAAGAGCGGTAAACAAAATGGAAAGACTCATGTGTTGGGCTCTTAATTTTTGTCTCTTAGTTTTGTCCCTTTCTTCATGCAACAAAGATGGTTATCAATGCAGTCTAAGGGAGTAGCCAATAGCCAAGTGAACTCTATAATAATAAGAATAAAAGCAATAAGAGCGGTAAACAAAATGGAAAGACTCATGTGTTGGGCTCTTAATTTTTTTCTCTAAGTTTTGTCCCATTCTTAATGCAACAAATATGGTTATCAATGCAGTCTAAGGGAGTAGCCAATAGCCAAGTGAACTCTATAATAATAAGAATAAAAGCAATAAGAGCGGTAAACAAAATGGAAAGACTCATGCGTTGGGCTCTTAATTTTTTTCTCTTAGTTTTGTCCCTTTCTTAATGCAACAAAGATGGTTATAAATGCAGTCTAAGGGAGTAGCCAATAGCCAAGTGAACTCTATAATAATAAGAATAAAAGCAATAAGAGCGGTAAACAAAATTGAAAGACTCATGTGTTGGGCTCTTAATTTTTGTCTCTTAGTTTTGTCCCTTTCTTCATGCAACATAGATGGTTATCAATGCAGTCTAAGGGAGTAGCCAATAGCCAAGTGAACTCTATAATAATAAGAATAAAAGCAATAAGAGCGGTAAACAAAATGGAAAGACTCATGTGTTGGGCTCTTAATTTTTGTCTCTTAGTTTTGTCCCTTTCTTCATGCAACTAAGATGGTTATCAATCAGGTCTAAGGGAGTAGCCAATAGCCAAGTGAACTCTATAATAATAAGAATAAAAGCAATAAGAGCGGTAAACAAAATTGAAAGACTCATGTGTTGGGCTCTTAATATTTTTCTCTTAGTTTTGTCCCTTTCTTAATGCAACAAAGATAGTTATCAATGCAGTCTAAGGGAGTAGCCAATAGCCAAGTGAACTCTATAATAATAAGAAATAAAAGCAATAAGAGCGGTAAACAAAATGGAAAGTCTCATGCGTTGGGCTCTTAATTTTTGTCTCTTAGTTTTGTCCGTTTCTTAATGCAACAAAGATTGTTATCAATGCAGTCTATGGGAGTAGCCAATAGCCAAGTGAACTCTATAATAATAAGAATAAAAGCAATAAGAGCGGTAAACAAAATGGAAAGACTCATGTGTTGGGCTCTTAATTTTTTTCTCTTAGTTTTGTCCCTTTCTTAATGCAACAAAGATGGTTATCAATGCAGTCTAAGGGAGTAGCCAATAGCCAAGTGAACTCTATAATAATAAGAATAAAAGCAATAAGAGCGGTAAACAAAATGGAAAGACTCATGTGTTGGTCTCTTAATTTTTTCTCTTAGTTTTGTCCCTTTCTTAATGCAACAAAGATGGTTATCAATGCAGTCTAAGGGAGTAGCCAATAGCCAAGTGAACTCTATAATAATAAGAATAAAAGCAATAAGAGTGGTAAACAAAATGGAAAGACTCATGTGTTGGGCTCTTAATTTTTGTCTCTTAGTTTTGTCCCATCTTCATGCAACAAAGATGGTTATCAATGCAGTCTAAGGGAGTAGCCAATAGCCACGTGAAATCTATAATAATAAGAATAAAAGCAATAAGAGCGGTAAACAAAATGGAAAGACTCATGTGTTGGGCTCTTAATTTTTTTCTCTTAGTTTTGTCCCATTCTTAATGCAACAAATATGGTTATCAATGCAGTCTAAGGGAGTAGCCAATAGCCAAGTGAACTCTATAATAATAAGTATAAAACAATAAGAGCGGTAAACAAAATGGAAAGACTCATGTGTTGGGCTCTTAATTTTTTCTCTTAGTTTTGTCCCTTTCTTAATGCAACAAAGATGGTTATCAATGCAGTCTAAGGGAGTAGCCAATAGCCAAGTGAACTCTATAATAATAAGAATAAAAGCAATAAGAGCGGTAAACAAAATGGAAAGACTCATGTGTTGGGCTCTTAATTTTTGTCTCTTAGTTTTGTCCCTTTCTTCATGCAACGAAGATGGTTATCAATGCAG
Organism: Acanthosepion esculentum; assembly: GCA_964036315.1. Lineage (NCBI taxonomy): Eukaryota > Metazoa > Mollusca > Cephalopoda > Sepiida > Sepiidae > Acanthosepion > Acanthosepion esculentum. The sequence continues at coordinate 142,465,044 of OZ038478.1, read as the reverse complement.
TCTAAGGGAGTAGCCAATAGCCAAGTGAACTCTATAATAATAAGAATAAAAGCAATAAGAGCGGTAAACAAAATGGAAAGACTCATGTGTTGGGCTCTTAATTTTTTTCTCTTAGTTTTGTCCCATTCTTAATGCAACAAATATGGTTATCAATGCAGTCTAAGGGAGTAGCCAATAGCCAAGTGAACTCTATAATAATAAGAATAAAAGCAATAAGAGCGGTAAACAAAATGGAAAGACTCATGCGTTGGGCTCTTAATTTTTTTCTCTTAGTTTTGTCCCTTTCTTAATGCAACAAAGATGGTTATCAATGCAGTCTAAGGGAGTAGCCAATAGCCAAGTGAACTCTATAATAATAAGAATAAAAGCAATAAGAGCGGTAAACAAAATTGAAAGACTCATGTGTTGGGCTTTTAATTTTTGTCTCTTAGTTTTGTCCCTTTCTTCATGCAACAAAGATGGTTATCAATGCAGTCTAAGGGAGTAGCCAATAGCCAAGTGAACTCTATAATAATAAGAATAAAAGCAATAAGAGCGGTAAACAAAATTGAAAGACTCATGTGTTGGGCTCTTAATATTTTTCTCTTAGTTTTGTCCCTTTCTTAATGCAACGAAGATAGTTATCAATGCAGTCTAAGGGAGTAGCCAATAGCCAAGTGAACTCTATAATAATAAGAATAAAAGCAATAAGAGCGGTAAACAAAATGGAAAGTCTCATGCGTTGGGCTCTTAATTTTTTTCTCTTAGTTTTGTCCCTTTCTTAATGCAACAAAGATTGTTATCAATGCAGTCTATGGGAGTAGCCAATAGCCAAGTGAACTCTATAATAATAAGAATAAAAGCAATAAGAGCGGTAAACAAAATGGAAAGACTCATGTGTTGGGCTCTTAATTTTTTTCTCTTAGTTTTGTCCCTTTCTTAATGCAACAAAGATGGTTATCAATGCAGTCTAAGGGAGTAGCCAATAGCCAAGTGAACTCTATAATAATAAGAATAAAAGCAATAAGAGCGGTAAACAAAATGGAAAGACTCATGTGTTGGTCTCTTAATTTTTTCTCTTAGTTTTGTCCCTTTCTTAATGCAACAAAGATGGTTATCAATGCAGTCTAAGGGAGTAGCCAATAGCCAAGTGACCTCTATAATAATAAGAATAAAAGCAATAAGAGTGGTAAACAAAATGGAAAGACTCATGTGTTGGGCTCTTAATTTTTGTCTCTTAGTTTTGTCCCATCTTCATGCAACAAAGATGGTTATCAATGCAGTCTAAGGGAGTAGCCAATAGCCACGTGAAATCTATAATAATAAGAATAAAAGCAATAAGAGCGGTAAACAAAATGGAAAGACTCATGTGTTGGGCTCTTAATTTTTTTCTCTTAGTTTTGTCCCATTCTTAATGCAACAAATATGGTTATCAATGCAGTCTAAGGGAGTAGCCAATAGCCAAGTGAACTCTATAATAATAAGTATAAAAGCAATAAGAGCGGTAAACAAAATGGAAAGACTCATGTATTGGGCTCTTAATTTTTTCTCTTAGTTTTGTCCCTTTCTTAATGCAACAAAGATGGTTATCAATGCAGTCTAAGGGAGTAGCCAATAGCCAAGTGAACTCTATAATAATAAGAATAAAAGCAATAAGAGCGGTAAACAAAATGGAAAGACTCATGCGTTGGGCTCTTAATTTTTTTCTCTTAGTTTTGTCCCTTTCTTAATGCAACAAAGATGGTTATCAATGCAGTCTAAGGGAGTAGCCAATAGCCAAGTGAACTCTATAATAATAAGAATAAAAGCAATAAGAGCGGTAAACAAAATGGAAAGACTCATGTGTTGGGCTCTTAATTTTTGTCTCTTAGTTTTGTCCCTTTCTTCATGCAACAAAGATGGTTATCAATGCAGTCTAAGGGAGTAGCCAATAGCCAAGTGAACTCTATAATAATAAGAATAAATGCAATAAGAGCGGTAAACAAAATGGAAAAACTCATGTGTTGGGCTCTTAATTTTTGTCTCTTAGTTTTGTCCCTTTCTTCATGCAACAAAGATGGTTATCAATGCAGTCTAAGGGAGTAGCCAATAGCCAAGTGAACTCTATAATAATAAGAATAAAAGCAATAAGAGCGGTAAACAAAATGGAAAGACTCATGTGTTGGGCTCTTAATTTTTGTCTCTTAGTTTTGTCCCTTTCTTCATGCAACAAAGATGGTTATCAATCAGGTCTAAGGGAGTAGCCAATAGCCAAGTGAACTCTATAATAATAAGAATAAAAGCAATAAGAGCGGTAAACAAAATTGAAAGACTCATGTGTTGGGCTCTTAATATTTTTCTCTTAGTTTTGTCCCTTTCTTAATGCAACAAAGATGGTTATCAATGCAGTCTAAGGGAGTAGCCAATAGCCAAGTGAACTCTATAATAATAAGAATAAAAGCAATAAGAGCGGTAAACAAAATGGAAAGTCTCATGCGTTGGGCTCTTAATTTTTTTCTCTTAGTTTTGTCCCTTTCTTAATGCAACAAAGATTGTTATCAATGCAGTCTATGGGAGTAGCCAATAGCCAAGTGAACTCTATAATAATAAGAATAAAAGCAATAAGAGCGGTAAACAAAATGGAAAGACTCATGTGTTGGGCTCTTAATTTTTTTCTCTTAGTTTTGTCCCTTTCTTAATGCAACAAAGATGGTTATCAATGCAGTCTAAGGGAGTAGCCAATAGCCAAGTGAACTCTATAATAATAAGAATAAAAGCAATAAGAGCGGTAAACAAAATGGAAAGACTCATGTGTTGGGCTCTTAATTTTTTTCTCTTAGTTTTGTCCCTTTCTTAATGCAACAAAGATGGTTATCAATGCAGTCTAAGGGAGTAGCCAATAGCCAAGTGAACTCTATAATAATAAGAATAATAGCAATAAGAGCGGTAAACAAAATGGAAAGACTCATGTGTTGGGGTCTTAATTTTTTTCTCTTAGTTTTGTCCCTTTCTTAGTGCAACAAATATGGTTATCAATGCAGTCTAAGGGAGTAGCCAATAGCCAAGTGAACTCTATAATAATAAGAATAAAAGCAATAAGAGCGGTAAACAAAATGGAAAGACTCATGCGTTGGGCTCTTAATTTTTTTCTCTTAGTTTTGTCCCTTTCTTAATGCAACAAAGATTGTTATCAATGCAGTCTAAGGGAGTAGCCAATAGCCAAGTGAACTCTATAATAATAAGAATAAAAGCAATAAGAGCGGTAAAGAAAATGGAAAGACTCATGTGTTGGGCTCTTAATTTTTTTCTCTTAGTTTTGTCCCTTTCTTAATGCAACAAAGATGGTTATCAATGCAGTCTAAGGGAGTAGCCAATAGTCCAAGTGAACTCTATAATAATAAGAATAAAAGCAATAAGAGCGGTAAACAAAATGGAAAGACTCATGTGTTGGGCTCTTAATTTTTTTCTCTTAGTTTTGACCCTTTCTTAAATTAACAAAGATGGGTATCAATGCAGTCTATGGGAGTAGCCAATAGCCAAGTGAACTCTATAATAATAAGAATAAAAGCAATAAGAGCGGTTTACAAAATGGAAAGACTCATGAGTTGGGCTCTTAATTTTTTTCTCTTAGTTTTGTCCCTTTCTTAATGCAACAAAGATGGTTATCAATGCAGTCTAAGGGAGTAGCCAATAGCCAAGTGAACTCTATAATAATAAGAATAAAAGCAATAAGGACGGTAAACAAAATGGAAAGACTCATGTGTTGGGCTCTTAATTTTTTTCTCTTAGTTTTGTGCCTTTCTTAATGCAACAAAGATGGTTATCAATGCAGTCTAAGGGAGTAGCCAATAGCCAAGTGAACTCTATAATAATAAGAATAAAAGCAATAAGAGCGGTAAACAAAATGGAAAGACTCATGTGTTGGGCTCTTAATTTTTTTCTCTTAGTTTTGTGCCTTTCTTAATGCAACAAAGATGGTTATCAATGCAGTCTAAGGGAGTAGCCAATAGCCAAGTGAACTCTATAATAATAAGAATAAAAGCAATAAGAGCGGTAAACAAAATGGAAAGACTCATGTGTTGGGCTCTTAATTTTTTTCTCTTAGTTTTGTCCCTTTCTTAATGCAACAAAGATGGTTATCAATGCAGTCTAAGGGAGTAGCCAATAGCCACGTGAACTCTATAATAATAAGAATAAAACAATAAGAGCGGTAAACAAAATGGAAAGACTCATGTGTTGGGCCCTTAATATTTTTCTCTTAGTTTTGTCCCTTTCTTTGTTCAACAAAGATGTTTATCAATGCAGTCTAAGGGAGTAGCCAATAGCAAAGTGAACTCTATAATAATAAGAATAAAAGCAATAAGAGCGGTAAACAAAATGGAAAGACTCATGTGTTGGGCCTCTTAATTTTTTTCTCTTAGTTTTGTCCCTTTCTTAATGCAACAAAGATGGTTATCAATGCAGTCTAAGGGAGTAGCCAATAGCCAAGTGAACTCTATAATAATAACAATAAAAGCAATAAGAGCGGTAAACAAAATGGAAAGACTCATGTGTTGGGCTCTTAATATTTTTTTCTTAGTTTTGTCCCTTTCTTTGTTCAACAAAGATGGTTATCAATGCAGTCTAAGGGAGTAGCCAATAGCAAAGTGAACTCTATAATAATAAGAATAAAAGCAATAAGAGTGGTAAACAAAATGGAAAGACTCATGTGTTGGTCTCTTGATTTTTTTCTCTTAGTTTTGTCCCTTTCTTAATGCAACAAAGATGGTTATCAATGCAGTCTAAGGGAGTAGCCAATAGCCAAGTGAACTCTATAATAATAAGAATAAAAGCAATAAGAGCGGTAAACCAAATGGAAAGACTCATGTGTTGGGCTCTTAATTTTTTTCTCTTAGTTTTGTCCCTTTCTTAATGCAACAAAGATGGTTATCAATGCAGTCTAAGGGTGTAGCCAATAGCCAAGTGAACTCTATAATAATAAGAATAAAAACAATAAGAGCGGTAAACAAAATGGAAAGACTCATGTTTTGGGCTCTTAATTTTTTTCTCTTAGTTTTGTCCCTTTCTTTGTGCAACAAAGATGGTTATCAATGCAGTCTAAGGGAGTAGCCAATAGCCAAATGAACTCTATAATAATAAGAATAAAAGCAATAAGAGCGGTAAACAAAATGGAAAGACTCATGTGTTGGGCTCTTAATTTTTTTCTCTTAGTTTTGTCTCTTTCTTAATGCAACAAAGATGGTTATCAATGCAGTCTAAGGGAGTAGCCAATAGCCACGTGAAATCTATAATAATAAGAATAAAGGCAATAAGAGCGGTAAACAAAATGGAAAGACTCATGTGTTGGGCTCTTAATATTTTTCTCTAAGTTTTGTCCCTTTCTTTGTTCAACAAAGATGGTTATCAATGCAGTCTAAGGGAGTAGCCAATAGCCAAGTGAACTCTATAATAATAAAAATAAAAGCAATAAGAGCGGTAAACAAAATGGAAAGACTCATGTGTTGGGCTCTTAATTTTTTTCTCTTAGTTTTGTCCCTTTCTTAATGCAACAATGATGGTTATCAATGCAGTCTAAGGGAGTAGCCAATAGCCAAGTGAACTCTATAATAATAAGAATAAAAACAATAAGAGCGGTAAACCAAATGGAAAGACTCATGTGTTGGGCTCTTAATATTTTTCTCTTAGTTTTGTCCATTTCTTAATGCAACAAAGATGGTTATCAATGCAGTCTAAGGGAGTAGCCAATAGCCAAGTGAACTCTATAATAATAAGAATAAAAGCAATAAGAGCGGTAAACAAAATGGAAAGATTCATGTGTTGCGCTCTTAATATTTTCTTTTAGTTTTGTCCCTTTCTTAATGCAACAAAGATGGTTATCAATGCAGTCTAAGGGAGTAGCCAATAGCCAAGTGAACTCTATAATAATAAGAATAAAAGCAATAAGAGCGGTAAACAAAATGGAAAGACTCATGTGTTGGGCTCATAATTTTTGTCTCTTAGTTTTGTCCCTTTCTTCATGCAACAAAGATGGTTATCAATGCAGTCTAAGGGAGTAGCCAATAGCCAAGTGAACTCTATAATAATAAGAATAAAAGCAATAAGAGCGGTAAACAAAATGGAAAGACTCATGTGTTGGGCTCTTAATTTTTGTCTCTTAGTTTTGTCCCTTTCTTCATGCAACAAAGATGGTTATCAATGCAGTCTAAGGGAGTAGCCAATAGCCAAGTGAACTCTATAATAATAAGAATAAAAGCAATAAGAGCGGTAAACAAAATGGAAAAACTCATGTGTTGGGCTCTTAATTTTTGTCTCTTAGTTTTGTCCCTTTCTTCATGCAACAAAGATGGTTATCAATGCAGTCTAAGGGAGTAGCCAATAGCCAAGTGAACTCTATAATAATAAGAATAAAAGCAATAAGAGCGGTAAACAAAATGGAAAGACTCATGTGTTGGGCTCTTAATTTTTGTCTCTTAGTTTTGTCCCTTTCTTCATGCAACAAAGATGGTTATCAATCAGGTCTAAGGGAGTAGCCAATAGCCAAGTGAACTCTATAATAATAAGAATAAAAGCAATAAGAGCGGTAAACAAAATTGAAAGACTCATGTGTTGGGCTCTTAATTTTTTTCTCTTAGTTTTGTCCCTTTCTTAATGCAACAAAGATGGTTATCAATGCAGTCTAAGGGAGTAGCCAATAGCCAAGTGAACTCTATAATAATAAGAATAATAGCAATAAGAGCGGTAAACAAAATGGAAAGACTCATGTGTTGGGGTCTTAATTTTTTTCTCTTAGTTTTGTCCCTTTCTTAGTGCAACAAATATGGTTATCAATGCAGTCTAAGGGAGTAGCCAATAGCCAAGTGAACTCTATAATAATAAGAATAAAAGCAATAAGAGCGGTAAACAAAATGGAAAGACTCATGCGTTGGGCTCTTAATTTTTTTCTCTTAGTTTTGTCCCTTTCTTAATGCAACAAAGATTGTTATCAATGCAGTCTAAGGGAGTAGCCAATAGCCAAGTGAACTCTATAATAATAAGAATAAAAGCAATAAGAGCGGTAAAGAAAATGGAAAGACTCATGTGTTGGGCTCTTAATTTTTTTCTCTTAGTTTTGTCCCTTTCTTAATGCAACAAAGATGGTTATCAATGCAGTCTAAGGGAGTAGCCAATAGCCAAGTGAACTCTATAATAATAAGAATAAAAGCAATAAGAGCAGTAAACAAAATGGAAAGACTCATGTGTAGGGCTCTTAATTTTTTTCTCTTAGTTTTGACCCTTTCTTAAATTAACAAAGATGGGTATCAATGCAGTCTATGGGAGTAGCCAATAGCCAAGTGAACTCTATAATAATAAGAATAAAAGCAATAAGAGCGGTTTACAAAATGGAAAGACTCATGAGTTGGGCTCTTAATTTTTTTCTCTTAGTTTTGTCCCTTTCTTAATGCAACAAAGATGGTTATCAATGCAGTCTAAGGGAGTAGCCAATAGCCAAGTGAACTCTATAATAATAAGAATAAAAGCAATAAGGACGGTAAACAAAATGGAAAGACTCATGTGTTGGGCTCTTAATTTTTTTCTCTTAGTTTTGTGCCTTTCTTAATGCAACAAAGATGGTTATCAATGCAGTCTAAGGGAGTAGCCAATAGCCAAGTGAACTCTATAATAATAAGAATAAAAGCAATAAGAGCGGTAAACAAAATGGAAAGACTCATGTGTTGGGCTCTTAATTTTTTTCTCTTAGTTTTGTGCCTTTCTTAATGCAACAAAGATGGTTATCAATGCAGTCTAAGGGAGTAGCCAATAGCCAAGTGAACTCTATAATAATAAGAATAAAAGCAATAAGAGCGGTAAACAAAATGGAAAGACTCATGTGTTGGGCTCTTAATTTTTTTCTCTTAGTTTTGTCCCTTTCTTAATGCAACAAAGATGGTTATCAATGCAGTCTAAGGGAGTAGCCAATAGCCACGTGAACTCTATAATAATAAGAATAAAACAATAAGAGCGGTAAACAAAATGGAAAGACTCATGTGTTGGGCCCTTAATATTTTTCTCTTAGTTTTGTCCCTTTCTTTGTTCAACAAAGATGTTTATCAATGCAGTCTAAGGGAGTAGCCAATAGCAAAGTGAACTCTATAATAATAAGAATAAAAGCAATAAGAGCGGTAAACAAATTGAAAGACTCATGTGTTGGGCCTCTTAATTTTTTTCTCTTAGTTTTGTCCCTTTCTTAATGCAACAAAGATGGTTATCAATGCAGTCTAAGGGAGTAGCCAATAGCCAAGTGAACTCTATAATAATAACAATAAAAGCAATAAGAGCGGTAAACAAAATGGAAAGACTCATGTGTTGGGCTCTTAATATTTTTTTCTTAGTTTTGTCCCTTTCTTTGTTCAACAAAGATGGTTATCAATGCAGTCTAAGGGAGTAGCCAATAGCAAAGTGAACTCTATAATAATAAGAATAAAAGCAATAAGAGTGGTAAACAAAATGGAAAGACTCATGTGTTGGTCTCTTGATTTTTTTCTCTTAGTTTTGTCCCTTTCTTAATGCAACAAAGATGGTTATCAATGCAGTCTAAGGGAGTAGCCAATAGCCAAGTGAACTCTATAATAATAAGAATAAAAACAATAAGAGCGGTAAACCAAATGGAAAGACTCATGTGTTGGGCTCTTAATTTTTTTCTCTTAGTTTTGTCCCTTTCTTAATGCAACAAAGATGGTTATCAATGCAGTCTAAGGGTGTAGCCAATAGCCAAGTGAACTCTATAATAATAAGAATAAAAACAATAAGAGCGGTAAACAAAATGGAAAGACTCATGTTTTGGGCTCTTAATTTTTTTCTCTTAGTTTTGTCCCTTTCTTTGTGCAACAAAGATGGTTATCAATGCAGTCTAAGGGAGTAGCCAATAGCCAAATGAACTCTATAATAATAAGAATAAAAGCAATAAGAGCGGTAAACAAAATGGAAAGACTCATGTGTTGGGCTCTTAATTTTTTTCTCTTAGTTTTGTCTCTTTCTTAATGCAACAAAGATGGTTATCAATGCAGTCTAAGGGAGTAGCCAATAGCCACGTGAAATCTATAATAATAAGAATAAAGGCAATAAGAGCGTTAAACAAAATGGAAAGACTCATGTGTTGGGCTCTTAATATTTTTCTCTTAGTTTTGTCCCTTTCTTTGTTCAACAAAGATGGTTATCAATGCAGTCTAAGGGAGTAGCCAATAGCCAAGTGAACTCTATAATAATAAAAATAAAAGCAATAAGAGCGGTAAACAAAATGGAAAGACTCATGTGTTGGGCTCTTAATTTTTTTCTCTTAGTTTTGTCCCTTTCTTAATGCAACAATGATGGTTATCAATGCAGTCTAAGGGAGTAGCCAATAGCCAAGTGAACTCTATAATAATAAGAATAAAAACAATAAGAGCGGTAAACCAAATGGAAAGACTCATGTGTTGGGCTCTTAATATTTTTCTCTTAGTTTTGTCCATTTCTTAATGCAACAAAGATGGTTATCAATGCAGTCTAAGGGAGTAGCCAATAGCCAAGTGAACTCTATAATAATAAGAATAAAAGCAATAAGAGCGGTAAACAAAATGGAAAGTTTCATGTGTTGCGCTCTTAATATTTTCTTTTAGTTTTGTCCCTTTCTTAATGCAAAAAAGATGGTTATCAATGCAGTCTAAGGGAGTAGCCAATAGCCAAGTGAACTCTATAATAATAAGAATAAAAGCAATAAGAGCGGTAAACAAAATGGAAAGACTCATGTGTTGGGCTCTTAATTTTTGTCTCTTAGTTTTGTCCCTTTCTTCATGCAACAAAGATGGTTATCAATGCAGTCTAAGGGAGTAGCCAATAGCCAAGTGAACTCTATAATAATAAGAATAAAAGCAATAAGAGCGGTAAACAAAATGGAAAGACTCATGTGTTGGGCTCTTAATTTTTGTCTCTTAGTTTTGTCCCTTTCTTCATGCAACAAAGATGGTTATCAATGCAGTCTAAGGGAGTAGCCAATAGCCAAGTGAACTCTATAATAATAAGAATAAAAGCAATAAGAGCGGTAAACAAAATGGAAAAACTCATGTGTTGGGCTCTTAATTTTTGTCTCTTAGTTTTGTCCCTTTCTTCATGCAACAAAGATGGTTATCAATGCAGTCTAAGGGAGTAGCCAATAGCCAAGTGAACTCTATAATAATAAGAATAAAAGCAATAAGAGCGGTAAACAAAATGGAAAGACTCATGTGTTGGGCTCTTAATTTTTGTCTCTTAGTTTTGTCCCTTTCTTCATGCAACAAAGATGGTTATCAATCAGGTCTAAGGGAGTAGCCAATAGCCAAGTGAACTCTATAATAATAAGAATAAAAGCAATAAGAGCGGTAAACAAAATTGAAAGACTCATGTGTTGGGCTCTTAATATTTTTCTCTTAGTTTTGTCCCTTTCTTAATGCAACAAAGATGGTTATCAATGCAGTCTAAGGGAGTAGCCAATAGCCAAGTGAACTCTATAATAATAAGAATAAAAGCAATAAGAGCGGTAAACAAAATGGAAAGTCTCATGCGTTGGGCTCTTAATTTTTTTCTCTTAGTTTTGTCCCTTTCTTAATGCAACAAAGATTGTTATCAATGCAGTCTATGGGAGTAGCCAATAGCCAAGTGAACTCTATAATAATAAGAATAAAAGCAATAAGAGCGGTAAACAAAATGGAAAGACTCATGTGTTGGGCTCTTAATTTTTTTCTCTTAGTTTTGTCCCTTTCTTAATGCAACAAAGATGGTTATCAATGCAGTCTAAGGGAGTAGCCAATAGCCAAGTGAACTCTATAATAATAAGAATAAAAGCAATAAGAGCGGTAAACAAAATGGAAAGACTCATGTGTTGGGCTCTTAATTTTTTTCTCTTAGTTTTGTCCCTTTCTTAATGCAACAAAGATGGTTATCAATGCAGTCTAAGGGAGTAGCCAATAGCCAAGTGAACTCTATAATAATAAGAATAATAGCAATAAGAGCGGTAAACAAAATGGAAAGACTCATGTGTTGGGGTCTTAATTTTTTTCTCTTAGTTTTGTCCCTTTCTTAATGCAACAAAGATGGTTATCAATGCAGTCTAAGGGAGTAGCCAATAGACAAGTGAACTCTATAATAATAAGAATAAAAGCAATAAGAGCGGTAAAGAAAATGGAAAGACTCATGTGTTGGGCTCTTAATTTTTTTCTCTTAGTTTTGTCCCTTTCTTAATGCAACAAAGATGGTTATCAATGCAGTCTAAGGGAGTAGCCAATAGCCAAGTGAACTCTATAATAATAAGAATAAAAGCAATAAGAGCGGTAAACAAAATGGAAAGACTCATGTGTTGGGCTCTTAATTTTTTTCTCTTAGTTTTGTCCCTTTCTTAAATTAACAAAGATGGGTATCAATGCAGTCTATGGGAGTAGCCAATAGCCAAGTGAACTCTATAATAATAAGAATAAAAGCAATAAGAGCGGTTTACAAAATGGAAAGACTCATGAGTTGGGCTCTTAATTTTTTTCTCTTAGTTTTGTCCCTTTCTTAATGCAACAAAGATGGTTATCAATGCAGTCTAAGGGAGTAGCCAATAGCCAAGTGAACTCTATAATAATAAGAATAAAAGCAATAAGGACGGTAAACAAAATGGAAGGACTCATGTGTTGGGCTCTTAATTTTTTTCTCTTAGTTTTGTGCCTTTCTTAATGCAACAAAGATGGTTATCAATGCAGTCTAAGGGAGTAGCCAATAGCCAAGTGAACTCTATAATAATAAGAATAAAAGCAATAAGAGCGGTAAACAAAATGGAAAGACTCATGTGTTGGGCTCTTAATTTTTTTCTCTTAGTTTTGTGCCTTTCTTAATGCAACAAAGATGGTTATCAATGCAGTCTAAGGGAGTAGCCAATAGCCAAGTGAACTCTATAATAATAAGAATAAAAGCAATAAGAGCGGTAAACAAAATGGAAAGACTCATGTGTTGGGCTCTTAATTTTTTTCTCTTAGTTTTGTCCCTTTCTTAATGCAACAAAGATGGTTATCAATGCAGTCTAAGGGAGTAGCCAATAGCCACGTGAACTCTATAATAATAAGAATAAAACAATAAGAGCGGTAAACAAAATGGAAAGACTCATGTGTTGGGCCCTTAATATTTTTCTCTTAGTTTTGTCCCTTTCTTTGTTCAACAAAGATGTTTATCAATGCAGTCTAAGGGAGTAGCCAATAGCAAAGTGAACTCTATAATAATAAGAATAAAAGCAATAAGAGCGGTAAACAAAATGGAAAGACTCATGTGTTGGGCCTCTTAATTTTTTTCTCTTAGTTTTGTCCCTTTCTTAATGCAACAAAGATGGTTATCAATGCAGTCTAAGGGAGTAGCCAATAGCCACGTGAACTCTATAATAATAAGAATAAAACAATAAGAGCGGTAAACAAAATGGAAAGACTCATGTGTTGGGCCCTTAATATTTTTCTCTTAGTTTTGTCCCTTTCTTTGTTCAACAAAGATGTTTATCAATGCAGTCTAAGGGAGTAGCCAATAGCAAAGTGAACTCTATAATAATAAGAATAAAAGCAATAAGAGCGGTAAACAAAATGGAAAGACTCATGTGTTGGGCCTCTTAATTTTTTTCTCTTAGTTTTGTCCCTTTCTTAATGCAACAAAGATGGTTATCAATGCAGTCTAAGGGAGTAGCCAATAGCCAAGTGAACTCTATAATAATAACAATAAAAGCAATAAGAGCGGTAAACAAAATGGAAAGACTCATGTGTTGGGCTCTTAATATTTTTTTCTTAGTTTTGTCCCTTTCTTTGTTCAACAAAGAGGGTTATCAATGCAGTCTAAGGGAGTAGCCAATAGCAAAGTGAACTCTATAATAATAAGAATAAAAGCAATAAGAGTGGTAAACAAAATGGAAAGACTCATGTGTTGGTCTCTTGATTTTTTTCTCTTAGTTTTGTCCCTTTCTTAATGCAACAAAGATGGTTATCAATGCAGTCTAAGGGAGTAGCCAATAGCCAAGTGAACTCTATAATAATAAGAATAAAAACAATAAGAGCGGTAAACCAAATGGAAAGACTCATGTGTTGGGCTCTTAATTTTTTTCTCTTAGTTTTGTCCCTTTCTTAATGCAACAAAGATGGTTATCAATGCAGTCTAAGGGTGTAGCCAATAGCCAAGTGAACTCTATAATAATAAGAATAAAAACAATAAGAGCGGTAAACAAAATGGAAAGACTCATGTTTTGGGCTCTTAATTTTTTTCTCTTAGTTTTGTCCCTTTCTTTGTGCAACAAAGATGGTTATCAATGCAGTCTAAGGGAGTAGCCAATCGCCAAATGAACTCTATAATAATAAGAATAAAAGCAATAAGAGCGGTAAACAAAATGGAAAGACTCATGTGTTGGGCTCTTAATTTTTTTCTCTTAGTTTTGTCTCTTTCTTAATGCAACAAAGATGGTTATCAATGCAGTCTAAGGGAGTAGCCAATAGCCACGTGAAATCTATAATAATAAGAATAAAGGCAATAAGAGCGGTAAACAAAATGGAAAGACTCATGTGTTGGGCTCTTAATATTTTTCTCTTAGTTTTGTCCCTTTCTTTGTTCAACAAAGATGGTTATCAATGCAGTCTAAGGGAGTAGCCAATAGCCAAGTGAACTCTATAATAATAAAAATAAAAGCAATAAGAGCGGTAAACAAAATGGAAAGACTCATGTGTTGGGCTCTTAATTTTTTTCTCTTAGTTTTGTCTCTTTCTTAATGCAACAAAGATGGTTATCAATGCAGTCTAAGGGAGTAGCCAATAGCCAAGTGAACTCTATAATAATAAGAATAAAAACAATAAGAGCGGTAAACCAAATGGAAAGACTCATGTGTTGGGCTCTTAATTTTTTTCTCTTAGTTTTGTCCCTTTCTTAATGCAACAAAGATGGTTATCAATGCAGTCTAAGGGAGTAGCCAATAGCCACGTGAAATCTATAATAATAAGAATAAAGGCAATAAGAGCGGTAAACAAAATGGAAAGACTCATGTGTTGGGCTCTTAATATTTTTCTCTTAGTTTTGTCCCTTTCTTTGTTCAACAAAGATGGTTATCCATGCAGTCTAAGGGAGTAGCCAATAGCCAAGTGAACTCTATAATAATAAAAATAAAAACAATAAGAGCGGTAAACCAAATGGAAAGACTCATGTGTTGGGCTCTTAATTTTTTTCTCTTAGTTTTGTCCCTTTCTTAATGCAACAAAGATGGTTATCAATGCAGTCTAAGGGAGTAGCCAATAGCCAAGTGAACTCTATAATAATAAGAATAAATACAATAAGAGCGGTAAACCAAATGGAAAGACTCATGTGTTGGGCTCTTAATATTTTTCTCTTAGTTTTGTCCCTTTCTTAATGCAACAAAGATGGTTATCAATGCAGTCTAAGGGAGTAGCCAATAGCCAAGTGAACTCTATAATAATAAGAATAAAAACAATAAGAGCGGTAAACCAAATGGAAAGACTCATGTGTTGGGCTCTTAATTTTTTTCTCTTAGTTTTGTCCCTTTCTTAATGCAACAAAGATGGTTATCAATGCAGTCTAAGGGAGTAGCCAATAGCCAAGTGAACTCTATAATAATAAGAATAAAAACAATAAGAGCGGTAAACAAAATGGAAAGACTCATGTGTTGGGCTCTTAATTTTTTTCTCTTAGTTTTGTCCCTTTCTTTGTGCAACAAAGATGGTTATCAATGCAGTCTAAGGGAGTAGCCAATAGCCAAGTGAACTCTATAAGAATAAGAATAAAAGCAATAAGAGAGGTAAACAAAATGGAAAGACTCATGTGTTGGGCTCTTAATATTTTTCTTTTAGTTTTGTCCCTTTCTTAATGCAACAAAGTTGGTTATCAATGCAGTCTAAGGGAGTAGCCAATAGCCAAGTGAACTCTATAATAATAAGAATAAAAGCAATAAGAGCGGTAAACAAAATGGAAAGACTCATGTGTTCCGCTCTTAATATTTTCTTTTAGTTTTGTCCCTTTCTTAATGCAACAAAGATGGTTATCAATGCAGTCTAAGGGAGTAGCCAATAGCGAAGTGAACTGTATAATAATAAGAATAAAAACAATAAGAGCGGTAAACAAAATGGAAAGACTCATGTGTTGGGCTCTTAATTTTTTTCTCTTAGTTTTGTCCCTTTCTTAATGCAACAAAGATGGTTATCAATGCAGTCTAAGGGAGTAGCCAATAGCCACGTGAACTCTATAATAATAAGAATAAAAGCAATAAGAGCGGTAAACAAAATGGAAAGACTCATGTGTTGGGCTCTTAATTTTTTTCTCTTAGTTTTGTCCCTTTCTTAATGCAACAATGATGGTTATCAATGAAGTCTATGGGAGTAGCCAATAGCCAAGTGAACTCTATAATAATAAGAATAAAAGCAATAAGAGCGGTAAACAAAATGGAAAGACTCATGTGTTGGGCTCTTAATTTTTTTCTCTTAGTTTTGTCCCTTTCTTAATGCAACAAAGATGGTTATCAATGCAGTCTAAGGGAGTAGCCAATAGCCAAGTGAACTCTATAATAATAAGAATAAAAGCAATAAGAGCGGTAAACAAAATGGAAAGACTCATGTGTTGGGCTCTTAATTTTTTTCTCTTAGTTTTGTCCCTTTCTTAATGCAACAAAGATGATTATCAATGCAGTCTAAGGGAGTAGCCAATAGCCAAGTGAACTCTATAATAATAAGAATAAAAGCAATAAGAGCGGTAAACAAAATGGAAAGACTCGAGTGTTGGGCTCTTAATTTTTTTCTCTTAGTTTTGTCCCTTTCTTAATGCAACAAAGATGGTTATCAATGCAGTCTAAGGGAGTAGCCAGTAGCCAAGTGAACTCTATAATAATAAGAATAAAAGCAATAAGAGCGGTAAACAAAATGGAAAGACTCATGTGTTGGGCTCTTAATTTTTTTCTCTTAGTTTTGTTCCTTTCTTAATGCAACAAAGATGGTTTTCAATGCAGTCTAAGGGAGTAGCCAATAGCCAAGTGAACTCTATAATAATAAGAATAAAAGCAATAAGAGCGGTAAACAAAATGGAAAGACTCATGTGTTGGGCTCTTAATTTTTTTCTCTTAGTTTTGTCCCTTTCTTAATGCAACAAAGATGGTTATCAATGCAGTCTAAGGGAGTAGCCAGTAGCCAAGTGAACTCTATAATAATAAGAATAAAAGCAATAAGAACGGTAAACAAAATGGAAAGTCTCATGCGTTGGGCTCTTAATTTTTTTCTCTTAGTTTTGTCCCTTTCTTCATGCAACAAAGATTGTTATCAATGCAGTCTATGGGAGTAGCCAATAGCCAAGTGAACTCTATAATAATAAGAATAAAAGCAATAAGAGCGGTAAACAAAATGGAAAGACTCATGTGTTGGGCTCTTAATTTTTTTCTCTTAGTTTTGTCCCTTTCTTAATGCAACAAAGATGGTTATCAAAGCCGTCTAAGGGAGTAGCCAATAGCCAAGTGAACTCTATAATAATAAGAATAAAAGCAATAAGAGCGGTAAACAAAATGGATAGACTCATGTGTTGGGCTCTTAATTTTTTTCTCTTAGTTTTGTCTCTTTCTTCATGCAACAAAGATGGTTATCAATGCAGTCTAAGGGAGTAGCCAATAGCCAAGTGAACTCTATAATAATAAGAATAAAAGAAATAATAGCGGTAAACAAAATGGAAAGACTCATGTGTTGGGCTCTTAATTTTTTTCTCTTAGTTTTGTCCCTTTCTTCATGCAACAAAGATGGTTATCAAAGCAGTCTAAGGGAGTAGCCAATAGCCAAGTGAACTCTATAATAATAAGAATAAAAGCAATAAGAGCGGTAAACAAAATGGAAAGACTCATGTGTTGGGCTCTTAATTTTTTTCTCTTAGTTTTGTCCCTTTCTTTGTGCAACAAAGATGGTTATCAATGCAGTCTAAGGGAGTAGCCAATAGCCAAGTGAACTCTATAATAATAAGAATAAAAGCAATGAGAGCGGTAAACAAAATGGAAAGACTCATGCGTTGGGCTCTTAATTTTTTTCTCTTAGTTTTGTCCCTTTCTTAATGCAACAAAGATTGTTATCAATGCAGTCTAAGGGAGTAGCCAATAGCCAAGTGAACTCTATAATAATAAGAATAAAAGCAATAAGAACGGTAAACAAAATGGAAAGACTCATGTGTTGGGCTCTTAATTTTTTTCTCTTAGTTTTGTCCCTTTCTTAATGCAACAAAGATGGGTATCAATGCAGTCTATGGGAGTAGCCAATAGCCAAGTGAA
Source organism: Acanthosepion esculentum (assembly GCA_964036315.1). Classification (NCBI taxonomy): domain Eukaryota; kingdom Metazoa; phylum Mollusca; class Cephalopoda; order Sepiida; family Sepiidae; genus Acanthosepion; species Acanthosepion esculentum. The sequence continues at coordinate 142,447,799 of OZ038478.1, read as the reverse complement.
CTCTATAATAATAAGAATAAAAGCAATAAGAGCGGTAAACAAAATGGAAAGACTCATGTGTTGGGCTCTTAATTTTTTTCTCTTAGTTTTGTCCCTTTCTTAATGCAACAAAGATGGTTATCAATGCAGTCTAAGGGAGTAGCCAATAGCCAAGTGAACTCTATAATAATAAGAATAAAAGCAATAAGAGCGGTAAACAAAATGGAAAGACTCATGTGTTGGGCTCTTAATTATTTACTCTTAGTTTTGTCCCTTTCTTAATGCAACAAAGATGGTTATCAATGCAGTCTAAGGGAGTAGCCAATAGCCAAGTGAACTCTATAATAATAAGAATAAAAGCAATAAGAACGGTAAACAAAATGGAAAGTCTCATGCGTTGGGCTCTTAATTTATTTCTCTTAGTTTTGTCCCTTTCTTCATGCAACAAAGATTGTTATCAATGCAGTCTATGGGAGTAGCCAATAGCCAAGTGAACTCTATAATAATAAGAATAAAAGCAATAAGAGCGGTAAACAAAATGGAAAGACTCATGTGTTGGGCTCTTAATTTTTTCTCTTAGTTTTGTCCCTTTCTTAATGCAACAAAGATGGTTATCAAAGCCGTCTAAGGGAGTAGCCAATAGCCAAGTGAACTCTATAATAATAAGAATAAAAGCAATAATAGCGGTAAACAAAATGGAAAGACTCATGTGTTGGGCTCTTAATTTTTTTCTCTTAGTTTTGTCCCTTTCTTCATGCAACAAAGATGGTTATCAATGCAGTCTAAGGGAGTAGCCAATAGCCAAGTGAACTCTATAATAATAAGAATAAAAGCAATAATAGCGGTAAACAAAATGGAAAGACTCATGTGTTGGGCTCTTAATTTTTTTCTCTTAGTTTTGTCCCTTTCTTCATGCAACAAAGATGGTTATCAAAGCAGTCTAAGGGAGTAGCCAATAGCCAAGTGAACTCTATAATAATAAGAATAAAAGCAATAAGAGCGGTAAACAAAATGGAAAGACTCATGTGTTGGGCTCTTAATTTTTTTCTCTTAGTTTTGTCCCTTTCGTTGTGCAACAAAGATGGTTATCAATGCAGTCTAAGGGAGTAGCCAATAGCCAAGTGAACTCTATAATAATAAGAATAAAAGCAATGAGAGCGGTAAACAAAATGGAAAGACTCATGCGTTGGGCTCTTAATTTTTTTCTCTTAGTTTTGTCCCTTTCTTAATGCAACAAAGATGGTTATCAATGCAGTCTAAGGGAGTAGCCAATAGCCAAGTGAACTCTATAATAATAAGAATAAAAGCAATAAGAGCGGTAAACAAAATGGAAAGACTCATGTGTTGGGCTCTTAATTTTTTTCTCTTAGTTTTGTCCCTTTCTTAATGCAACAAAGATGGTTATCAATGCAGTCTAAGGGAGTAGCCAATAGCCAAGTGAACTCTATAATAATAAGAATAAAAGCAATAAGAGCGGTAAACAAAATGGAAAGACTCATGTGTTGGGCTCTTAATTATTTACTCTTAGTTTTGTCCCTTTCTTAATGCAACAAAGATGGTTATCAATGCAGTCTAAGGGAGTAGCCAATAGCCAAGTGAACTCTATAATAATAAGAATAAAAGCAATAAGAACGGTAAACAAAATGGAAAGTCTCATGCGTTGGGCTCTTAATTTATTTCTCTTAGTTTTGTCCCTTTCTTCATGCAACAAAGATTGTTATCAATGCAGTCTATGGGAGTAGCCAATAGCCAAGTGAACTCTATAATAATAAGAATAAAAGCAATAAGAGCGGTAAACAAAATGGAAAGACTCATGTGTTGGGCTCTTAATTTTTTCTCTTAGTTTTGTCCCTTTCTTAATGCAACAAAGATGGTTATCAAAGCCGTCTAAGGGAGTAGCCAATAGCCAAGTGAACTCTATAATAATAAGAATAAAAGCAATAATAGCGGTAAACAAAATGGAAAGACTCATGTGTTGGGCTCTTAATTTTTTTCTCTTAGTTTTGTCCCTTTCTTCATGCAACAAAGATGGTTATCAATGCAGTCTAAGGGAGTAGCCAATAGCCAAGTGAACTCTATAATAATAAGAATAAAAGCAATAATAGCGGTAAACAAAATGGAAAGACTCATGTGTTGGGCTCTTAATTTTTTTCTCTTAGTTTTGTCCCTTTCTTCATGCAACAAAGATGGTTATCAAAGCAGTCTAAGGGAGTAGCCAATAGCCAAGTGAACTCTATAATAATAAGAATAAAAGCAATAAGAGCGGTAAACAAAATGGAAAGACTCATGTGTTGGGCTCTTAATTTTTTTCTCTTAGTTTTGTCCCTTTCGTTGTGCAACAAAGATGGTTATCAATGCAGTCTAAGGGAGTAGCCAATAGCCAAGTGAACTCTATAATAATAAGAATAAAAGCAATGAGAGCGGTAAACAAAATGGAAAGACTCATGCGTTGGGCTCTTAATTTTTTTCTCTTAGTTTTGTCCCTTTCTTAATGCAACAAAGATTGTTATCAATGCAGTCTAAGGGAGTAGCCAATAGCCAAGTGAACTCTATAATAATAAGAATAAAAGCAATAAGAACGGTAAACAAAATGGAAAGACTCATGTGTTGGGCTCTTAATTTTTTTCTCTTAGTTTTGTCCCTTTCTTAATGCAACAAAGATGGGTATCAATGCAGTCTATGGGAGTAGCCAATAGCCAAGTGAACTCTATAATAATAAGAATAAAAGCAATAAGAGCGGTAAACAAAATGGAAAAACTCATGTGTTGGGCTCTTAATTTTTTTCTCTTAGTTTTGTCCCTTTCTTAATGCAACAAAGATGGTTATCAATGCAGTCTAAGGGAGTAGCCAATAGCCAAGTGAACTCTATAATAATAAGAATAAAAGCAATAAGGACGGTAAACAAAATGGAAAGACTCATGTGTTGGGCTCTTAATTTTTTCTCTTAGTTTTGTCCCTTTCTTAATGCAACAAAGATGGTTATCAATGCAGTCTAAGGGAGTAGCCAATAGCCAAGTGAACTCTATAATAATAAGAATAAAAGCAATAAGAGCGGTAAACAAAATGGAAAAACTCATGCGTTGGGCTCTTAATTTTTTTCTCTTAGTTTTGTCCCTTTCTTAATGCAACAAAGATTGTTATCAATGCAGTCTAAGGTAGTAGCCAATAGCCAAGTGAACTCTATAATAATAAGAATAAAAGCAATAAGAGCGGTAAACAAAATGGAAAGACTCATGTGTTGGGCTCTTAATTTTTTTCTCTTAGTTTTGTCCCTTTCTTAATGCAACAAAGATGGTTATCAATGCAGTCTAAGGGAGTAGCCAATAGCCACGTGAACTCTATAATAATAAGAATAAAAGCAATAAGAGCGGTAAACAAAATGGAAAGACTCATGTGTTGGGCTCTTAATTTTTTTCTCTTAGTTTTGTCCCTTTCTTAATGCAACAAAGATGGTTATCAATGCAGTCTAAGGGAGTAGACAATAGCCGAGTGAACTCTATAATAATAAGAATAAAAGCAATAAGAGCGGTAAACAAAATGGAAAGACTCATGTGTTGGGCTCTTAATTTTCTTCTCTTAGTTTTGTCCCTTTCTTAATGCAACAAAGAATGTTATCAATGCAGTCTAAGGGAGTAGCCAATAGCCAAGTGAACTCTATAATAATAAGAATAAAAGCAATAAGAGCGGTAAACAAAATGGAAAGACTCATGTGTTGGGCTCTTAATTTTTTTCTCTTAGTTTTGTCCCTTTCTTAGTGCAACAAAGATGGTTATCAATGCAGTCTAAGGGAGTAGCCAATAGCCAAGAGAACTCTATAATAATAAGACTAAAAGCAATAAGAGCGGTAAACAAAATGGAAAGAATCATGTGTTGGGCTCTTAATTTTTTTCTCTTAGTTTTGTCCCTTTCTTAATGCAACAATGATGGTTATCAATGCAGTCTAAGGGAGTAGCCAATAGCCAAGTGAACTCTATAATAATAAGAATAAAAGCAATAAGAGCGGTAAACAAAATGGAAAGACTCATGTGTTGGGCTCTTAATTTTTTTCTCTTAGTTTTGTCCCTTTCTTAATGCAACAAAGATGGATATCAATGCAGTCTAAGGGAGTAGCCAATAGCCACGTGAACTCTATAATAATAAGAATAAAAGCAATAAGAGCGGTTTACAAAATGGAAAGACTCATGTGTTGGGCTCTTAATTTTTTTCTCTTAGTTTTGTCCTTTTCTTAATGCAACAAAGATGGTTATCAATGCAGTCTAAGGGAGTAGCCAATAGCCAAGTGAACTCTATAATAATAAGAATAAAAGCAATAAGGACGGTAAACAAAATGTAAAGACTCATGTGTTGGGCTCTTAATTTTTTCTCTTAGTTTTGTCCCTTTCTTAATGCAACAAAGATGGTTATCAATGCAGTCTAAGGGAGTAGCCAATAGCCAAGTAAACTCTATAATAATAAGATTAAAAGCAATAAGAGCGGTAAACAAAATGGAAAGACTCATGTGTTGGGCTCTTAATTTTTTTCTCTTAGTTTTGTCCCTTTCTTAATGCAACAAAGATGGTTATCAATGCAGTCTAAGGGAGTAGCCAATAGCCAAGTGAACTCTATAATAATAAGAATAAAAGCAATAAGAGCGGTAAACAAAATGGAAAGACTCATGTGTTCGGGTCTTAATTTTTTTCTCTTAGTTTTGTCCCTTTCTTAATGCAATAAAGATGGTTATCAATGCAGTCTAAGGGAGTAGCCAATAGCCACGTGAACTCTATAATAATAAGAATAAAAGCAATAAGAGCGGTAAACAAAATGGAAAGACTCATGCGTTGGGCTCTTAATTTTTTTCTCTTAGTTTTGTCCCTTTCTTAATGCAACAAAGATGGTTATCAATGTAGTCTAAGGGAGTAGCCAATAGCCATGTGAACTCTATAATAATAAGAATAAAAGCAATAAGAGCGGTAAACAAAATGGAAAGACTCATGTGTTGGGCTCTTAATTTTTTTCTCTTAGTTTTGTCCCTTTCTTAATGCAACAAAGATGGTTATCATTGCAGTCTAAGGGAGTTGCCAATAGCCAAGTGAGCTCTATAATAATAAGAATAAAAGCAATAAGAGCGGTAAACAAAATCGAAAGACTCATGTGTTGGGCTCTTAATTTTTTTCTCTTAGTTTTGTCCCTTTCTTAATGCAATAAAGATGGTTATCAATGCAGTCTAAGGGAGTAGCCAATAGCCACGTGAACTCTATAATAATAAGAATAAAAGCAATAAGAGCGGTAAACAAAATGGAAAGACTCATGCGTTGGGCTCTTAATTTTTTTCTCTTAGTTTTGTCCCTTTCTTAATGCAATAAAGATGGTTATCAATGCAGTCTAAGGGAGTAGCCAATAGCCACGTGAACTCTATAATAATAAGAATAAAAGCAATAAGAGCGGTAAACAAAATGGAAAGACTCATGTGTTGGGCTCTTAATTTTTTTCTCTTAGTTTTGTCCCTTTCTTCATGCAACAAAGATGGTTATCAATGCAGTCTAAGGGAGTAGCCAATAGCCAAGTGAACTCTATAATAATAAGAATAAAAGCAATAAGAGCTGTAAACAAAATGGAAAGACTCATGTGTTGGGCTCTTAATTTTTTTCTCTTAGTTTTGTCCCTTTCTTTGTGCAACAAAGATGGTTATCAATGCAGTCTAAAGGAGTAGCCAATAGCCAAGTGAACTGTATAATAATAAGAATAAAAGCAATAAGAGCTGTAAACAAAATGGAAAGACTAATGTGTTGGGCTCTTAATATTTTTCTCTTAGTTTTGTCCCTTTCTTTGTTCAACAAAGATGGTTATAATGCAGTCTAAGGGAGTAGCCAATAGCCAAGTGAACTCTATAATAATAAGAATAAAAGCAATAAGAGCGGTAAACAAAATGGAAAGACTCATGTGTTGGGCTCTTAATTTTTTTCTCTTAGTTTTGTCCCTTTCTTAATGCAACAAAGATGGTTATCAATGCAGTCTAAGTGAGTAGCCAATAGCCGAGTGAACTCTATAATAATAAGAATAATAGCAATAAGAGCGGTAAACAAAATGGAAAGACTCATGTGTTGGGGTCTTAATTTTTTTCTCTTAGTTTTGTCCCTTTCTTAGTGCAACAAAGATGGTTATCAATGCAGTCTAAGGGAGTAGCCAATAGCCAAGTGAACTCTATAATAATAAGAATAAAAGCAATAAGAGCGGTAAACAAAATGGAAAGACTCATGCGTTGGACTCTTAATTTTTTTCTCTTAGTTTTGTCCCTTTCTTAATGCAACAAAGATTGTTATCAATGCAGTCTAAGGGAGTAGCCAATAGCCAAGTGAACTCTATAATAATAAGAATAAAAGCAATAAGAGCGGTAAACAAAATGGAAAGACTCATGTGTTGGGCTCTTAATTTTTTTCTCTTAGTTTTGTCCCTTTCTTAATGCAACAAAGATGGTTATAATGCAGTCTAAGGGAGTAGCCAATAGCCAAGTGAACTCTATAATAATAAGAATAAAAGCAATAAGAGCGGTAAACAAAATGGAAAGACTCATGTGTTGGGCTCTTAATTTTTTTCTCTTAGTTTTGTCCCTTTCTTTGTGCAACAAAGATGGTTATCAATGCAGTCAAAAGGAGTAGCCAATAGCCAAGTGAACTGTATAATAATAAGAATAAAAGCAATAAGAGCTGTAAACAAAATGGAAAGACTCATGTGTTGGGGTCTTAATTTTTTCTCTTAGTTTTGTCCCTTTCTTAATGCAACAAAGATGGTTATCAATGCAGTCTAAGGGAGTAGCCAATAGCCAAGTGAACTCTATAATAATAAGAATAAAAGCAATAAGAGCGGTAAATAAAATGGAAAAACTCATGTGTTGGGCTCTTAATTTTTTTCTCTTAGTTTTGTCCCTTTCTTAATGCAACAATGATGGTTATCAATGAAGTCTAAGGGAGTAGCCAATAGCCAAGAGAACTCTATAATAATAAGAATAAAAGCAATAAGAGCGGTAAACAAAATGGAAAGACTCATGCGTTGGACTCTTAATTTTTTTCTCTTAGTTTTGTCCCTTTCTTAATGCAACAAAGATTGTTATCAATGCAGTCTAAGGGAGTAGCCAATAGCCAAGTGAACTCTATAATAATAAGAATAAAAGCAATAAGAGCGGTAAACAAAATGGAAAGACTCATGTGTTGGGCTCTTAATTTTTTTCTCTTAGTTTTGTCCCTTTCTTAGTGCAAAAAAGATGGTTATAATGCAGTCTAAGGGAGTAGCCAATAGCCAAGTGAACTCTATAATAATAAGAATAAAAGCAATAAGAGCGGTAAACAAAATGGAAAGACTCATGTGTTGGGCTCTTAATTTTTGTCTCTTAGTTTTGTCCCTTTCTTAATGCAACAAAGATGGTTATCAATGCAGTCTAAGGGAGTAGCCAATAGCCAAGTGAACTCTATAATAATAAGAATAATAGCAATAAGAGCGGTAAACAAAATGGAAAGACTCATGTGTTGGGCTCTTAATTTTTGTCTCTTAGTTTTGTCCCTTTCTTAATGCAACAATGATGGTTATCAATGCAGTCTATGGGAGTAGCCAATAGCCAAGTGAACTCTATAATAATAAGAATAATAGCAATAAGAGCGGTAAACAAAATTGAAAAACTCATGTGTTGGGCTCTTAATTTTTTTCTCTTAGTTTTGTCCCTTTCTTAATGCAACAAAGATGGTTATCAATGCAGTCTAAGGGAGTAGCCAATAGCCAAGTGAACTCTATAATAATAAGAATAAAAGCAATAAGAGCGGTAAACAAAATGGAAAGACTCATGTGTTGGGCTCTTAATATTTTTCTCTTAGTTTTGTCCCTTTCTTTGTTCAACAAAGATGGTTATAATGCAGTCTAAGGGAGTAGCCAATAGCCAAGTGAACTCTATAATAATAAGAATAAAAGCAATAAGAGCGGTAAACAAAATGGAAAGACTCATGTGTTGGGCTCTTAATTTTTTTCTCTTAGTTTTGTCCCTTTCTTAATGCAACAAAGATGGTTATCAATGCAGTCTAAGTGAGTAGCCAATAGCCGAGTGAACTCTATAATAATAAGAATAATAGCAATAAGAGCGGTAAACAAAATGGAAAGACTCATGTGTTGGGGTCTTAATTTTTTTCTCTTAGTTTTGTCCCTTTCTTAGTGCAACAAAGATGGTTATCAATGCAGTCTAAGGGAGTAGCCAATAGCCAAGTGAACTCTATAATAATAAGAATAAAAGCAATAAGAGCGGTAAACAAAATGGAAAGACTCATGTGTTGGGCTCTTAATTTTTTTCTCTTAGTTTTGTCCCTTTCTTAGTGCAAAAAAGATGGTTATAATGCAGTCTAAGGGAGTAGCCAATAGCCAAGTGAACTCTATAATAATAAGAATAAAAGCAATAAGAGCGGTAAAAAAAATGGAAAGACTCATGTGTTGGGCTCTTAATTTTTGTCTCTTAGTTTTGTCCCTTTCTTAATGCAACAAAGATGGTTATCAATGCAGTCTAAGGGAGTAGCCAATAGCCAAGTGAACTCTATAATAATAAGAATAATAGCAATAAGAGCGGTAAACAAAATGGAAAGACTCATGTGTTGGGCTCTTAATTTTTGTCTCTTAGTTTTGTCCCTTTCTTAATGCAACAATGATGGTTATCAATGCAGTCTATGGGAGTAGCCAATAGCCAAGTGAACTCTATAATAATAAGAATAATAGCAATAAGAGCGGTAAACAAAATTGAAAAACTCATGTGTTGGGCTCTTAATTTTTTTCTCTTAGTTTTGTCCCTTTCTTAATGCAACAAAGATGGTTATCAATGCAGTCTAAGGGAGTAGCCAATAGCCAAGTGAACTCTATAATAATAAGAATAAAAGCAATAAGAGCGGTAAACAAAATGGAAAGACTCATGTGTTGGGCTCTTAATATTTTTCTCTTAGTTTTGTCCCTTTCTTTGTTCAACAAAGATGGTTATAATGCAGTCTAAGGGAGTAGCCAATAGCCAAGTGAACTCTATAATAATAAGAATAAAAGCAATAAGAGCGGTAAACAAAATGGAAAGACTCATGTGTTGGGCTCTTAATTTTTTTCTCTTAGTTTTGTCCCTTTCTTAATGCAACAAAGATGGTTATCAATGCAGTCTAAGTGAGTAGCCAATAGCCGAGTGAACTCTATAATAATAAGAATAATAGCAATAAGAGCGGTAAACAAAATGGAAAGACTCATGTGTTGGGGTCTTAATTTTTTTCTCTTAGTTTTGTCCCTTTCTTAGTGCAACAAAGATGGTTATCAATGCAGTCTAAGGGAGTAGCCAATAGCCAAGTGAACTCTATAATAATAAGAATAAAAGCAATAAGAGCGGTAAACAAAATGGAAAGACTCATGCGTTGGACTCTTAATTTTTTTCTCTTAGTTTTGTCCCTTTCTTAATGCAACAAAGATTGTTATCAATGCAGTCTAAGGGAGTAGCCAATAGCCAAGTGAACTCTATAATAATAAGAATAAAAGCAATAAGAGCGGTAAACAAAATGGAAAGACTCATGTGTTGGGCTCTTAATTTTTTTCTCTTAGTTTTGTCCCTTTCTTAATGCAACAAAGATGGTTATAATGCAGTCTAAGGGAGTAGCCAATAGCCAAGTGAACTCTATAATAATAAGAATAAAAGCAATAAGAGCGGTAAACAAAATGGAAAGACTCATGTGTTGGGCTCTTAATTTTTTTCTCTTAGTTTTGTCCCTTTCTTTGTGCAACAAAGATGGTTATCAATGCAGTCAAAAGGAGTAGCCAATAGCCAAGTGAACTGTATAATAATAAGAATAAAAGCAATAAGAGCTGTAAACAAAATGGAAAGACTCATGTGTTGGGGTCTTAATTTTTTCTCTTAGTTTTGTCCCTTTCTTAATGCAACAAAGATGGTTATCAATGCAGTCTAAGGGAGTAGCCAATAGCCAAGTGAACTCTATAATAATAAGAATAAAAGCAATAAGAGCGGTAAATAAAATGGAAAAACTCATGTGTTGGGCTCTTAATTTTTTTCTCTTAGTTTTGTCCCTTTCTTAATGCAACAATGATGGTTATCAATGAAGTCTAAGGGAGTAGCCAATAGCCAAGTGAACTCTATAATAATAAGAATAAAAGCAATAAGAGCGGTAAACAAAATTGAAAAACTCATGTGTTGGGCTCTTAATTTTTTTCTCTTAGTTTTGTCCCTTTCTTAATGCAACAATGATGGTTATCAATGCAGTCTAAGGGAGTAGCCAATAGCCAAGTGAACTCTATAATAATAAGAATAAAAGCAATAAGAGCGGTAAACAAAATGGAAAGACTCATGCGTTGGGCTCTTAATTTTATTCTCTTAGTTTTGTCCCTTTCTTAATGCAACAAAGATTGTTATCAATGCAGTCTAAGGGAGTAGCCAATAGCCAAGTGAACTCTACAATAATAAGAATAATAGCAATAAGAGCGGTAAACAAAATGGAAAGACTCATGTGTTGGGCTCTTAATTTTTTTCTCTTAGTTTTGTCCCTTTCTTAATGCAACAAAGATGGTTATAATGCAGTCTAAGGGAGTAGCCAATAGCCAAGTGAACTCTATAATAATAAGAATAAAAGCAATAAGAGCGGTAAACAAAATGGAAAGACTCATGTGTTGGGCTCTTAATTTTTGTCTCTTAGTTTTGTCCCTTTCTTCATGCAACAAAGATGGTTATCAATGCAGTCTAAGGGAGTAGCCAATAGCCAAGTGAACTCTATAATAATAAGAATAAAAGCAATAAGAGTGGTAAACAAAATGGAAAGACTCATGTGTTGGGCTCTTAATTTTTGTCTCTTAGTTTTGTCCCTTTCTTCATGCAACAAAGATGGTTATCAATGCAGTCTAAGGGAGTAGCCAATAGCCAAGTGAACTCTATAATAATAAGAATAAAAGCAATAAGAGCGGTAAACAAAATGGAAAGACTCATGTGTTGGGCTCTTAATTTTTGTCTCTTAGTTTTGTCCCTTTCTTCATGCAACAAAGATGGTTATCAATGCAGTCTAAGGGAGTAGCCAATAGCCAAGTGAACTCTATAATAATAAGAATAAAAGCAATAAGAGCGGTAAACAAAATGGAAAGACTCATGTGTTGGGCTCTTAATTTTTGTCTCTTAGTTTTGTCCCTTTCTTCATGCAACAAAGATGGTTATCAATGCAGTCTAAGGGAGTAGCCAATAGCCAAGTGAACTCTATAATAATAAGAATAAAAGCAATAAGAGCGGTAAACAAAATGGAAAGACTCATGTGTTGGGCTCTTAATTTTTGTCTCTTAGTTTTGTCCCTTTCTTCATGCAACAAAGATGGTTATCAATGCAGTCTAAGGGAGTAGCCAATAGCCAAGTGAACTCTATAATAATAAGAATAAAAGCAATAAGAGTGGTAAACAAAATGGAAAGACTCATGTGTTGGGCTCTTAATTTTTGTCTCTTAGTTTTGTCCCTTTCTTCATGCAACAAAGATGGTTATCAATGCAGTCTAAGGGAGTAGCCAATAGCCAAGTGAACTCTATAATAATAAGAATAAAAGCAATAAGAGCGGTAAACAAATTGGAAAGACTCATGTGTTGGGCTCTTAATTTTTTTCTCTTAGTTTTGTCCCTTTCTTAATGCAACAAAGATGGTTATCAATGCAGTCTAAGGGAGTAGCCAATAGCCAAGTGAACTCTATAATAATAAGAATAAAAGCAATAAGAGCGGTAAACAATATGGAAAGACTCATGTGTTGGGCTCTTAATTTTTTTCTCTTAGTTTTGTCCCTTTCTTAATGCAACAAAGATGGTTATCAATGCAGTCTAAGGGAGTAGCCAATAGCCAAGTGAACTCTATAATAATAAGAATAAAAGCAATAAGAGCTGTAAACAAAATGGAAAGACTCATGTGTTGGGCTCTTAATTTTTGTCTCTTAGTTTTGTCCCTTTCTTCATGCAACAAAGATGGTTATCAATGCAGTCTAAGGGAGTAGCCAATAGCCACGTGAACTCTATAATAATAAGAATAAAAGCAATAAGAGCGGTAAACAAAATGGAAAGACTCATGTGTTGGGCTCTTAATTTTTTTCCCTTAGTTTTGTCCCTTTCTTAATGCAACAAAGATGGTTATCAATGCAGTCTAAGGGAGTAGCCAATAGCCAAGTGAACTCTATAATAATAAGAATAAAAGCAATAAGGACGGTAAACAAAATGTAAAGACTCATGTGTTGGGCTCTTAATTTTTTCTCTTAGTTTTGTCCCTTTCTTAATGCAACAAAGATGGTTATCAATGCAGTCTAAGGGAGTAGCCAATAGCCAAGTGAACTCTATAATAAGAATAAAAGCAATAAGAGCGGTAAACAAAATGGAAAGACTCATGTGTTGGGCTCTTAATTTTTTTCTCTTAGTTTTGTCCCTTTCTTAATGCAACAAAGATGGTTATCAATGCAGTCTAAGGGAGTAGCCAATAGCCAAGTGAACTCTATAATAATAAGAATAAAAGCAATAAGAGCGGTAAACAAAATGGAAAGACTCATGCGTTGGGCTCTTAATTTTTTTCTCTTAGTTTTGTCCCTTTCTTCATGCAACAAAGATGGTTATCAATGCAGTCTAAGGGAGTAGCCAATAGCCAAGTGAACTCTATAATAATAAGAATAAAAGCAAAAAGAGCGGTAAACAAAATGGAAAAACTCATGTGTTGGGCTCTTAATTTTTTTCTCTTAGTTTTGTCCCTTTCTTAATGCAACAAAGATTGTTATCAATGCAGTCTAAGGGAGTAGCCAATAGCCAAGTGAACTCTATAATAATAAGAATAAAAGCAATAAGAGCGGTAAACAAAATGGAAAGTCTCATGCGTTGGGCTCTTAATTTTTTTCTCTTAGTTTTGTCCCTTTCTTAATTCAACAAAGATGGTTATCAATGCAGTCTAAGGGAGTAGCCAATAGCCAAGTGAACTCTATAATAATAAGAATAAAAGCAATAAGAGCGGTAAACAAAATGGAAAGACTCATGTGTTGGGCTCTTAATTTTTTTCTCTTAGTTTTGTCCCTTTCTTCATGCAACAAAGATGGTTATCAATGCAGTCTAAGGGAGTAGCCAATAGCCAAGTGAACTCTATAATAATAAGAATAAAAGCAATAAGAGCTGTAAACAAAATGGAAAGGCTCATGTGTTGGGCTCTTAATTTTTTTCTCTTAGTTTTGTCCCTTTCTTTGTGCAACAAAGATGGTTATCAATGCAGTCTAAAGGAGTAGCCAATAGCCAAGTGAACTGTATAATAATAAGAATAAAAGCAATAAGAGCTGTAAACAAAATGGAAAGACTCATGTGTTGGGCTCTTAATATTTTTCTCTTAGTTTTGTCCCTTTCTTTGTTCAACAAAGATGGTTATAATGCAGTCTAAGGGAGTAGCCAATAGCCAAGTGAACTCTATAATAATAAGAATAAAAGCAATAAGAGCGGTAAACAAAATGGAAAGACTCATGTGTTGGGCTCTTAATTTTTTTCTCTTAGTTTTGTCCCATTCTTAATGCAACAAAGATGGTTATCAATGCAGTCTAAGTGAGTAGCCAATAGCCGAGTGAACTCTATAATAATAAGAATAATAGCAATAAGAGCGGTAAACAAAATGGAAAGACTCATGTGTTGGGGTCTTAATTTTTTTCTCTTAGTTTTGTCCCTTTCTTAGTGCAACAAAGATGGTTATCAATGCAGTCTAAGGGAGTAGCCAATAGCCAAGTGAACTCTATAATAATAAGAATAAAAGCAATAAGAGCGGTAAACAAAATGGAAAGACTCATGCGTTGGACTCTTAATTTTTTTCTCTTAGTTTTGTCCCTTTCTTAATGCAACAAAGATTGTTATCAATGCAGTCTAAGGGAGTAGCCAATAGCCAAGTGAACTCTATAATAATAAGAATAAAAGCAATAAGAGCGGTAAACAAAATGGAAAGACTCATGTGTTGGGCTCTTAATTTTTTTCTCTTAGTTTTGTCCCTTTCTTAATGCAACAAAGATGGTTATAATGCAGTCTAAGGGAGTAGCCAATAGCCAAGTGAACTCTATAATAATAAGAATAAAAGCAATAAGAGTGGTAAACAAAATGGAAAGACTCATGTGTTGGGCTCTTAATTTTTGTCTCTTAGTTTTCTCCCTTTCTTAATGCAACAAAGATGGTTATCAATGCAGTCTAAGGGAGTAACCAATAGCCAAGTGAACTCTATAATAATAAGAATAAAAGCAATAAGAGCGGTAAACAAAATGGAAAGACTCATGTGTTGGGCTCTTAATTTTTGTCTCTTAGTTTTGTCCCTTTCTTCATGCAACAAAGATGGTTATCAATGCAGTCTAAAGGAGTAGCCAATAGCCAAGTGAACTCTATAATAATAAGAATAAAAGCAATAAGAGTGGTAAACAAAATGGAAAGACTCATGTGTTGGGCTCTTAATTTTTGTCACTTAGTTTTGTCCCTTTCTTCATGCAACAAAGATGGTTATCAATGCAGTCTAAGGGAGTAGCCAATAGCCAAGTGAACTCTATAATAATAAGAATAAAAGCAAAAAGGACGGTAAACAAAATGGAAAGACTCATGTGTTGGGCTCTTAATTTTTTCTCTTAGTTTTGTCCCATTCTTAGTGCAACAAAGATGGTTATCAATGCAGTCTAAGGGAGTAGCCAATAGCCAAGTGAACTCTATAATAATAAGAATAAAAGCAATAAGGACGGTAAACAAAATGGAAAGACTCATGTGTTGGGCTCTTAATTTTTCTCTTAGTTTTGTCCCATTCTTTGTGCAACAAAGATGGTTATCAATGCAGTCTAAGGGAGTAGCCAATAGCCAAGTGAACTCTATAATAATAAGAATAAAAGCAATAAGGACGGTAAACAAAATGGAAAGACTCATGTGTTGGGCTCTTAATTTTTTCTCTTAGTTTTGTCCCATTCTTAGTGCAACAAAGATGGTTATCAATGCAGTCTAAGGGAGTAGCCAATAGCCAAGTGAACTCTATAATAATAAGAATAAAAGCAATAAGGACGGTAAACAAAATGGAAAGACTCATGTGTTGGGCTCTTAATTTTTCTCTTAGTTTTGTCCCATTCTTTGTGCAACAAAGATGGTTATCAATGCAGTCTAAGGGAGTAGCCAATAGCCAAGTGAACTCTATAATAATAAGAATAAAAGCAATAAGGACGGTAAACAAAATGGAAAGACTCATGTGTTGGGCTCTTAATTTTTTCTCTTAGTTTTGTCCCATTCTTAGTGCAACAAAGATGGTTATCAATGCAGTCTAAGGGAGTAGCCAATAGCCAAGTGAACTCTATAATAATAAGAATAAAAGCAATAAGAGCGGTAAACAAAATGGAAAGACTCATGTGTTGGGCTCTTAATTTTTTTCTCTTAGTTTTGTCCCTTTCTTCATGCAACAAAGATTGTTATCAATGCAGTCTAAAGGAGTAGCCAATAGCCAAGTGAACTCTATAATAATAAGAATAAAAGCAATAAGAGTGGTAAACAAAATGGAAAGACTCATGTGTTGGGCTCTTAATTTTTGTCTCTTAGTTTTGTCCCTTTCTTAATGCAACAAAGATGGTTATCAATGCAGTCTAAGGGAGTAGCCAATAGCCAAGTGAACTCTATAATAAGAATAAAAGCAATAAGAGCGGTAAACAAAAGGGAAAGACTCATGTGTTGGGCTCTTAATTTTTTTCTCTTAGTTTTGTCCCTTTCTTAATGCAACAATGATGGTTATCAATGCAGTCTAAGGGAGTAGCCAATAGCCAAGTGAACTCTATAATAATAAGAATAAAAGCAATAAGAGCGGTAAACAAAATGGAAAGACTCATGCGTTGGGCTCTTAATTTTTTTCTCTTAGTTTTGTGCCTTTCGTCATGCAACAAAGATGGTTATCAATGCAGTCTAAGGGAGTAGCCAATAGCCAAGTGAACTCTATAATAATAAGAATAAAAGCAATAAGAGCGGTAAACAAAATGGAAAGACTCATGTGTTGGGCTCTTAATTTTTTTCTCTTAGTTTTGTCCCTTTCTTAATGCAACAAAGATGGTTATCAATGCAGTCTAAGGGAGTAGCCAATAGCCAAGTGAACTCTATAATAATAAGAATAAAAGCAATAAGAGCGGTAAACAAAATGGAAAAACTCATGTGTTGGGCTCTTAATTTTTTTCTCTTAGTTTTGTCCCTTTCTTAATGCAACAAAGATGGTTATCAATGCAGTCTAAGGGAGTAGCCAATAGCCAAGTGAACTCTATAATAATAAGAATAAAAGCAATAAGGACGGTAAACAAAATGTAAAGACTCATGTGTTGGGCTCTTAATTTTTTCTCTTAGTTTTGTCCCTTTCTTAATGCAACAAAGATGGTTATCAATGCAGTCTAAGGGAGTAGCCAATAGCCAAGTGAACTCTATAATAAGAATAAAAGCAATAAGAGCGGTAAACAAAATGGAAAGACTCATGTGTTGGGCTCTTAATTTTTTTCTCTTAGTTTTGTCCCTTTCTTAATGCAACAAAGATGGTTATCAATGCAGTCTAAGGGAGTAGCCAATAGCCAAGTGAACTCTATAATAATAAGAATAAAAGCAATAAGAGCGGTAAACAAAATGGAAAGACTCATGTGTTGGGCTCTTAATTTTTTTCTCTTAGTTTTGTCCCTTTCTTAATGCAACAAAGATGGTTATCAATGCAGTCTAAGGGAGTAGCCAATAGCCACGTGAACTCTATAATAATAAGAATAAAAGCAATAAGAGCGGTAAACAAAATGGAAAGAATCATGTGTTGGGCTCTTAATTTTTTTCTCTTAGTTTTGTCCCTTTCTTAATGCAACAAAGATGGTTATCAATGCAGTCTAAGGGAGTAGCCAATAGCCAAGTGAACTCTATAATAATAAGAATAAAAGCAATAAGAGCGGTAAACAAAATGGAAAGAATCATGTGTTGGGCTCTTAATTTTTTTCTCTTAGTTTTGTCCCTTTCTTCATGCAACAAAGATGGTTATCAATGCAGTCTAAGGGAGTAGCCAATAGCCAAGTGAACTCTATAATAATAAGAATAAAAGCAATAAGAGCGGTAAACAAAATGGAAAGACTCATGTGTTGGGCTCTTAATTTTTTTCTCTTAGTTTTGTCCCTTTCTTAATGCAACAAAGATGGTTATCAATGCAGTCTAAGGGAGTAGCCAATAGCCACGTGAACTCTATAATAATAAGAATAAAAGCAATAAGAGCGGTAAACAAAATGGAAAGAATCATGTGTTGGGCTCTTAATTTTTTTCTCTTAGTTTTGTCCCTTTCTTAATGCAACAAAGATGGTTATCAATGCAGTCTAAGGGAGTAGCCAATAGCCAAGTGAACTCTATAATAATAAGAATAAAAGCAATAAGAGCGGTAAACAAAATGGAAAGACTCATGTGTTGGGCTCTTAATTTTTTTCTCTTAGTTTTGTCCCTTTCTTAATGCAACAAAGATGGTTATCAATGCAGTCTAAGGGAGTAGCCAATAGCCACGTGAACTCTATAATAATAAGAATAAAAGCAATAAGAGCGGTAAACAAAATGGAAAGAATCATGTGTTGGGCTCTTAATTTTTTTCTCTTAGTTTTGTCCCTTTCTTAATGCAACAAAGATGGTTATCAATGCAGTCTAAGGGAGTAGCCAATAGCCAAGTGAACTCTATAATAATAAGAATAAAAGCAATAAGAGCGGTAAACAAAATGGAAAGAATCATGTGTTGGGCTCTTAATTTTTTTCTCTTAGTTTTGTCCCTTTCTTCATGCAACAAAGATGGTTATCAATGCAGTCTAAGGGAGTAGCCAATAGCCAAGTGAACTCTATAATAATAAGAATAAAAGCAATAAGAGCGGTAAACAAAATGGAAAGACTCATGTGTTGGGCTCTTAATTTTTTTCTCTTAGTTTTGTCCCTTTCTTAATGCAACAAAGATGGTTATCAATGCAGTCTAAGGGAGTAGCCAATAGCCAAGTGAACTCTATAATAATAAGAATAAAAGCAATAAGAGCGGTAAACAAAATGGAAAGACTCATGTGTTGGGCTCTTAATTTTTTTCTCTTAGTTTTGTCCCTTTCTTAATGCAACAAAGATGGTTATCAATGCAGTCTAAGGGAGTAGCCAATAGCCAAGTGAACTCTATAATAATAAGAATAAAAGCAATAAGAGCGGTAAACAAAATGGAAAGACTCATGTGTTGGGCTCTTAATTTTTTTCTCTTAGTTTTGTCCCTTTCTTAATGCAACAAAGATGGTTATCAATGCAGTCTAAGGGAGTAGCCAATAGCCAAGTGAACTCTATAATAATAAGAATAAAAGCAATAAGGACGGTAAACAAAATGTAAAGACTCATGTGTTGGGCTCTTAATTTTTTCTCTTAGTTTTGTCCCTTTCTTAATGCAACAAAGATGGTTATCAATGCAGTCTAAGGGAGTAGCCAATAGCCAAGTGAACTCTATAATAATAAGAATAAAAGCAATAAGAGCGGTAAACAAAATGGAAAGACTCATGTGTTGGGCTCTTAATTTTTTTCTCTTAGTTTTGTCCCTTTCTTAATGCAACAAAGATGGTTATCAATGCAGTCTAAGGGAGTAGCCAATAGCCAAGTGAACTCTATAATAATAAGAATAAAAGCAATAAGAGCGGTAAACAAAATGGAAAGACTCATGCGTTGGGCTCTTAATTTTTTTCTCTTAGTTTTGTGCCTTTCTTAATGCAACAAAGATGGTTATCAATGCAGTCTAAGGGAGTAGCCAATAGCCAAGTGAACTCTATAATAATAAGAATAAAAGCAATAAGAGCGGTAAACAAAATGGAAAGACTCATGTGTTGGGCTCTTAATTTTTTTCTCTTAGTTTTGTCCCTTTCTTAATGCAACAAAGATGGTTATCAATGCAGTCTAAGGGAGTAGCCAATAGCCAAGTGAACTCTATAATAATAAGAATAAAAGCAATAAGAGCGGTAAACAAAATGGAAAGACTCATGTGTTGGGCTCTTAATTTTTTTCTCTTAGTTTTGTCCCTTTCTTAATGCAACAAAGATGGTTATCAATGCAGTCTAAGGGAGTAGCCAATAGCCAAGTGAACTCTATAATAATAAGAATAAAAGCAATAAGGACGGTAAACAAAATGTAAAGACTCATGTGTTGGGCTCTTAATTTTTTCTCTTAGTTTTGTCCCTTTCTTAATGCAACAAAGATGGTTATCAATGCAATCTAAGGGAGTAGCCAATAGCCAAGTGAACTCTATAATAATAAGAATAAAAGCAATAAGAGCGGTAAACAAAATGGAAAGAATCATGTGTTGGGCTCTTAATTTTTTTCTCTTAGTTTTGTCCCTTTCTTCATGCAACAAAGATGGTTATCAATGCAGTCTAAGGGAGTAGCCAATAGCCAAGTGAACTCTATAATAATAAGAATAAAAGCAATAAGAGCGGTAAACAAAATGGAAAGACTCATGTGTTGGGCTCTTAATTTTTTTCTCTTAGTTTTGTCCCTTTCTTAATGCAACAAAGATGGTTATCAATGCAGTCTAAGGGAGTAGCCAATAGCCAAGTGAACTCTATAATAATAAGAATAAAAGCAATAAGAGCGGTAAACAAAATGGAAAGACTCATGTGTTGGGCTCTTAATTTTTTTCTCTTAGTTTTGTCCCTTTCTTAATGCAACAAAGATGGTTATCAATGCAGTCTAAGGGAGTAGCCAATAGCCAAGTGAACTCTATAATAATAAGAATAAAAGCAATAAGAGCGGTAAACAAAATGGAAAGACTCATGTGTTGGGCTCTTAATTTTTTTCTCTTAGTTTTGTCCCTTTCTTAATGCAACAAAGATGGTTATCAATGCAGTCTAAGGGAGTAGCCAATAGCCAAGTGAACTCTATAATAATAAGAATAAAAGCAATAAGGACGGTAAACAAAATGTAAAGACTCATGTGTTGGGCTCTTAATTTTTTCTCTTAGTTTTGTCCCTTTCTTAATGCAACAAAGATGGTTATCAATGCAGTCTAAGGGAGTAGCCAATAGCCAAGTGAACTCTATAATAATAAGAATAAAAGCAATAAGAGCGGTAAACAAAATGGAAAGACTCATGTGTTGGGCTCTTAATTTTTTTCTCTTAGTTTTGTCCCTTTCTTAATGCAACAAAGATGGTTATCAATGCAGTCTAAGGGAGTAGCCAATAGCCAAGTGAACTCTATAATAATAAGAATAAAAGCAATAAGAGCGGTAAACAAAATGGAAAGACTCATGCGTTGGGCTCTTAATTTTTTTCTCTTAGTTTTGTGCCTTTCTTAATGCAACAAAGATGGTTATCAATGCAGTCTAAGGGAGTAGCCAATAGCCAAGTGAACTCTATAATAATAAGAATAAAAGCAATAAGAGCGGTAAACAAAATGGAAAGACTCATGTGTTGGGCTCTTAATTTTTTTCTCTTAGTTTTGTCCCTTTCTTAATGCAACAAAGATGGTTATCAATGCAGTCTAAGGGAGTAGCCAATAGCCAAGTGAACTCTATAATAATAAGAATAAAAGCAATAAGAGCGGTAAACAAAATGGAAAGACTCATGTGTTGGGCTCTTAATTTTTTTCTCTTAGTTTTGTCCCTTTCTTAATGCAACAAAGATGGTTATCAATGCAGTCTAAGGGAGTAGCCAATAGCCAAGTGAACTCTATAATAATAAGAATAAAAGCAATAAGGACGGTAAACAAAATGTAAAGACTCATGTGTTGGGCTCTTAATTTTTTCTCTTAGTTTTGTCCCTTTCTTAATGCAACAAAGATGGTTATCAATGCAGTCTAAGGGAGTAGCCAATAGCCAAGTGAACTCTATAATAAGAATAAAAGCAATAAGAGCGGTAAACAAAATGGAAAGACTCATGTGTTGGGCTCTTAATTTTTTTCTCTTAGTTTTGTCCCTTTCTTAATGCAACAAAGATTGTTATCAATGCAGTCTAAGGGAGTAGCCAATTGCCACGTGAACTCGATATTAATAAGAATAAAAGCAATAAGAGCGGTAAACAAAATGGAAAGACTCATGCGTTGGGCTCTTAATTTTTTTCTCTTAGTTTTGTCCCTTTCTTCATGCAACAAAGATTGTTATCAATGCAGTCTAAGGGAGTAGCCAATAGCCACGTGAACTCTATAATAATAAGAATAAAAGCAATAAGAGCGGTAAACAAAATGGAAAGACTCATGTGTTGGGCTCTTAATTTTTTTCTCTTAGTTTTGTCCCTTTCTTAATGCAACAAAGATGGTTATCAATGCAGTCTAAGGGAGTAGCCAATAGCCAAGTGAACTCTATAATAATAAGAATAAAAGCAATAAGAGCGGTAAACAAAATGGAAAGACTCATGTGTTGGGCTCTTAATTTTTTCTCTTAGTTTTGTCCCTTTCTTAATGCAACAAAGATGGTTATCAATGCAGTCTAAGTGAGTAGCCAATAGCCAAGTGAACTCTATAATAATAAGAATAAAAGCAATAAGAGCGGTAAACAAAATGGAAAAACTCATGTGTTGGGCTCTTAATTTTTTTCTCTTAGTTTTGTCCCTTTCTTAATGCAACAAAGATTGTTATCAATGCAGTCTAAGGGAGTAGCCAATAGCCAAGTGAACTCTATAATAATAAGAATAAAAGCAATAAGAGCGGTAAACAAAATGGAAAGTCTCATGCGTTGGGCTCTTAATTTTTTTCTCTTAGTTTTGTCCCTTTCTTAATTCAACAAAGATGGTTATCAATGCAGTCTAAGGGAGTAGCCAATAGCCAAGTGAACACTATAATAATAAGAATAAAAGCAATAAGAGCGGTAAACAAAATGGAAAGACTCATGTGTTGGGCTCTTAATTTTTTTCTCTTAGTTTTGTCCCTTTCTTCATGCAACAAAGATGGTTATCAATGCAGTCTAAGGGAGTAGCCAATAGCCAAGTGAACTCTATAATAATAAGAATAAAAGCAATAAGAGCTGTAAACAAAATGGAAAGGCTCATGTGTTGGGCTCTTAATTTTTTTCTCTTAGTTTTGTCCCTTTCTTTGTGCAACAAAGATGGTTATCAATGCAGTCTAAAGGAGTAGCCAATAGCCAAGTGAACTGTATAATAATAAGAATAAAAGCAATAAGAGCTGTAAACAAAATGGAAAGACTAATGTGTTGGGCTCTTAATATTTTTCTCTTAGTTTTGTCCCTTTCTTTGTTCAACAAAGATGGTTATAATGCAGTCTAAGGGAGTAGCCAATAGCCAAGTGAACTCTATAATAATAAGAATAAAAGCAATAAGAGCGGTAAACAAAATGGAAAGACTCATGTGTTGGGCTCTTAATTTTTTTCTCTTAGTTTTGTCCCATTCTTAATGCAACAAAGATGGTTATCAATGCAGTCTAAGTGAGTAGCCAATAGCCGAGTGAACTCTATAATAATAAGAATAATAGCAATAAGAGCGGTAAACAAAATGGAAAGACTCATGTGTTGGGGTCTTAATTTTTTTCTCTTAGTTTTGTCCCTTTCTTAGTGCAACAAAGATGGTTATCAATGCAGTCTAAGGGAGTAGCCAATAGCCAAGTGAACTCTATAATAATAAGAATAAAAGCAATAAGAGCGGTAAACAAAATGGAAAGACTCATGCGTTGGACTCTTAATTTTTTTCTCTTAGTTTTGTCCCTTTCTTAATGCAACAAAGATTGTTATCAATGCAGTCTAAGGGAGTAGCCAATATCCAAGTGAACTCTGTAATAATAAGAATAAAAGCAATAAGAGCGGTAAACAAAATGGAAAGACTCATGTGTTGGGCTCTTAATTTTTTTCTCTTAGTTTTGTCCCTTTCTTAATGCAACAAAGATGGTTATAATGCAGTCTAAGGGAGTAGCCAATAGCCAAGTGAACTCTATAATAATAAGAATAAAAGCAATAAGAGCGGTAAACAAAATGGAAAGACTCATGTGTTGGGCTCTTAATTTTTTTCTCTTAGTTTTATCACTTTCTTTGTGCAACAAAGATGGTTATCAATGCAGTCTAAAGGAGTAGCCAATAGCCAAGTGAACTCTATAATAATAAGAATAAAAGCAATAAGAGCTGTAAACAAAATGGAAAGACTCATGTGTTGGGGTCTTATTTTTTTTCTCTTAGTTTTGTCCCTTTCTTAATGCAACAAAGATGGTTATCAATGCAGTCTAAGGGAGTAGCCAATAGCCAAGTGAACTCTATAATAATAAGAATAAAAGCAATAAGAGCGGTAAATAAAATGGAAAAACTCATGTGTTGGGCTCTTAATTTTTTTCTCTTAGTTTTGTCCCTTTCTTAATGCAACAATGATGGTTATCAATGAAGTCTAAGGGAGTAGCCAATAGCCAAGTGAACTCTATAATAATAAGAATAAAAGCAATAAGAGCGGTAAACAAAATGGAAAGACTCATGCGTTGGACTCTTAATTTTTTTCTCTTAGTTTTGTCCCTTTCTTAATGCAACAAAGATTGTTATCAATGCAGTCTAAGGGAGTAGCCAATAGCCAAGTGAACTCTATAATAATAAGAATAAAAGCAATAAGAGCGGTAAACAAAATGGAAAGACTCATGTGTTGTGCTCTTAATTTTTTTCTCTTAGTTTTGTCCCTTTCTTAATGCAACAAAGATGGTTATAATGCAGTCTAAGGGAGTAGCCAATAGCCAAGTGAACTCTATAATAATAAGAATAAAAGCAATAAGAGCAGTAAACAAAATGGAAAGACTCATGTGTTGGGCTCTTAATTTTTGTCTCTTAGTTTTGTCCCTTTCTTAATGCAACAAAGATGGTTATCAATGCAGTGTAAGGGAGTAGCCAATAGCCAAGTGAACTCTATAATAATAAGAATAATAGCAATAAGAGCGGTAAACAAAATGGAAAGACTCATGTGTTGGGCTCTTAATTTTTTTCTCTTAGTTTTGTCCCTTTCTTAATGCAACAATGATGGTTATCAATGCAGTCTATGGGAGTAGCCAATAGCCAAGTGAACTCTATAATAATAAGAATAATAGCAATAAGAGCGGTAAACAAAATGGAAAAACTCATGTGTTGGGCTCTTAATTTTTTTCTCTTAGTTTTGTCCCTTTCTTAATGCAACAATGATGGTTATCAATGCAGTCTAAAGGAGTAGCCAATAGCCAAGTGAACTCTATAATAATAAGAATAAAAGCAATAAGAGCGGTAAACAAAATGGAAAGACTCATGCGTTGGGCTCTTAATTTTTTTCTCTTAGTTTTGTCCCTTTCTTAATGCAACAAAGATTGTTATCAATGCAGTCTAAGGGAGTAGCCAATAGCCAAGTGAACTCTACAATAATAAGAATAATAGCAATAAGAGCGGTAAACAAAATGGAAAGACTCATGTGTTGGGCTCTTAATTTTTTTCTCTTAGTTTTGTCCCTTTCTTAATGCAACAAAGATGGTTATAATGCAGTCTAAGGGAGTAGCCAATAGCCAAGTGAACTCTATAATAATAAGAATAAAAGCAATAAGAGCGGTAAACAAAATGGAAAGACTCATGTGTTGGGCTCTTAATTTTTGTCTCTTAGTTTTGTCCCTTTCTTCATGCAACAAAGATGGTTATCAATGCAGTCTAAGGGAGTAGCCAATAGCCAAGTGAACTCTATAATAATAAGAATAAAAGCAATAAGAGTGGTAAACAAAATGGAAAGACTCATGTGTTGGGCTCTTAATTTTTGTCTCTTAGTTTTGTCCCTTTCTTCATGCAACAAAGATGGTTATCAATGCAGTCTAAGGGAGTAGCCAATAGCCAAGTGAACTCTATAATAATAAGAATAAAAGCAATAAGAGCGGTAAACAAAATGGAAAGACTCATGTGTTGGGCTCTTAATTTTTGTCTCTTAGTTTTGTCCCTTTCTTCATGCAACAAAGATGGTTATCAATGCAGTCTAAGGGAGTAGCCAATAGCCAAGTGAACTCTATAATAATAAGAATAAAAGCAATAAGAGTGGTAAACAAAATGGAAAGACTCATGTGTTGGGCTCTTAATTTTTGTCTCTTAGTTTTGTCCCTTTCTTCATGCAACAAAGATGGTTATCAATGCAGTCTAAGGGAGTAGCCAATAGCCAAGTGAACTCTATAATAATAAGAATAAAAGCAATAAGAGTGGTAAACAAAATGGAAAGACTCATGTGTTGGGCTCTTAATTTTTGTCTCTTAGTTTTGTCCCTTTCTTCATGCAACAAAGATGGTTATCAATGCAGTCTAAGGGAGTAGCCAATGGCCAAGTGAACTCTATAATAATAAGAATAAAAGCAATAAGAGCGGTAAACAAAATGGAAAGACTCATGTGTTGGGCTCTTAATTTTTGTCTCTTAGTTTTGTCCCTTTCTTCATGCAACAAAGATGGTTATCAATGCAGTCTAAGGGAGTAGCCAATAGCCAAGTGAACTCTATAATAATAAGAATAAAAGCAATAAGAGTGGTAAACAAAATGGAAAGACTCATGTGTTGGGCTCTTAATTTTTGTCTCTTAGTTTTGTCACTTTCTTCATGCAACAAAGATGGTTATCAATGCAGTCTAAGGGAGTAGCCAATAGCCAAGTGAACTCTATAATAATAAGAATAAAAGCAATAAGAGCGGTAAACAAAATGGAAAGACTCATGTGTTGGGCTCTTAATTTTTGTCTCTTAGTTTTGTCCCTTTCTTCATGCAACAAAGATGGTTATCAATACAGTCTAAGGGAGTAGCCAATAGCCAAATGAACTCTATAATAATAAGAATAAAAGCAATAAGAGTGGTAAACAAAATGGAAAGACTCATGTGTTGGGCTCTTAATTTTTGTCTCTTAGTTTTGTCCCTTTCTTCATGCAACAAAGATGGTTATCAATGCAGTCTAAGGGAGTAGCCAATAGCCAAGTGAACTCTATAATAATAAGAATAAAAGCAATAAGGACGGTAAACAAAATGGAAAGACTCATGTGTTGGGCTCTTAATTTTTTCTCTTAGTTTTGTCCCATTCTTAGTGCAACAAAGATGGTTATCAATGCAGTCTAAGGGAGTAGCCAATAGCCAAGTGAACTCTATAATAATAAGAATAAAAGCAATAAGGACGGTAAACAAAATGGAAAGACTCATGTGTTGGGCTCTTAATTTTTTCTCTTAGTTTTGTCCCATTCTTTGTGCAACAAAGATGGTTATCAATGCAGTCTAAGGGAGTAGCCAATAGCCAAGTGAACTCTATAATAATAAGAATAAAAGCAATAAGGACGGTAAACAAAATGGAAAGACTCATGTGTTGGGCTTTTAATTTTTTCTCTTAGTTTTGTCCCATTCTTAGTGCAACAAAGATGGTTATCAATGCAGTCTAAGGGAGTAGCCAATAGCCAAGTGAACTCTATAATAATAAGAATAAAAGCAATAAGAGCGGTAAACAAAATGGAAAGACTCATGTGTTGGGCTCTTAATTCTTTTCTCTTAGTTTTGTCCCTTTCTTCATGCAACAAAGATTGTTATCAATGCAGTCTAAGGGAGTAGCCAATAGCCAAGTGAACTCTATAATAATAAGAATAAAAGCAATAAGAGTGGTAAACAAAATGGAAAGACTCATGTGTTGGGCTCTTAATTTATGTCTCTTAGTTTTGTCCCTTTCTTCATGCAACAAAGATGGTTATCAATGCAGTCTAAGGGAGTAGCCAATAGCCAAGTGAACTCTATAATAATAAGAATAAAAGCAATAAGAGTGGTAAACAAATTGGAAAGACTCATGTGTTGGGCTCTTAATTTTTGTCTCTTAGTTTTGTCCCTTTCTTCATGCAACAAAGATGGTTATCAATGCAGTCTAAGGGAGTAGCCAATAGCCAAGTGAACTCTATAATAATAAGAATAAAAGCAATAAGAGTGGTAAACAAAATGGAAAGACTCATGTGTTGGGCTCTTAATTTTTGTCTCTTAGTTTTGTCCCTTTCTTCATGCAACAAAGATGGTTATCAATGCAGTCTAAGGGAGTAGCCAATGGCCAAGTGAACTCTATAATAATAAGAATAAAAGCAATAAGAGCGGTAAACAAAATGGAAAGACTCATGTGTTGGGCTCTTAATTTTTGTCTCTTAGTTTTGTCCCTTTCTTCATGCAACAAAGATGGTTATCAATGCAGTCTAAGGGAGTAGCCAATAGCCAAGTGAACTCTATAATAATAAGAATAAAAGCAATAAGAGTGGTAAACAAAATGGAAAGACTCATGTGTTGGGCTCTTAATTTTTGTCTCTTAGTTTTGTCACTTTCTTCATGCAACAAAGATGGTTATCAATGCAGTCTAAGGGAGTAGCCAATAGCCAAGTGAACTCTATAATAATAAGAATAAAAGCAATAAGAGCGGTAAACAAAATGGAAAGACTCATGTGTTGGGCTCTTAATTTTTGTCTCTTAGTTTTGTCCCTTTCTTCATGCAACAAAGATGGTTATCAATACAGTCTAAGGGAGTAGCCAATAGCCAAGTGAACTCTATAATAATAAGAATAAAAGCAATAAGAGTGGTAAACAAAATGGAAAGACTCATGTGTTGGGCTCTTAATTTTTGTCTCTTAGTTTTGTCCCTTTCTTCATGCAACAAAGATGGTTATCAATGCAGTCTAAGGGAGTAGCCAATAGCCAAGTGAACTCTATAATAATAAGAATAAAAGCAATAAGAGTGGTAAACAAAATGGAAAGACTCATGTGTTGGGCTCTTAAATTTTGTCTCTTAGTTTTGTCCCTTTCTTCATGCAACAAAGATGGTTATCAATGCAGTCTAAGGGAGTAGCCAATAGCCAAGTGAACCCTATAATAATAAGAATAAAAGCAATAAGAGTGGTAAACAAAATGGAAAGACTCATGTGTTGGGCTCTTAATTTTTGTCTCTTAGTTTTGTCCCTTTCTTCATGCAACAAAGATGGTTATCAATGCAGTCTAAGGGAGTAGCCAATAGCCAAGTGAACTCTATAATAATAAGAATAAAAGCAATAAGGACGGTAAACAAAATGGAAAGACTCATGTGTTGGGCTCTTAATTTTTTCTCTTAGTTTTGTCCCATTCTTAGTGCAACAAAGATGGTTATCAATGCAGTCTAAGGGAGTAGCCAATAGCCAAGTGAACTCTATAATAATAAGAATAAAAGCAATAAGGACGGTAAACAAAATGGAAAGACTCATGTGTTGGGCTCTTAATTTTTTCTCTTAGTTTTGTCCCATTCTTTGTGCAACAAAGATGGTTATCAATGCAGTCTAAGGGAGTAGCCAATAGCCAAGTGAACTCTATAATAATAAGAATAAAAGCAATAAGGACGGTAAACAAAATGGAAAGACTCATGTGTTGGGCTTTTAATTTTTTCTCTTAGTTTTGTCCCATTCTTAGTGCAACAAAGATGGTTATCAATGCAGTCTAAGGGAGTAGCCAATAGCCAAGTGAACTCTATAATAATAAGAATAAAAGCAATAAGAGCGGTAAACAAAATGGAAAGACTCATGTGTTGGGCTCTTAATTCTTTTCTCTTAGTTTTGTCCCTTTCTTCATGCAACAAAGATTGTTATCAATGCAGTCTAAGGGAGTAGCCAATAGCCAAGTGAACTCTATAATAATAAGAATAAAAGCAATAAGAGTGGTAAACAAAATGGAAAGACTCATGTGTTGGGCTCTTAATTTATGTCTCTTAGTTTTGTCCCTTTCTTCATGCAACAAAGATGGTTATCAATGCAGTCTAAGGGAGTAGCCAATAGCCAAGTGAACTCTATAATAATAAGAATAAAAGCAATAAGAGTGGTAAACAAATTGGAAAGACTCATGTGTTGGGCTCTTAATTTTTGTCTCTTAGTTTTGTCCCTTTCTTAATGCAACAAAGATGGTTATCAATGCAGTCTAATGGAGTAGCCAATAGCCAAGTGAACTCTATAATAATAAGAATAAAAGCAATAAGAGCGGTAAACAAAATGGAAAGACTCATGTGTTGGGCTCTTAATTTTTGTCTCTTAGTTTTGTCCCTTTCTTCATGCAACAAAGATGGTTATCAATGCAGTCTAAGGGAGTAGCCAATAGCCAAGTGAACTCTATAATAATAAGAATAAAAGGAATAAGAGTGGTAAACAAAATGGAAAGACTCATGTGTTGGGCTCTTAATTTTTGTCTCTTAGTTTTGTCCCTTTCTTCATGCAACAAAGATGGTTATCAATGCAGTCTAAGGGAGTAGCCAATAGCCAAGTGAACTCTATAATAATAAGAATAAAAGCAATAAGAGTGGTAAACAAAATGGAAAGACTCATGTGTTGGGCTCTTAATTTTTGTCTCTTAGTTTTGTCCCTTTCTTCATGCAACAAAGATGGTTATCAATGCAGTCTAAGGGAGTAGCCAATAGCCAAGTGAACTCTATAATAATAAGAATAAAAGCAATAAGAGTGGTAAACAAAATGGAAAGACTCATGTGTTGGGCTCTTAATTTTTGTCTCTTAGTTTTGTCCCTTTCTTCATGCAACAAAGATGGTTATCAATGCAGTCTAAGGGAGTAGCCAATAGCCAAGTGAACTCTATAATAATAAGAATAAAAGCAATAAGAGCGGTAAACAAAATTGAAAGACTCATGTGTTGGGCTCTTAATCTTTTTCTCTTAGTTTTGTCCCTTTCTTAATGCAACAAAGATGGTTATCAATGCAGTCTAAGGGAGTAGCCAATAGCCAAGTGAACTCTATAATAATAAGAATAAAAGCAATAAGAGCTGTAAACAAAATGGAAAGACTCATGTGTTGGGCTCTTAATTTTTTTCTCTTAGTTTTGTCCCTTTCTTAATGCAACAAAGATGGTTATCAATGCAGTCTAAGGGAGTAGCCAATAGCCAAGTGAACTCTATAATAATAAGAATAAAAGCAATAAGAGCGGTAAACAAAATGGAAAGACTCATGTGTTGGGCTCTTAATTTTTCTCTCTTAGTTTTGTCCCTTTCTTCATGCAACAAAGATGGTTATCAATGCAGTCTAAGGGAGTAGCCAATAGCCAAGTGAACTCTATAATAATAAGAATAAAAGCAATAAGGACGGTAAACAAAATGGAAAGACTCATGTGTTGGGCTCTTAATTTTTTCTCTTAGTTTTGTCCCATTCTTAGTGCAACAAAGATGGTTATCAATGCAGTCTAAGGGAGTAGCCAATAGCCAAGTGAACTCTATAATAATAAGAATAAAAGCAATAAGGACGGTAAACAAAATGGAAAGTCTCATGTGTTGGGCTCTTAATTTTTTCTCTTAGTTTTGTCCCATTCTTTGTGCAACAAAGATGGTTATCAATGCAGTCTAAGGGAGTAGCCAATAGCCAAGTGAACTCTATAATAATAAGAATAAAAGCAATAAGGACGGTAAACAAAATGGAAAGACTCATGTGTTGGGCTCTTAATTTTTTCTCTTAGTTTTGTCCCATTCTTAGTGCAACAATGATGGTTATCAATGCAGTCTAAGGGAGTAGCCAATAGCCAAGTGAACTCTATAATAAGAAGAATAAAAGCAATAAGAGCGGTAAACAAAATGGAAAGACTCATGTGTTGGGCTCTTAATTTTTTTCTCTTAGTTTTGTCCCTTTCTTCATGCATCAAAGATTGTTATCAATGCAGTCTAAGGGAGTAGCCAATAGCCAAGTGAACTCTATAATAATAAGAATAAAAGCAATAAGAGTGGTAAACAAAATGGAAAGACTCATGTGTTGGGCTCTTAATTTTTGTCTCTTAGTTTTGTCCCTTTCTTCATGCAACAAAGATGGTTATCAATGCAGTCTAAGGGAGTAGCCAATAGCCAAGTGAACTCTATAATAATAAGAATAAAAGCAATAAGAGTGGTAAACAAATTGGAAAGACTCATGTGTTGGGCTCTTAATTTTTGTCTCTTAGTTTTGTCCCTTTCTTAATGCAACAAAGATGGTTATCAATGCAGTCTAAGGGAGTAGCCAATAGCCAAGTGAACTCTATAATTATAAGAATAAAAGCAATAAGAGCGGTAAACAAAATGGAAAGACTCATGTGTTGGGCTCTTAATTTTTGTCTCTTAGTTTTGTCCCTTTCTTCATGCAACAAAGATGGTTATCAATGCAGTCTAAGGGAGTAGCCAATAGCCAAGTGAACTCTATAATAATAAGAATAAAAGGAATAAGAGTGGTAAACAAAATGGAAAGACTCATGTGTTGGGTTCTTAATTTTTGTCTCTTAGTTTTGTCCCTTTCTTCATGCAACAAAGATGGTTATCAATGCAGTCTAAGGGAGTAGCCAATAGCCAAGTGAACTCTATAATAATAAGAATAAAAGCAATAAGAGTGGTAAACAAAATGGAAAGACTCATGTGTTGGGCTCTTAATTTTTGTCTCTTAGTTTTGTCCCTTTCTTCATGCAACAAAGATGGTTATCAATGCAGTCTAAGGGAGTAGCCAATAGCCAAGTGAACTCTATAATAATAAGAATAAAAGCAATAAGAGTGGTAAACAAAATGGAAACACTCATGTGTTGGGCTCTTAATTTTTGTCTCTTAGTTTTGTCCCTTTCTTCATGCAACAAAGATGGTTATCAATGCAGTCTAAGGGAGTAGCCAATAGCCAAGTGAACTCTATAATAATAAGAATAAAAGCAATAAGAGCGGTAAACAAAATTGAAAGACTCATGTGTTGGGCTCTTAATTTTTTTCTCTTAGTTTTGTCCCTTTCTTAATGCAACAAAGATGGTTATCAATGCAGTCTAAGGGAGTAGCCAATAGCCAAGTGAACTCTATAATAATAAGAATAAAAGCAATAAGAGCTGTAAACAAAATGGAAAGACTCATGTGTTGGGCTCTTAATTTTTTTCTCTTAGTTTTGTCCCTTTCTTAATGCAACAAAGATGGTTATCAATGCAGTCTAAGGGAGTAGCCAATAGCCAAGTGAACTCTATAATAATAAGAATAAAAGCAATAAGAGCGGTAAACAAAATGGAAAGACTCATGTGTTGGGCTCTTAATTTTTTTCTCTTAGTTTTGTCCCTTTCTTCATGCAACAAAGATGGTTATCAATGCAGTCTAAGGGAGTAGCCAATAGCCAAGTGAACTCTATAATAGTAAGAATAAAAGCAATAAGAGCGGTAAACAAAATGGAAAGACTCATGTGTTGGGCTCTTAATTTTTTTCTCTTAGTTTTGTCCCTTTCTTAATGCAACAAAGATGGTTATCAATGCAGTCTAAGGGAGTAGCCAATAGCCAAGTGAACTCTATAATAATAAGAATAAAAGCAATAAGAGCGGTAAACAAAATTGAAAGACTCATGTGTTGGGCTCTTAATTTTTTTCTCTTAGTTTTGTCCCTTTCTTCATGCAACAAAGATGGTTATCAATGCAGTCTAAGGGAGTAGCCAATAGCCAAGTGAACTCTATAATAATAAGAATAAAAGCAATAAGAGCGGTAAACAAAATGGAAAGACTCATGTGTTGGGCTCTTAATTTTTGTCACTTAGTTTTGTCCCTTTCTTTATGCAACAAAGATGGTTATCAATGCAGTCTAAGGGAGTAGCCAATAGCCAAGTGAACTCTATAATAATAAGAATAAAAGCAATAAGAGTGGTAAACAAAATGGAAAGACTCATGTGTTGGGCTCTTAATTTTTGTCTCTTAGTTTTGTCCCTTTCTTCATGCAACAAAGATGGTTATCAATGCAGTCTAAGGGAGTAGCCAATAGCCAAGTGAACTCTATAATAATAAGAATAAAAGCAATAAGAGTGGTAAACAAAATGGAAAGACTCATGTTTGGGCTCTTAATTTTTGTCTCTTAGTTTTGTCCCTTTCTTCATGCAACAAAGATGGTTATCAATGCAGTCTAAGGGAGTAGCCAATAGCCAAGTGAACTCTATAATAATAAGAATAAAAGCAATAAGAGTGGTAAACAAAATGGAAAGACTCATGTGTTGGGCTCTTAATTTTTGTCTCTTAGTTTTGTCCCTTTCTTCATGCAACAAAGATGGTTATCAATGCAGTCTAAGGTAGTAGCCAATAGCCACGTGAAATCTATAATAATAAGAATAAAAGCAATAAGAGCGGTAAACAAAATGGAAAGACTCATGTGTTGGGCTCTTAATTTTTTTCTCTTAGTTTTGTCCCTTTCTTCATGCAACAAAGATGGTTATCAATGCAGTCTAAGGGAGTAGCCAATAGCCAAGTGAACTCTATAATAATAAGAATAAAAGCAATAAGAGCGGTAAACAAAATGGAAAGACTCATGTGTTGGGCTCTTAATTTTTGTCTCTTAGTTTTGTCCCTTTCTTCATGCAACAAAGATGGTTATCAATGCAGTCTAAGTGAGTAGCCAATAGCCACGTGAAATCTATAATAATAAGAATAAAAGCAATAAGAGCGGTAAACAAAATGGAAAGACTCATGTGTTGGGCTCTTAATTTTTGTCTCTTAGTTTTGTCCCTTTCTTCATGCAACAAAGATGGTTATCAATGCAGTCTAAGGGAGTAGCCAATAGCCAAGTGAACTCTATAATAATAAGAATAAAAGCAATAAGAGCGGTAAACAAAATGGAAAGACTCATGTGTTGGGCTCTTAATTTTTGTCTCTTAGTTTTGTCCCTTTCTTCATGCAACAAAGATGGTTATCAATGCAGTCTAAGGGAGTAGCCAATAGCCACGTGAAATCTATAATAATAAGAATAAAAGCAATAAGAGCGGTAAACAAAATGGAAAGACTCATGTGTTGGGCTCTTAATTTTTGTCTCTTAGTTTTGTCCCTTTCTTCATGCAACAAAGATGGTTATCAATGCAGTCTAAGGGAGTAGCCAATAACCACGTGAAATCTATAATAATAAGAATAAAAGCAATAAGAGCGGTAAACAAAATGGAAAGACTCATGTGTTGGGCTCTTAATTTTTGTCTCTTAGTTTTGTCCCTTTCTTCATGCAACAAAGATGGTTATCAATGCAGTCTAAGGGAGTAGCCAATAGCCACGTGAAATCTATAATAATAAGAATAAAAGCAATAAGAGCGGTAAACAAAATGGAAAGACTCATGTGTTGGGCTCTTAATTTTTGTCTCTTAGTTTTGTCCCTTTCTTCATGCAACAAAGATGGTTATCAATGCAGTCTAAGGGAGTAGCCAATAGCCAAGTGAACTCTATAATAATAAGAATAAAAGCAATAAGAGCGGTAAACAAAATGGAAAGACTCATGTGTTGGGCTCTTAATTTTTGTCTCTTAGTTTTGTCCCTTTCTTAATGCAACAAAGATGGTTATCAATGCAGTCTAAGGGAGTAGCCAATAGCCAAGTGAACTCTATAATAATAAGAATATAAGCAATAAGAGCGGTAAACAAAATGGAAAGACTCATGTGTTGGGCTCTTAATTTTTTCTCTTAGTTTTGTCCCTTTCTTAATGCAACAAAGATGGTTATCAATGCAGTCTAAGGGAGTAGCCAATAGCCAAGTGAACTCTATAATAATAAGAATAAAAGCAATAAGAGTGGTAAACAAAATGGAAAGACTCATGTGTTGGGCTCTTAATTTTTGTCTCTTAGTTTTGTCCCTTTCTTCATGCAACAAAGATGGTTATCAATGCAGTCTAAGGGAGTAGCCAATAGCCACGTGAAATCTATAATAATAAGAATAAAAGCAATAAGAGCGGTAAACAAAATGGAAAGACTTCTGTGTTGGGCTCTTAATTTTTTTCTCTTAGTTTTGTCCCATTCTTAATGCAACAAATATGGTTATCAATGCAGTCTAAGGGAGTAGCCAATAGCCAAGTGAACTCTATAATAATAAGAATAAAAGCAATAAGAGCGGTAAACAAAATGGAAAGACTCATGTGTTGGGCTCTTAATTTTTTCTCTTAGTTTTGTCCCTTTCTTAATGCAACAAAGATGGTTATCAATGCAGTCTAAGGGAGTAGCCAATAGCCAAGTGAACTCTATAATAATAAGAATAAAATCAATAAGAGCGGTAAACAAAATGGAAAGACTCATGTGTTGGGCTCTTAATTTTTGTCTCTTAGTTTTGTCCCTTTCTTCATGCAACAAAGATGGTTATCAATGCAGTCTAAGGGAGTAGCCAATAGCCAAGTGAACTCTATAATAATAAGAATAAAAGCAATAAGAGCGGTAAACAAAATGGAAAGACTCATGTGTTGGGCTCTTAATTTTTTTCTCTAAGTTTTGTCCCATTCTTAATGCAACAAATATGGTTATCAATGCAGTCTAAGGGAGTAGCCAATAGACAAGTGAACTCTATAATAATAAGAATAAAAGCAATAAGATCGGTAAACAAAATGGAAAGACTCATGCGTTGGGCTCTTAATTTTTTTCTCTTAGTTTTGTCCCTTTCTTAATGGAACAAAGATGGTTATCAATGCAGTCTAAGGGAGTAGCCAATAGCCAAGTGAACTCTATAATAATAAGAATAAAAGCAATAAGAGCGGTAAACAAAATGGAAAGACTCATGTGTTGGGCTCTTAATTTTTGTCTCTTAGTTTTGTCCCTTTCTTCATGCAACAAAGATGGTTATCAATGCAGTCTAAGGGAGTAGCCAATAGCCACGTGAAATCTATAATAATAAGAATAAAAGCAATAAGAGCGGTAAACAAAATGGAAAGACTCATGTGTTGGGCTCTTAATTTTTGTCTCTTAGTTTTGTCCCTTTCTTCATGCAACAAAGATGGTTATCAATGCAGTCTAAGGGAGTAGCCCATAGCCACGTGAAATCTATAATAATAAGAATAAAAGCAATAAGAGCGGTAAACAAAATGGAAAGACTCATGTGTTGGGCTCTTAATTTTTGTCTCTTAGTTTTGTCCCTTTCTTCATGCAACAAAGATGGTTATCAATGCAGTCTAAGGGAGTAGCCAATAGCCACGTGAAATCTATAATAATAAGAATAAAAGCAATAAGAGCGGTAAACAAAATGGAAAGACTCATGTGTTGGGCTCTTAATTTTTGTCTCTTAGTTTTGTCCCTTTCTTCATGCAACAAAGATGGTTATCAATGCAGTCTAAGGGAGTAGCCAATAGCCAAGTGAACGCTATAATAATAAGAATAAAAGCAATAAGAGCGGTAAACAAAATGGAAAGATTCATGTGTTGGGCTCTTAATTTTTTTCTCTTAGTTTTGTCCCTTTCTTAATGCAACAAAGATGGTTATCAATGCAGTCTAAGGGAGTAGCCAATAGCCAAGTGAACTCTATAATAATAAGAATAAAAGCAATAAGAGCGGTAAACAAAATGGAAAGACTCATGTGTTGGGCTCTTAATTTTTTCTCTTAGTTTTGTCCCTTTCTTAATGCAACAAAGATGGTTATCAATGCAGTCTAAGGGAGTAGCCAATAGCCAAGTGAACTCTATAATAATAAGAATAAAAGCAATAAGAGTGGTAAACAAGATGGAAAGACTCATGTGTTGGGCTCTTAATTTTTGTCTCTTAGTTTTGTCCCTTTCTTCATGCAACAAAGATGGTTATCAATGCAGTCTAAGGGAGTAGCCAATAGCCACGTGAAATCTATAATAATAAGAATAAAAGCAATAAGAGCGGTAAACAAAATGGAAAGACTCATGTGTTGGGCTCTTAATTTTTTTCTCTTAGTTTTGTCCCATTCTTAATGCAACAAATATGGTTATCAATGCAGTCTAAGGGAGTAGCCAATAGCCAAGTGAACTCTATAATAATAAGAATAAAAGCAATAAGAGCGGTAAACAAAATGGAAAGACTCATGTGTTGGGCTCTTAATTTTTGTCTCTTAGTTTTGTCCCTTTCTTCATGCAACAAAGATGGTTATCAATGCAGTCTAAGGGAGTAACCAATAGCCAAGTGAACTCTATAATAATAAGAATAAAAGCAATAAGAGCGGTAAACAAAATGGAAAGACTCATGTGTTGGGCTCTTAATTTTTGTCTCTTAGTTTTGTCCCATTCTTAATGCAACAAATATGGTTATCAATGCAGTCTAAGGGAGTAGCCAATAGACAAGTGAACTCTATAATAATAAGAATAAAAGCAATAAGATCGGTAAACAAAATGGAAAGACTCATGCGTTGGGCTCTTAATTTTTTTCTCTTAGTTTTGTCCCTTTCTTAATGGAACAAAGATGGTTATCAATGCAGTCTAAGGGAGTAGCCAATAGCCAAGTGAACTCTATAATAATAAGAATAAAAGCAATAAGAGCGGTAAACAAAATGGAAAGACTCATGTGTTGGGCTCTTAATTTTTGTCTCTTAGTTTTGTCCCTTTCTTCATGCAACAAAGATGGTTATCAATGCAGTCTAAGGGAGTAGCCAATAGCCACGTGAAATCTATAATAATAAGAATAAAAGCAATAAGAGCGGTAAACAAAATGGAAAGACTCATGTGTTGGGCTCTTAATTTTTGTCTCTTAGTTTTGTCCCTTTCTTCATGCAACAAAGATGGTTATCAATGCAGTCTAAGGGAGTAGCCCATAGCCACGTGAAATCTATAATAATAAGAATAAAAGCAATAAGAGCGGTAAACAAAATGGAAAGACTCATGTGTTGGGCTCTTAATTTTTGTCTCTTAGTTTTGTCCCTTTCTTCATGCAACAAAGATGGTTATCAATGCAGTCTAAGGGAGTAGCCAATAGCCACGTGAAATCTATAATAATAAGAATAAAAGCAATAAGAGCGGTAAACAAAATGGAAAGACTCATGTGTTGGGCTCTTAATTTTTGTCTCTTAGTTTTGTCCCTTTCTTCATGCAACAAAGATGGTTATCAATGCAGTCTAAGGGAGTAGCCAATAGCCAAGTGAACGCTATAATAATAAGAATAAAAGCAATAAGAGCGGTAAACAAAATGGAAAGATTCATGTGTTGGGCTCTTAATTTTTTTCTCTTAGTTTTGTCCCTTTCTTAATGCAACAAAGATGGTTATCAATGCAGTCTAAGGGAGTAGCCAATAGCCAAGTGAACTCTATAATAATAAGAATAAAAGCAATAAGAGCGGTAAACAAAATGGAAAGACTCATGTGTTGGGCTCTTAATTTTTTCTCTTAGTTTTGTCCCTTTCTTAATGCAACAAAGATGGTTATCAATGCAGTCTAAGGGAGTAGCCAATAGCCAAGTGAACTCTATAATAATAAGAATAAAAGCAATAAGAGTGGTAAACAAGATGGAAAGACTCATGTGTTGGGCTCTTAATTTTTGTCTCTTAGTTTTGTCCCTTTCTTCATGCAACAAAGATGGTTATCAATGCAGTCTAAGGGAGTAGCCAATAGCCACGTGAAATCTATAATAATAAGAATAAAAGCAATAAGAGCGGTAAACAAAATGGAAAGACTCATGTGTTGGGCTCTTAATTTTTTTCTCTTAGTTTTGTCCCATTCTTAATGCAACAAATATGGTTATCAATGCAGTCTAAGGGAGTAGCCAATAGCCAAGTGAACTCTATAATAATAAGAATAAAAGCAATAAGAGCGGTAAACAAAATGGAAAGACTCATGTGTTGGGCTCTTAATTTTTGTCTCTTAGTTTTGTCCCTTTCTTCATGCAACAAAGATGGTTATCAATGCAGTCTAAGGGAGTAACCAATAGCCAAGTGAACTCTATAATAATAAGAATAAAAGCAATAAGAGCGGTAAACAAAATGGAAAGACTCATGTGTTGGGCTCTTAATTTTTGTCTCTTAGTTTTGTCCCTTTCTTCATGCAACAAAGATGGTTATCAATGCAGTCTAAGGGAGTAGCCAATAGCCAAGTGAACTCTATAATAATAAGAATAAAAGCAATAAGAGCGGTAAACAAAATGGAAAGACTCATGTGTTGGGCTCTTAATTTTTGTCTCTTAGTTTTGTCCCTTTCTTCATGCAACAAAGATGGTTATCAATGCAGTCTAAGGGAGTAGCCAATAGCCAAGTGAACTCTATAATAATAAGAATAAAAGCAATAAGAGCGGTAAACAAAATTGAAAGACTCATGTGTTGGGCTCTTAATATTTTTCTCTTAGTTTTGTCCCTTTCTTAATGCAACAAAGATGGTTATCAATGCAGTCTAAGGGAGTAGCCAATAGCCAAGTGAACTCTATAATAATAAGAATAAAAGCAATAAGAGCGGTAAACAAAATGGAAAGTCTCATGCGTTGGGCTCTTAATTTTTTTCTCTTAGTTTTGTCCCTTTCTTAATGCAACAAAGATTGTTATCAATGCAGTCTATGGGAGTAGCCAATAGCCAAGTGAACTCTATAATAATAAGAATAAAAGCAATAAGAGCGGTAAACAAAATGGAAAGACTCATGTGTTGGGCTCTTAATTTTTTTCTCTTAGTTTTGTCCCTTTCTTAATGCAACAAAGATGGTTATCAATGCAGTCTAATGGAGTAGCCAATAGCCAAGTGAACTCTATAATAATAAGAATAAAAGCAATAAGAGCGGTAAACAAAATGGAAAGACTCATGCGTTGGGCTCTTAATTTTTTTCTCTTAGTTTTGTCCCTTTCTTAATGCAACAAAGATGGTTATCAATGCAGTCTAAGGGAGTAGCCAATAGCCAAGTGAACTCTATAATAATAAGAATAAAAGCAATAAGAGCGGTAAACAAAATTGAAAGACTCATGTGTTGGGCTCTTAATTTTTGTCTCTTAGT
Organism: Acanthosepion esculentum; assembly: GCA_964036315.1. Taxonomy (NCBI): domain Eukaryota; kingdom Metazoa; phylum Mollusca; class Cephalopoda; order Sepiida; family Sepiidae; genus Acanthosepion; species Acanthosepion esculentum. The sequence continues at coordinate 142,408,272 of OZ038478.1, read as the reverse complement.
TTTGTCCCTTTCTTCATGCAACAAAGATGGTTATCAATGCAGTCTAAGGGAGTAGCCAATAGCCAAGTGAACTCTATAATAATAAGAATAAAAGCAATAAGAGCGGTAAACAAAATGGAAAGACTCATGTGTTGGGCTCTTAATTTTTGTCTCTTAGTTTTGTCCCTTTCTTCATGCAACAAAGATGGTTATCAATGCAGTCTAAGGGAGTAGCCAATAGCCAAGTGAACTCTATAATAATAAGAATAAAAGCAATAAGAGCGGTAAACAAAATGGAAAGACTCATGTGTTGGGCTCTTAATTTTTGTCTCTTAGTTTTGTCCCTTTCTTCATGCAACAAAGATGGTTATCAATGCAGTCTAAGGGAGTAACCAATAGCCAAGTGAACTCTATAATAATAAGAATAAAAGCAATAAGAGCGGTAAACAAAATGGAAAGACTCATGTGTTGGGCTCTTAATTTTTGTCTCTTAGTTTTGTCCCTTTCTTCATGCAACAAAGATGGTTATCAATGCAGTCTAAGGGAGTAGCCAATAGCCAAGTGAACTCTATAATAATAAGAATAAAAGCAATAAGAGCGGTAAACAAAATGGAAAGTCTCATGTGTTGGGCTCTTAATTTTTGTCTCTTAGTTTAGTCCCTTTCTTCATGCAACAAAGATGGTTATCAATGCAGTCTAAGGGAGTAGCCAATAGCCAAGTGAACTCTATAATAATAAGAATAAAAGCAATAAGAGCGGTAAACAAAATTGAAAGACTCATGTGTTGGGCTCTTAATTTTTGTCTCTTAGTTTTGTCCCTTTCTTCATGCAACAAAGATGGTTATCAATGCAGTCTAAGGGAGTAACCAATAGCCAAGTGAACTCTATAATAATAAGAATAAAAGCAATAAGAGCGGTAAACAAAATGGAAAGACTCATGTGTTGGGCTCTTAATTTTTGTCTCTTAGTTTTGTCCCTTTCTTCATGCAACAAAGATGGTTATCAATGCAGTCTAAGGGAGTAGCCAATAGCCAAGTGAACTCTATAATAATAAGAATAAAAGCAATAAGAGCGGTAAACAAAATGGAAAGACTCATGTGTTGGGCTCTTAATTTTTTTCTCTTAGTTTTGTCCCTTTCTTAATGCAACATAGATGGTTATCAATGCAGTCTAATGGAGTAGCCAATAGCCAAGTGAACTCTATAATAATAAGAATAAAAGCAATAAGAGCGGTAAACAAAATGGAAAGACTCATGTGTTGGGCTCTTAATTTTTTTCTCTTAGTTTTGTCCCTTTCTTAATGCAACAAAGATGGTTATCAATGCAGTTTAAGTGAGTAGCCCATAGCCAAGTGAACTCTATAATAATAAGAATAATAGCAATAAGAGCGGTAAACAAAATGGAAAGACTCATGTGTTGGGGTCTTAATTTTTTTCTCTTAGTTTTGTCCCTTTCTTAGTGCAACAAATATGGTTATCAATGCAGTCTAAGGGAGTAGCCAATAGCCAAGTGAACTCTATAATAATAAGAATAAAAGCAATAAGAGCGGTAAACAAAATTGAAAGACTCATGTGTTGGGCTCTTAATATTTTTCTCTTAGTTTTGTCCCTTTCTTAATGCAACAAAGATGGTTATCAATGCAGTCTAAGGGAGTAGCCAATAGCCAAGTGAACTCTATAATAATAAGAATAAAAGCAATAAGAGCGGTAAACAAAATGGAAAGTCTCATGCGTTGGGCTCTTAATTTTTTTCTCTTAGTTTTGTCCCTTTCTTAATGCAACAAAGATTGTTATCAATGCAGTCTATGGGAGTAGCCAATAGCCAAGTGAACTCTATAATAATAAGAATAAAAGCAATAAGAGCGGTAAACAAAATGGAAAGACTCATGTGTTGGGCTCTTAATTTTTTTCTCTTAGTTTTGTCCCTTTCTTAATGCAACAAAGATGGTTATCAATGCAGTCTAATGGAGTAGCCAATAGCCAAGTGAACTCTATAATAATAAGAATAAAAGCAATAAGAGCGGTAAACAAAATGGAAAGACTCATGCGTTGGGCTCTTAATTTTTTTCTCTTAGTTTTGTCCCTTTCTTAATGCAACAAAGATGGTTATCAATGCAGTCTAAGGGAGTAGCCAATAGCCAAGTGAACTCTATAATAATAAGAATAAAAGCAATAAGAGCGGTAAACAAAATTGAAAGACTCATGTGTTGGGCTCTTAATTTTTGTCTCTTAGTTTTGTCCCTTTCTTCATGCAACAAAGATGGTTATCAATGCAGTCTAAGGGAGTAGCCAATAGCCAAGTGAACTCTATAATAATAAGAATAAAAGCAATAAGAGCGGTAAACAAAATGGAAAGACTCATGTGTTGGGCTCTTAATTTTTGTCTCTTAGTTTTGTCCCTTTCTTCATGCAACAAAGATGGTTATCAATGCAGTCTAAGGGAGTAGCCAATAGCCAAGTGAACTCTATAATAATAAGAATAAAAGCAATAAGAGCGGTAAACAAAATGGAAAGACTCATGTGTTGGGCTCTTAATTTTTGTCTCTTAGTTTTGTCCCTTTCTTCATGCAACAAAGATGGTTATCAATGCAGTCTAAGGGAGTAACCAATAGCCAAGTGAACTCTATAATAATAAGAATAAAAGCAATAAGAGCGGTAAACAAAATGGAAAGACTCATGTGTTGGGCTCTTAATTTTTGTCTCTTAGTTTTGTCCCTTTCTTCATGCAACAAAGATGGTTATCAATGCAGTCTAAGGGAGTAGCCAATAGCCAAGTGAACTCTATAATAATAAGAATAAAAGCAATAAGAGCGGTAAACAAAATGGAAAGTCTCATGTGTTGGGCTCTTAATTTTTGTCTCTTCCTTTAGTCCCTTTCTTCATGCAACAAAGATGGTTATCAATGCAGTCTAAGGGAGTAGCCAATAGCCAAGTGAACTCTATAATAATAAGAATAAAAGCAATAAGAGCGGTAAACAAAATTGAAAGACTCATGTGTTGGGCTCTTAATTTTTGTCTCTTAGTTTTGTCCCTTTCTTCATGCAACAAAGATGGTTATCAATGCAGTCTAAGGGAGTAACCAATAGCCAAGTGAACTCTATAATAATAAGAATAAAAGCAATAAGAGCGGTAAACAAAATGGAAAGACTCATGTGTTGGGCTCATAATTTTTGTCTCTTAGTTTTGTCCCTTTCTTCATGCAACAAAGATGGTTATCAATGCAGTCTAAGGGAGTAGCCAATAGCCAAGTGAACTCTATAATAATAAGAATAAAAGCAATAAGAGCGGTAAACAAAATGGAAAGACTCATGCGTTGGGCTCTTAATTTTTTTCTCTTAGTTTTGTCCCTTTCTTAATGCAACAAAGATGGTTATCAATGCAGTCTAAGGGAGTAGCCAATAGCCAAGTGAACTCTATAATAATAAGAATAAAAGCAATAAGAGCGGTAAACAAAATTGAAAGACTCATGTGTTGGGCTCTTAATTTTTGTCTCTTAGTTTTGTCCCTTTCTTCATGCAACAAAGATGGTTATCAATGCAGTCTAAGGGAGTAGCCAATAGCCAAGTGAACTCTATAATAATAAGAATAAAAGCAATAAGAGCGGTAAACAAAATGGAAAGACTCATGTGTTGGGCTCTTAATTTTTGTCTCTTAGTTTTGTCCCTTTCTTCATGCAACAAAGATGGTTATCAATGCAGTCTAAGGGAGTAGCCAATAGCCAAGTGAACTCTATAATAATAAGAATAAAAGCAATAAGAGCGGTAAACAAAATGGAAAGACTCATGTGTTGGGCTCTTAATTTTTGTCTCTTAGTTTTGTCCCTTTCTTCATGCAACAAAGATGGTTATCAATGCAGTCTAAGGGAGTAACCAATAGCCAAGTGAACTCTATAATAATAAGAATAAAAGCAATAAGAGCGGTAAACAAAATGGAAAGACTCATGTGTTGGGCTCTTAATTTTTGTCTCTTAGTTTTGTCCCTTTCTTCATGCAACAAAGATGGTTATCAATGCAGTCTAAGGGAGTAGCCAATAGCCAAGTGAACTCTATAATAATAAGAATAAAAGCAATAAGAGCGGTAAACAAAATGGAAAGTCTCATGTGTTGGGCTCTTAATTTTTGTCTCTTCCTTTAGTCCCTTTCTTCATGCAACAAAGATGGTTATCAATGCAGTCTAAGGGAGTAGCCAATAGCCAAGTGAACTCTATAATAATAAGAATAAAAGCAATAAGAGCGGTAAACAAAATTGAAAGACTCATGTGTTGGGCTCTTAATTTTTGTCTCTTAGTTTTGTCCCTTTCTTCATGCAACAAAGATGGTTATCAATGCAGTCTAAGGGAGTAACCAATAGCCAAGTGAACTCTATAATAATAAGAATAAAAGCAATAAGAGCGGTAAACAAAATGGAAAGACTCATGTGTTGGGCTCATAATTTTTGTCTCTTAGTTTTGTCCCTTTCTTCATGCAACAAAGATGGTTATCAATGCAGTCTAAGGGAGTAGCCAATAGCCAAGTGAACTCTATAATAATAAGAATAAAAGCAATAAGAGCGGTAAACAAAATGGAAAGACTCATGTGTTGGGCTCTTAATTTTTTTCTCTTAGTTTTGTCCCTTTCTTAATGCAACAAAGATGGTTATCAATGCCCTCTAATGGAGTAGCCAATAGCCAAGTGAACTCTATAATAATAAGAATAAAAGCAATAAGAGCGGTAAACAAAATGGAAAGACTCATGTGTTGGGCTCTTAATTTTTTTCTCTTAGTTTTGTCCCTTTCTTAATGCAACAAAGATGGTTATCAATGCAGTCTAAGTGAGTAGCCCATAGCCAAGTGAACTCTATAATAATAAGAATAATAGCAATAAGAGCGGTAAACAAAATGGAAAGACTCATGTGTTGGGGTCTTAATTTTTTTCTCTTAGTTTTGTCCCTTTCTTAGTGCAACAAATATGGTTATCAATGCAGTCTAAGGGAGTAGCCAATAGCCAAGTGAACTCTATAATAATAAGAATAAAAGCAATAAGAGCGGTAAACAAAATGGAAAGACTCATGCGTTGGGCTCTTAATTTTTTTCTCTTAGTTTTGTCCCTTTCTTAATGCAACAAAGATTGTTATCAATGCAGTCTAAGGGAGTAGCCAATAGCCAAGTGAACTCTATAATAATAAGAATAAAAGCAATAAGAGCGGTAAACAAAATGGAAAGACTCATGTGTTGGGCTCTTAATTTTTTTCTCTTAGTTTTGTCCCTTTCTTAATGCAACAAAGATTGTTATCAATGCAGTCTATGGGAGTAGCCAATAGCCAAGTGAACACTATAATAATAAGAATAAAAGCAATAAGAGCGGTAAACAAAATGGAAAGACTCATGTGTTGGGCTCTTAATTTTTTTCTCTTAGTTTTGTCCCTTTCTTAATGCAACAAAGATGGTTATCAATGCAGTCTAATGGAGTAGCCAATAGCCAAGTGAACTCTATAATAATAAGAATAAAAGCAATAAGAGCGGTAAACAAAATGGAAAGACTCATGCGTTGGGCTCTTAATTTTTTTCTCTTAGTTTTGTCCCTTTCTTAATGCAACAAAGATGGTTATCAATGCAGTCTAAGGGAGTAGCCAATAGCCAAGTGAACTCTATAATAATAAGAATAAAAGCAATAAGAGCGGTAAACAAAATGGAAAGACTCATGTGTTGGGCTCTTAATTTTTGTCTCTTAGTTTTGTCCCTTTCTTCATGCAACAAAGATGGTTATCAATGCAGTCTAAGGGAGTAGCCAATAGCCAAGTGAACTCTATAATAATAAGAATAAAAGCAATAAGAGCGGTAAACAAAATGGAAAGTCTCATGTGTTGGGCTCTTAATTTTTGTCTCTTCCTTTAGTCCCTTTCTTCATGCAACAAAGATGGTTATCAATGCAGTCTAAGGGAGTAGCCAATAGCCAAGTGAACTCTATAATAATAAGAATAAAAGCAATAAGAGCGGTAAACAAAATTGAAAGACTCATGTGTTGGGCTCTTAATTTTTGTCTCTTAGTTTTGTCCCTTTCTTCATGCAACAAAGATGGTTATCAATGCAGTCTAAGGGAGTAACCAATAGCCAAGTGAACTCTATAATAATAAGAATAAAAGCAATAAGAGCGGTAAACAAAATGGAAAGACTCATGTGTTGGGCTCATAATTTTTGTCTCTTAGTTTTGTCCCTTTCTTCATGCAACAAAGATGGTTATCAATGCAGTCTAAGGGAGTAGCCAATAGCCAAGTGAACTCTATAATAATAAGAATAAAAGCAATAAGAGCGGTAAACAAAATGGAAAGACTCATGTGTTGGGCTCTTAATTTTTTTCTCTTAGTTTTGTCCCTTTCTTAATGCAACAAAGATGGTTATCAATGCCCTCTAATGGAGTAGCCAATAGCCAAGTGAACTCTATAATAATAAGAATAAAAGCAATAAGAGCGGTAAACAAAATGGAAAGACTCATGTGTTGGGCTCTTAATTTTTTTCTCTTAGTTTTGTCCCTTTCTTAATGCAACAAAGATGGTTATCAATGCAGTCTAAGTGAGTAGCCCATAGCCAAGTGAACTCTATAATAATAAGAATAATAGCAATAAGAGCGGTAAACAAAATGGAAAGACTCATGTGTTGGGGTCTTAATTTTTTTCTCTTAGTTTTGTCCCTTTCTTAGTGCAACAAATATGGTTATCAATGCAGTCTAAGGGAGTAGCCAATAGCCAAGTGAACTCTATAATAATAAGAATAAAAGCAATAAGAGCGGTAAACAAAATGGAAAGACTCATGCGTTGGGCTCTTAATTTTTTTCTCTTAGTTTTGTCCCTTTCTTAATGCAACAAAGATTGTTATCAATGCAGTCTAAGGGAGTAGCCAATAGCCAAGTGAACTCTATAATAATAAGAATAAAAGCAATAAGAGCGGTAAACAAAATGGAAAGACTCATGTGTTGGGCTCTTAATTTTTTTCTCTTAGTTTTGTCCCTTTCTTAATGCAACAAAGATTGTTATCAATGCAGTCTATGGGAGTAGCCAATAGCCAAGTGAACACTATAATAATAAGAATAAAAGCAATAAGAGCGGTAAACAAAATGGAAAGACTCATGTGTTGGGCTCTTAATTTTTTTCTCTTAGTTTTGTCCCTTTCTTAATGCAACAAAGATGGTTATCAATGCAGTCTAATGGAGTAGCCAATAGCCAAGTGAACTCTATAATAATAAGAATAAAAGCAATAAGAGCGGTAAACAAAATGGAAAGACTCATGCGTTGGGCTCTTAATTTTTTTCTCTTAGTTTTGTCCCTTTCTTAATGCAACAAAGATGGTTATCAATGCAGTCTAAGGGAGTAGCCAATAGCCAAGTGAACTCTATAATAATAAGAATAAAAGCAATAAGAGCGGTAAACAAAATTGAAAGACTCATGTGTTGGGCTCTTAATTTTTGTCTCTTAGTTTTGTCCCTTTCTTCATGCAACAAAGATGGTTATCAATGCAGTCTAAGGGAGTAGCCAATAGCCAAGTGAACTCTATAATAATAAGAATAAAAGCAATAAGAGCGGTAAACAAAATGGAAAGACTCATGTGTTGGGCTCTTAATTTTTGTCTCTTAGTTTTGTCCCTTTCTTCATGCAACAAAGATGTTTATCAATGCAGTCTAAGGGAGTAGCCAATAGCCAAGTGAACTCTATAATAATAAGAATAAAAGCAATAAGAGCGGTAAACAAAATGGAAAGACTCATGTGTTGGGCTCTTAATTTTTGTCTCTTAGTTTTGTCCCTTTCTTCATGCAACAAAGATGGTTATCAATGCAGTCTAAGGGAGTAACCAATAGCCAAGTGAACTCTATAATAATAAGAATAAAAGCAATAAGAGCGGTAAACAAAATGGAAAGACTCATGCGTTGGGCTCTTAATTTTTTTCTCTTAGTTTTGTCCCTTTCTTAATGCAACAAAGATTGTTATCAATGCAGTCTAAGGGAGTAGCCAATAGCCAAGTGAACTCTATAATAATAAGAATAAAAGCAATAAGAGCGGTAAACAAAATGGAAAGACTCATGTGTTGGGCTCTTAATTTTTTTCTCTTAGTTTTGTCCCTTTCTTAATGCAACAAAGATTGTTATCAATGCAGTCTATGGGAGTAGCCAATAGCCAAGTGAACACTATAATAATAAGAATAAAAGCAATAAGAGCGGTAAACAAAATGGAAAGACTCATGTGTTGGGCTCTTAATTTTTTTCTCTTAGTTTTGTCCCTTTCTTAATGCAACAAAGATGGTTATCAATGCAGTCTAATGGAGTAGCCAATAGCCAAGTGAACTCTATAATAATAAGAATAAAAGCAATAAGAGCGGTAAACAAAATGGAAAGACTCATGCGTTGGGCTCTTAATTTTTTTCTCTTAGTTTTGTCCCTTTCTTAATGCAACAAAGATGGTTATCAATGCAGTCTAAGGGAGTAGCCAATAGCCAAGTGAACTCTATAATAATAAGAATAAAAGCAATAAGAGCGGTAAACAAAATTGAAAGACTCATGTGTTGGGCTCTTAATTTTTGTCTCTTAGTTTTGTCCCTTTCTTCATGCAACAAAGATGGTTATCAATGCAGTCTAAGGGAGTAGCCAATAGCCAAGTGAACTCTATAATAATAAGAATAAAAGCAATAAGAGCGGTAAACAAAATGGAAAGACTCATGTGTTGGGCTCTTAATTTTTGTCTCTTAGTTTTGTCCCTTTCTTCATGCAACAAAGATGTTTATCAATGCAGTCTAAGGGAGTAGCCAATAGCCAAGTGAACTCTATAATAATAAGAATAAAAGCAATAAGAGCGGTAAACAAAATGGAAAGACTCATGTGTTGGGCTCTTAATTTTTGTCTCTTAGTTTTGTCCCTTTCTTCATGCAACAAAGATGGTTATCAATGCAGTCTAAGGGAGTAACCAATAGCCAAGTGAACTCTATAATAATAAGAATAAAAGCAATAAGAGCGGTAAACAAAATGGAAAGACTCATGTGTTGGGCTCTTAATTTTTGTCTCTTAGTTTTGTCCCTTTCTTCATGCAACAAAGATGGTTATCAATGCAGTCTAAGGGAGTAGCCAATAGCCAAGTGAACTCTATAATAATAAGAATAAAAGCAATAAGAGCGGTAAACAAAATGGAAAGTCTCATGTGTTGGGCTCTTAATTTTTGTCTCTTCCTTTAGTCCCTTTCTTCATGCAACAAAGATGGTTATCAATGCAGTCTAAGGGAGTAGCCAATAGCCAAGTGAACTCTATAATAATAAGAATAAAAGCAATAAGAGCGGTAAACAAAATTGAAAGACTCATGTGTTGGGCTCTTAATTTTTGTCTCTTAGTTTTGTCCCTTTCTTCATGCAACAAAGATGGTTATCAATGCAGTCTAAGGGAGTAACCAATAGCCAAGTGAACTCTATAATAATAAGAATAAAAGCAATAAGAGCGGTAAACAAAATGGACAGACTCATGTGTTGGGCTCATAATTTTTTTCTCTTAGTTTTGTCCCTTTCTTAATGCAACAAAGATTGTTATCAATGCAGTCTAAGGGAGTAGCCAATAGCCAAGTGAACTCTATAATAATAAGAATAAAAGCAATAAGAGCGGTAAACAAAATGGAAAGACTCATGTGTTGGGCTCTTAATTTTTTTCTCTTAGTTTTGTCCCTTTCTTAATGCAACAAAGATGGTTATCAATGCCCTCTAATGGAGTAGCCAATAGCCAAGTGAACTCTATAATAATAAGAATAAAAGCAATAAGAGCGGTAAACAAAATGGAAAGACTCATGTGTTGGGCTCTTAATTTTTTTCTCTTAGTTTTGTCCCTTTCTTAATGCAACAAAGATGGTTATCAATGCAGTCTAAGTGAGTAGCCCATAGCCAAGTGAACTCTATAATAATAAGAATAATAGCAATAAGAGCGGTAAACAAAATGGAAAGACTCATGTGTTGGGGTCTTAATTTTTTTCTCTTAGTTTTGTCCCTTTCTTAGTGCAACAAATATGGTTATCAATGCAGTCTAAGGGAGTAGCCAATAGCCAAGTGAACTCTATAATAATAAGAATAAAAGCAATAAGAGCGGTAAACAAAATGGAAAGACTCATGCGTTGGGCTCTTAATTTTTTTCTCTTAGTTTTGTCCCTTTCTTAATGCAACAAAGATTGTTATCAATGCAGTCTAAGGGAGTAGCCAATAGCCAAGTGAACTCTATAATAATAAGAATAAAAGCAATAAGAGCGGTAAACAAAATGGAAAGACTCATGTGTTGGGCTCTTAATTTTTTTCTCTTAGTTTTGTCCCTTTCTTAATGCAACAAAGATGGTTATCAATGCAGTCTAAGGGAGTAGCCAATAGCCAAGTGAACTCTATAATAATAAGAATAAAAGCAATAAGAGCGGTAAACAAAATGGAAAGACTCATGTGTTGGGCTCTTAATTTTTTTCTCTTAGTTTTGTCCCTTTCTTAATGCAACAAAGATGGGTATCAATGCAGTCTATGGGAGTAGCCAATAGCCAAGTGAACTCTATAATAATAAGAATAAAAGCAATAAGAGCGGTTTACAAAATGGAAAGACTCATGAGTTGGGCTCTTAATTTTTTTCTCTTAGTTTTGTCCCTTTCTTAATGCAACAAAGATGGTTATCAATGCAGTCTAAGGGAGTAGCCAATAGCCAAGTGAACTCTATAATAATAAGAATAAAAGCAATAAGGACGGTAAACAAAATGGAAAGACTCATGTGTTGGGCTCTTAATTTTTTTCTCTTAGTTTTGTCCCTTTCTTAATGCAACAAAGATGGTTATCAATGCAGTCTAAGGGAGTAGCCAATAGCCAAGTGAACTCTATAATAATAAGATTAAAAGCAATAAGAGCGGTAAACAAAATGGAAAGACTCATGTGTTGGGCTCTTAATTTTTTTCTCTTATTTTTGTCCCTTTCTTAATGCAACAAAGATGGTTATCAATGCAGTCTAAGGGAGTAGCCAATAGCCAAGTGAACTCTATAATAATAAGAATAAAAGCAATAAGAGCGGTAAACAAAATGGAAAGACTCATGTGTTTGGCTCTTAATTTTTTTCTCTTAGTTTTGTCCCTTTCTTAATGCAACAAAGATGGTTATCAATGCAGTCTAAGGGAGTAGCCAATAGCCAAGTGAACTGTATAATAATAAGAATAAAAGCAATAAGAGCGGTAAACAAAATGGAAAGACTCATGTGTTGGGCTCTTAATTTTTTTCTCTTAGTTTTGTCCCTTTCTTCATGCAACAAAGATGGTTATCAATGCAGTCTAAGGGAGTAGTCAATAGCCAAGTGAACTCTATAATAATAAGAATAAAAGCAATAAGAGAGGTAAACAAAATGGAAAGACTCATGTGTTGGGCTCTTAATTTTTTTCTCTTAGTTTTGTCCCTTTCTTAATGCAACAAAGATGGTTATCAATGCAGTCTAAGGGAGTAGCCAATAGCCAAGTGAACTCTATAATAATAAGAATAAAAACAATAAGGACGCTAAACAAAATGGAAAGACTCATGTGTTGGGCTCTTAATTTTTTTCTCTTAGTTTTGTCCCTTTCTTAATGCAACAAAGATGGTTATCAATGCAGTCTAAGGGAGTAGCCAATAGCCAAGTGAACTCTATAATAATAAGATTAAAAGCAATAAGAGCGGTAAACAAAATGGAAAGACTCATGTGTTGGGCTCTTAATTTTTTTCTCTTAGTTTTGTCCCTTTCTTAATGCAACAAAGATGGTTATCAATGCAGTCTAAGGGAGTAGCCAATAGCCAAGTGAACTCTATAATAATAAGAATAAAAGCAATAAGAGCGGTAAACAAAATGGAAAGACTCATGTGTTTGGCTCTTAATTTTTTTCTCTTAGTTTTGTCCCTTTCTTAATGCAACAAAGATGGTTATCAATGCAGTCTAAGGGAGTAGCCAATAGCCAAGTGAACTCTATAATAATAAGAATAAAAGCAATAAGAGCGGTAAACAAAATGGAAAGACTCATGTGTTTGGCTCTTAATTTTTTTCTCTTAGTTTTGTCCCTTTCTTAATGCAACAAAGATGGTTATCAATGCAGTCTAAGGGAGTAGCCAATAGCCAAGTGAACTCTATAATAATAAGAATAAAAGCAATAAGAGCGGTAAACAAAATGGAAAGACTCATGTGTTGGGCTCTTAATTTTTTTCTCTTAGTTTTGTCCCTTTCTTAATGCAACAAAGATGGGTATCAATGCAGTCTATGGGAGTAGCCAATAGCCAAGTGAACTCTATAATAATAAGAATAAAAGCAATAAGAGCGGTTTACAAAATGGAAAGACTCATTAGTTGGGCTCTTAATTTTTTTCTCTTAGTTTTGTCCCTTTCTTAATGCAACAAAGATGGTTATCAATGCAGTCTAAGGGAGTAGCCAATAGCCAAGTGAACTCTATAATAATAAGAATAAAAGCAATAAGGACGGTAAACAAAATGGAAAGACTGATGTGTTGGGCTCTTAATATTTTTCTCTTAGTTTTGTCCCTTTCTTAATGCAACAAAGATGGTTATCAATGCAGTCTAAGGGAGTAGCCAATAGCCAAGTGAACTCTATAATAATAAGAATAAAAGCAATAAGAGCGGTAAACAAAATGGAAAGACTTATGCGTTGGGCTCTTAATTTTTTTCTCTTAGTTTTGTCCCGTTCTTAATGCAACAAAGATTGTTATCAATGCAGTCTAAGGGAGTAGCCAGTAGCCAAGTGAACTCGATAATAATAAGAATAAAAGCAATAAGAGCGGTAAACAAAATGGACAGACTCATGTGTTGGGCTCTTAATTTTTTTCTCTTAGTTTTGTCCCTTTCTTTGTGCAACAAAGATGGTTATCAATGCAGTCTAAAGGAGTAGCCTATAGCCAAGTGAACTGTATAATAATAAGAATAAAAGCAATAAGAGCGGTAAACAAAATGGAAAGACTCATGTGTTGGGCTCTTAATTTTTTTCTCTTAGTTTTGTCCCTTTCTTAATGCAACAAAGATTGTTATCAATGCAGTCTAAGGGAGTAGCCAGTAGCCAAGTGAACTCGATAATAATAAGAATAAAAGCAATAAGAGCGGTAAACAAAATGGACAGACTCATGTGTTGGGCTCTTAATTTTTTTCTCTTAGTTTTGTCCGTTTCTTTGTGCAACAAAGATGGTTATCAATGCAGTCTAAGGGAGTAGCCAATAGCCAAGTGAACTCTATAATAATAAGAATAAAAGCGATAAGAGCGGTAAACAAAATGGAAAGACTCATGTGTTGGGCTCTTAATTTTTCTCTCTTAGTTTTGTCCCTTTCTTTGTGCAACAAAGATGGTTATCAATGCACTCTAAGTTAGTAGCCAATAGCCAAGTGAACTTTATAACAATAAGAATACTAGTAATAAGAATGGTAAAAAGAAGGATTACCTACGTGAGCGGCTCGACTTGCCGGGGGAGGAGTTTCGATCTTTCTGTCATTAGGCGCCAGCGGCGGATTATCTCAGTAACCCTGAGTTTTCGTTTATCTGGCGATTTTCTCGGAATCGGCTGCCTCTTAATGACAAGTTCTTCATATGAGGCTTGGTCTGGAAGAAACGCCTTCTACCATTATCCCAGGGTCCGCCCCGTCTCGCTCCGGAAAAACTTGTGCCCATTGATCGCGCATACGACTAGTGACAATGTGTCGCCCCATATTCCGGGGTGAAACGAATGTTGTTTCTGACGCTGTTGGCCACGGCCCGAATGGTGATTTGGACGAGGCGAACGGAGGAAGTCTTGCGAGGCAGCCGTCTTTCTCATCAGGTTCTGATCCGATTCTTTGAGCATCAGCTCAAGATGAAGATTAGAACTGATAGAAATCGCCTGCATTCGATAGTCTTAAGCGAAACGGTGGGTGACTGAGGCGAGATTGTTCCGTTTGAACGGGGCTAGCCTTGATTTTCACTTTTAGTTCAACCTATGTCACACCGGGGCGGCTTCCTGTGGAGCCCTCCCCTGGTTAGGTGAGACAAGCTTTGTGTACCTAGTTAAGTGTTGTTCCCGGCCTGTTTCCGGCCACATGTTTGCTTATGATCCAGGTTGAGATTCCCTACCTGCCCAGTTTGTTTTGGCCCCCTTATTTATCTCGTCTGAGTCAGTTTTATATTTTCCCATGCCCGTATAATTTTGTATCCTTTTCCCACTCTCTTAAAGAGAGAGAGAGCTTCTTGATTTCGTCCAATGGGCAGAATACAGCGGCCTCTTCGTTTTGAGGGTAGGACGGGCCCTACTAACATCAGTTATGCTTAGTTGACTTTGTGTAGATTTTTAGTTTATTAGTGGGTTCATCTCCCTTCCATCTCATTCTTCATTATTAGATTTTGATGTATGATAATTTCTTATCATTAACTTTTTATGGCATGGGGGGCGTTTTGGAGGTATCCCTTGAGAGAATGTGATATTATGGTGTATGGAGGATTGATTGGTGACGGATGAGTTCTTATGGTGAATGTGGAAATTGTAATGTATGAATGGGTCGTCAATCACATTAGCTAGGTATAAGATAGTTAGTTTACAAATCTAAGTAATCTGCGACAAATAAGCTTCTAACTGTAAAAATTCGTCATTCACCAATAAATGACCAATTAGATAGCAAGTACATCGAATGCAGCTATGCTAACAAATAAATTTGAAATAAACTACAATAGAAGTAAATTATTATAAGCAAAATAAAAACAAATCTAAGAAATGCTTTTATATCAGTTAGACTAGATGTTCCATCGATTAGATCAAACATCAGTCAGTCTAGTGACGACATGACTCAATCAGCAGTTAAAGTCCAGTTAACAACGTAGGAAACGTAAGAATTGAGGTCTAATAACGAAAGAAATGTCTGATACTTCCTACCACCAGTTACTTTTTGTCTAAATATTTCTAATTCTTCCTTTAGTTATTTAAATATATCTGAAAACCTTTTCGTTTGGGCAAAATGTTTTGTTTATGGACATGAACAATACGTTTAAGGAGAATTTAATAAGAATTCTGAGTGTGTAACTTAATGCATAGTTTATTGCATCGAAGTTACTTACCAGTTATCTGCATGTTTCTGCTGGCCATTCTATTGAGATTTTGGAGAGCTTACTATTTAAGGTAGCAACACTTCTAAAGGTTTAATAAAAATCATATTTATGATAAAACGATCATCAAAATATACTAGTTCTTAGAAATATGTAGGTTAATACGTCTACTTCACCGATGAGTCTCTAAAAGCTTTCTCTATATTCAGCTAACATATTACATTCCAAAGCTAACAAGATTCATTTGTCCCATGACCGGGTGTGGTCGTAGAGTCGTTTGTAAGCTTAACACTTGAATAGTCGCACCCACATATCTGTGTTGAAAAGATGGGGAAGTATTCCTTCATGGATAGTGCGTCTTGGACAACTCGAGCCCACCTCTTCTCCAAGTTAAATAAAATCCAACTTGAAGGCTCCTCGTCACGAACATGCGGTCCTTGATTCCATCGAAGGAACTCTCCACCCTGGCTGATTTCAATCTATTTAGTCATCCACACAACGATGCTATTTCATCACCGCACTGGCTACATCCATAGCTATAGAGCCCAGTCTATCCTATTGCGCTAGATGGCCGTTGTCCCCACAAGAAAGTTTATCAGCTATTTGACAGGTTTCTTTCTTTATCTTGCTAGGTGTCTTGCAGAACACCTCACCAGAAAAGCCTGATGAGGGAACCGGTTTAGTTGCCGATGACCAGACCATGCGGCATACAGTACTGGGTTACATTGTACATTATACTAATTTATAACCACATCAAAAAACAAAGTGCTAAAACAGTTTTTTCTTCTATTCGCATAAATCAACGATGATTTTCTAAGTTTAGCTTAGATGTGGCACAAGGCTAAATGTGTAGGGTACTCAGCTCGAACTCACTACTTAGTCGTTATTGTTCTAGCGAGACAAGATGGCTAACGATTACACTACATTGAAGTGTCCGAGTTACTAAGCGTAACATAGTTGTGGCACGAAGCCGAGAGTAAGCAGTAACCAGTGAGTATCGAACTCACTATTCAGTTATAATCGATCTAGCGAAACAAGTTTGCTAACTATTGCACCCCGTTAGAGTGCCAAAGGGTTCTGTAAGTGTAGCTTAGATGTGACACAATGCCAAATGTATGAAGTACCTAGTAAGAATCGAATTCACTACTCAGTGGTAATTGATCTAGCAAGACAAGATGGTTAACGATTATATCACGTCGAAATGGACCACTTTGTATGAAACAATGATTTTCATTCTTCACGCCAAACTAAATCAAACAGGCTCAAAAGATACTAAAGAGCTGACCTGAGCATGCTTTACAAAGGCTCGACTGATTCTGTTCATAAAGTTAAGCAAAGAAAGGACATAAACTTTTCCAATTGTAACTCAAAACTGACACGTTATTCTGAATATTTTCTTAAACTGATAATGTCAGTAAATATAATCCAAATATCAACTGACATGACATATTTTACATTTAATTTTGCATTTAAATCAGCCTTTCGACAGCTAAAGTGGATTGACGTAATTTTATAGGATTATTAAGTCTAAGACGAAACCGAAATAAAATCCATCCTAACGTTGAACGGAATTTATTAACAGTCCTGACGAGTCATGTCAAAGTGGGTTTCACTCAACCAAAAGAAAGGACTCAAGAGAACCATGATAAAGAAAGAGATTCCAGTGAAAGCCAATTGGATGACGACGAGATAAAATAGTTTCTGACGCTAAAGATAAACAACAATGAAATGAATATGGTTTAATTATCTTAAATCAAATTTATACAAAGGAAATTTTCAGAATTAAAGGTATTAAATTATTAAAAAAACTTTATTAAAAAATCTATTAGAAATACTTATTTAAGATGCATTTTCAGGTTGCAATATAGTATTTTTTGAAAAAATTACTGAATAAAAATTATGATATAATAATTCATTTTTTCTTTCTCAATAGAAGTAGATAGGTCTGTCTATCGCCCAGTCCATGCATCTTCCCCATCTTTTGAAGAGGAAAAGAAGGTTATCCCTTGTTTTCTGTTTAGTATGGGATTTCCGCTTCCTTCTGACGTCGGCTGCAATCAGACTGGTATTGCGGAGCCCGAACTCTTAAGAAGCGTTTAGAGTGGCTGCTCTGATCAACAGTTGCATAATATCAGTGTTCTTGAAATGTCATGTTACGTATGGAAAGGTGCCTCTGCAAGTATTTACGGTGGGCAGCCCTGAGGCAACATTGTACTGTCGTGTCCGCCAATTTCCAGACAGTTTATGTTGTCCCTGGCAGCTACAATTATTCTTGGCCCCTTCCACCTTAAAAATATATGATGGTCAAAACAATTTACCAAACTATAACTAAACCAGTTTTCAAAAATACCTAAGCCCCTTAAACTTTCATTATTCAACATTCTATGTATTCTTACCAATTTGTGCAGTACAGAATCGATTCTCTTGGAATATTTTTTAGATATCTTAATTCCGTAAGAAACTAATCTAAACCTCTTAATCTCCACTACTGACGTCTCTGTTCCTGGCTATCTTCCGCTCTTTCAAAAGGATTCTCGTATCCACATGCATGGCCTTTGTGTCTATATTTACAAATCTGCCATTTGTCCGTGCATTGAATATTGCTGTCATATCCAGTTTTGTGCTGCTAATATATATCACGTGAGTGTTGACAAAATCTAAAGAAGGTTCTGTAATGTAATGGATTCTGACCCGGTATCTCGACTACAATCATTTTTCCGGCCGACGTGACGCGGATTCTCCATGTTTTTCCTATAAATTTTTTTCATGGCAATTGTTCCGATGAGATGTTCTCCTTGGTACCTCGACTGTATGAATTTAAGCATGCTACAAGATTGACAACGAGGTCTCACTGTTTTACTGCTGAACTGGCGAGATGTAACCATATGTTCTATTCCCATAGTTTCTTTTCTCGCACTTATCTCCTGTGAAACTAACTTCCGGTTTCTTGTTTCCCTCCCATCTACAAACTTCAAAGTTTTAAATGCAAGGCCAGTTGCCATCTTCTGTCTTCCCGAAACCTATTAATTTATTATCATTTTTCATCAGTAACGTTTTCTCATTCTTTTTCACCCCCAGTAAACACTTGCGTCTTAGCGGCATTATCGCCTTGATTGGGATGAAATGGTAAAACTTTTTTCCCTACCAATTCCAGACTGAAAGACCAATTTCTAATCAACAAGAGATTTCTTTTCTCAGATTGATGCCTTTCTGTATCTTTTTATTTTCTGTCTCATTTAATTTATTTTCCTCTCCCTCCGACATTTAGATTATATATTCTTTCTAATTCTCTCCTGTATCTGTTAAATTTTTCTCTCATTTCATCACTATTTTATATTTTGATATTTTATATTTCTTTTTCTCTCCTGGCCATTATTTGTGTCAAATTTTCTTGACTGTTACTGTTTCCCCTACATATTTTTTTCTATTTTTTTTCTATCTCTTCAAGTTGGATTCTCTGTCATTTTATTTTCACACACACACACACACACACACACACACACACACACTCTCTCTCTCTCTCTCTCTCTGTCTCTATCTCTCTACCTCTGTCTGTCTCTGTCCTTTTCCAGTCAATGTTACTAACATGACAATCAGATTTTTGTATTTTCACACACACACAAACACACACACACACACACACTACCTCTCTGTCTCACTTAAATTCTTTCTCTCGCTCTTTCCTGTTCCCTTCATTCGTGCTTCCCATTTGTCTTTTGTTTTCTCTCTCCCCGTCTCTTTTATTTCTGTACTATTTCTCTCATCATATTTCATAATAATATTTAAGTTTTTCACATCTTTTTCCAATCAATGTTACTAACATGATAAGCAGATTTCTTTATTTTCACACACACAAACCATACACACAGACAGAGACACACACACAAGCAAACACACCCACACACACACACACACACACACACACAATACCTCTCTCACTCTCTTTAATTATTTACCCCGCTATTTCCTATTGCCTTCATTCGTGCTTCCCATTTGTCTTTTGTTTTCTCTCTCCCCGTCTCTTTCATTTCTGTACTATTTCTCTTATCATATTTCATAATGTTTAAGTTTTTCAGAAACTCTTTTGCAGTCAATGTTACGAACATGACAATTAATTTTCTTTTCTACGCTGCGTGTTTTAACCTGTAGTTACAATTTTGTCACAGACCCCCCCCCCTTCGTCAGATTTTTGAAAATCGTTGTAGATACCTCTACGAAATGTACACAAGAACTGTATATCTTGACAAGAAAGGCCTTAAATTTGATGATAATCATTTTTTATATTTAAGTATATATATCCTTATTAAGTAGAAATACCTAATATTTTTTGATCATTTTTTAAAATTTTTTACTCATTCTTAGCATGTCCGAAATTTTATTTAAAAATCTTTTCTTTTTTTTTTGTAAGCGAAATTACTAAAAACAACTCGATATCTGCCATTTTTTTTACCAGTTAAAATCCGAGTTTAAATTTCTTTCAAAAATCAATTATAGGTTTTTCAAAATTTTTTAACGAAACTTATCAAATTTAAAGATTATTTAATATATTTTGAAAGAAACTTTTACTTACTTTCTTCGAAGAAAATTGTGGTTTAAAATAAAATGAGGCGATCTTAACATCGTTCGCTATTGACAAGCAATGAGTGATGTCTTATCATCACATATCGACAGCTAACATAACATCCGAGTGATCATACGGAAGGACATAATTGACGTAACGTTTTTTTAACACGTGAACCAGCTTATGTAGTACCTCGTAATTATTACAGAAAAAAAAAGCAACAAAAAAACTTTCAGTATTCCGATTTCTTTTATTTTGCTTGTTTATTACTGTAGCTTGCACCATAAGTTTGTTGATACTATCTGTAGAAATTATAAATACTACAAATAAATGTAAATACATGTGCTGCACAGCTTTTTGAGGGTAGTTGTAGCTCCCTAAAATCAATACATATCTGCTTGATAAAACATTTCTATCCCAAGTAAAAATCATCACAAACATAAATGTTATTTTGTTACACTACAGCCTATTTGCCCTGAAAAAAAATTGAAAAATATCTTATATCATCATCTGAACAAAATATCAAGGAAACGTTTGATCTGCACCCCATGAAACTAAGTATTTCCGGAAAGTAAAGAATGCTCTAAAATTTGTAAGTGAAATTGGTTGGTGAAAATGATTATAAAATATTTTTCTGTGCATAAAATATAAAAAAAAATAGTTAAAGTTACTATACCTGAACATTAGAAACCAGGATATTTTTTGCATGTTTTTTTTAATTTTTTTATTTTCAATCAGCATTGAGGAAAACAGTTGAAATTAAGCCAAAATTGACTTCCACATTGCTGGGTCAAGGGCCAGCCAGCCAGCCAACAATAACATGCTGTCATCACCTTGTAAAAAGTCCCAATTTTATTCTTTTTTTAAACTAAGTTTGAGAAATGGCTTGATGTATTAATGTTTTTTAACACATTTTGAGCAGGGTGATGACAATAACACTTAATGAATGTTTATGAGCTGCAGGAAGAATGGACCAAGGACTCAGAGGCAATAATGTATATTTGTAACATCTTCACAAATAACATGAAGTAACATAGGCACATGTAGGAAATATTTTGAATTCACAATGATCACCGAGATAGTTATATGGGGTTCTGTATGTCATTATTTGGGCAGGCTCCACAGAAATTGGTACAAACAGTCAGTGAGAATGATTTTTCTGACTTTAACTGTGGGGTTTACTGTGCCAAAAATTCTGATGAAATTCTCACAAAATAGTAATGTGTTAATCAAACCATTGATAAGAAGCGAAAATACTTTGTTTGAAATGTGACATTCACATAAAATTCATTTTAAGTATACTTTGAAGACACTTGCAATGTTTGGGACAGTTTGGCAGGTGATTTTTGTTTCGTCGACAACTTTCTTTCATTGATTGATTGACAGGAATGATTATTAGCTACAGGCAGAATGGACCAAGGTCTCAGAGGCAATACAGGATAGTTTGAATTCACAATGATCACCGAGATAGTTATATGGGGTTCTGTATGTCATTATTTGGGCAGGCTCCACAGAAATTGGCACAAACAGTCAGTGGGAATGATTTTTCTGGCTTTAACTGAGATGTTTACTGTATCAAAAATTGTGATGAAATTCTCACAAAATAGCGGGTGCTGCCCATTCACTAAAACTCACTTTAGACGGTATACCAGCTTTTTCTAATCGCTATAATTCTTCGTTAATATTTTCAAATGATGCAAATGGTACATTTCTTTTACTTTTGAAAACGGTTTGAATGTTTTCTTTTAGCTCGAATTTGGCTTTTGTTTTATTACATTTTCCTAGTCCCGCCGAAAAAAATTAAGGAATATTTTTCTTTTAATTCGTCTTTCATGTCTTTGGCATCCGTTGTCATATTTTCCACCTTTTGGCAAAAATTGTTGATTGGTTGATGCCACAACTTAAACCGCTTCATTCAATTCGTTCTGAATAAATTCTCAGAATTTTTATGGGCGAAATCTTTCAGTTTCTTTGTAATGCCATTCTGTGTTACAGGTATCGTATCGTATTGATTTTGTCACCAGTTACGACACTTGCTGTTTTGTTTGCGTTTTTCATTGTTGGTTTTTTAATTTCCTCCAAGTATGAAGATTAATAATTGAGAGATCCGAGCCAGAATCTAGTTGCAGCTTAACTGTTTTGTTTAAAATGTTAACTACAACGTATTTTCGTAGATTCTTATCTACTTTTTCGTTTGATACAGTTTGTCCGACTCTGTTTCTGTTGTTCCTTTTGTTTCTACAGTGCGACCCTTTGTGGCCAAATTTTCAACAATTATTACATGTGTTGTTTCGGTAAAAACAGTCTGCCACCCAATCTTGTCCACCACAATGTCCACATGGACTAGAGGGGAATTTTTGTTTTTCATAGGGTCGTCTATTTTAATTTGTGAATGGGCGTACTCTTTGTTTTCTTTACTTTTTTATGGGAGTAATTTTTTGGCTTGTACTTAATTCTCCTGACATACGATATTGCCGATTCCTCAATGTTTTTGGAATCGCTTTTAACACTGATTACTCGCTGGCAATCTTCAGCTAGTTTTTGTACTGTGAGACCTGGTTCGCTTTCTAGTCTTGATAGAACTCTCCGTCTAATCTCCAAATTTTTTGCAGAGACTAAACCTTGGGTAAATATTAAACATTTGAAATCGTCAGCTCTCAGTTCAGCCAAAAGAAAATCGTCACAGTGCTTATTAACTATGGACGCAAATGTAAGATAATCCTCGTCATTACGTTTTGACAAGTTAAAACACTTCCATCTTTTGTGGAATAAAGTTGTGTTAAGGCTAAATAGCTCAGACCAAAGTTTTACTGCTTCATCAAACCCTAATTCACTTGTTTTTTTCGGGAGAATGTAATCGACGAACTTACTATGTACCGCTGTTCCGAACTTTCTCAAAAGTAGGCGAACTTTTTTAGCGTTCGCCCAATCCTCACAATCAACCGCAAAAAGATCTTCATATCTTCTACGGAAAGCTTCAAATGTTTTATCTTCTTCACGAAAGTAAATAAATGTCTCCATAGAATTCCAAATTGTGTTGTAAGAAAATGCAGTGTTGTTTTCACTTAACATCCTTTTTACTAAGTGTTTTTAGAAATAATTCTTGCAATTTTTCTTCCCGTTCTTTTTGTTTTTCTTCCTGTTCTTTTTGTTGGAGAAGCAATTTTTCTACCAACATTTGTTGCCGTGCTTCAGTCTTGTGTTGCTGCCCAAATTGTGCTTTCATCATCTGAACAACAATTGCTTTAAAGTCCTCCATAATGACTTCAAAAACGTGTTTTCAGAGAGAGAGGAAAACGGAATTTAGATAATGTTTCTTCTATAAGAAGAGGGAAAAGAATGTATTTCCTTTCCGTACTATTTTCCAGCTCTTTTTGTAAATAACTGTAAAAAATTTTTTTTTTACTAATATAATCTGAGTACTTCAATTTTTTCTCTCACGGGAGGGGAAAACAAATTGCATCAACAACCATACTGCCAAACAGAAAATATAATTTTTTTGTTTTTTCTTTCTGTGTGGTCAAGAGAAGCGAAGAACAATTATAGCAATGAGGGGGAAAATCTTACTTACAATTTTTACTAGTAAGTATTACAAATTGTTGGTTTTGGACTTTTTTTTACTTTACTATATATCCTATGTCCGCGTCAGTGGATTTGTTCGTATATACATTGCCTGTTACTTGGTTTGTGTGTCCGTTTCTTTCCAGTTGACTATTAACATATAACTGTTGTATATGAAACTTTCTTTCATGACAGATTTCTCTTTGTTCGCCAGACTTGAGATTAACACACAATGATTCAGATTTCTTTAGAGTTATGGCGTGACCCTTTTTCTCTCTTCAGGTAGAGGATTCTCTTTGCTTTGCCAGCTGTTATGGTCGGCAAGGGATAGTTTTGTTCTTTCCTTTCTGCGATTTGGAATATCTCGTCGCAAGTTGTTATGATAGATGAGATATAATTTAGTCTTTCCTTTCGTGAGGTCGTTTCGAATCTCGTCGCCAGTTATTATGGTGCTGAAACCATAGAAAAATAACACAGGCTCGGATATAAGGTTAAACGGTATATTATTTGATTCTGTTGTCGACATGATCTTTGCTGTTTGACTGCCATTGTAATATTTATTCTGCAGATGCGATTATGAGCTGCAAGCAAAGTGGAGCAAGGACTGCGAAGATCTTCTGTACATTTATCAAATTTTCACAAATGACAAGAACAACTTCACATGAAGCAACATAGACACATGTAGTTTCCATTCACAATGATCACTGGCAAATTTGGCTACTGTTACACATTTAATTACTTGTGAAAGCTCCATAGAAATTATCATTACAAATTTTAACTTCAATTAATGTGAAAATATTTACATATATGTATATAAATACACACAAAATGTAAATATGTGTGAATGATGATTGTGAGTTTAACAGACAGGGAAAGTGTTGCAAATATTTTGCAGAAATTTCCACAATATAGGATGTAGTAATAAACTGTTGATAAGAACAGAAAACAGTTTGCATGAAATATGAAATTCACATAAAATTCACTTAAGTTTACTTTCAATGTCGACATAATCTTTGCTGTTTGACTGCCATTGCAATATTTATGTGTGACTAATGATTGTTAGTTTTGCTGCTTTACATGGTTTTGCTTTCCTGCTCAGGGTGTATCTTCATTTTTATAATTGTAGTTTACATCTAACTCCCGCATTATGCAATCTGTAGCCAGCTCAATTTTTCTCAGCTCATAATCTTCGTTGTCTTCTTCATAAAATATATTATAGTAGGGGTCTGAGAATCGATCGATGCATCCTACAAATAGTTTGTCAACAGAATTAAGCTCCCAAACATGTATAATTCTGTGACTAACTAAATCCCCATTCAGTATTTAGTTTTCTGCATCTACATTGTTTAGGTCCAGATCGGTGAATTCTGCCTTATTTGCGGTGCTGCTGTGGCTTGTCCTACTTAGCCATTTATGTACCTGCTTCTTTCTTTGTTTATCATTTTCCTCCTTTTTTCTTGAATTCGGCGCAAAATTTCCGCTTCTACAATTTCTTTAAATGATTTACGTTGGACAAATACATTATTAGCCTAATTTACTGCCAAATTCATATACTTTTCAAATGCATTGTCATCCAGCTTATTGAGAAAACCCCAAACATCATTTCTTTTCGCCTTTATGATATTACTAATGCTGGAGTCATATGCATTTCTGGAGATTCTTTGCTTCTCGCAGTATTCCCCAATTACGCTCTCTATTTCCATTGTATGCTTCCGCGCAGAAGATAAAATGGATTCTGTAGTTACCTCAACTGTATCAAAGGATTTTCGATACTGCCTTTCAAGTACTTCTATTGTCCCTTTTATACAAGCAGTCATCATCTCCCGAAATAAGTAAGAATTAGGTGGGGCAACCATGAATTTCAAATCTTTTTCCGGCAACACATTTCCAAAGAAGTCCCTTCCTTCATGAAATACATATTTTGAGTCCACAAATTGCTTCAGTTCATGGATTACGCCCTTTACTATTTGAATGGTGTCCTTTGTGCTTGGTGCTTTATTCAAATCCGTATAAAAAGTCGTCATGCATGGTCCGGAAAACATTTTGCCTATTATTCCAAGTAATTTTAATTCTGCTGCAGCTGCCTCATCGTTAAGTAAATTTTTAATTTTGATAATAATTTTAATGGTTGCCTTCAGTTCATAAAGAATTTTTTTTTAATTATTATAAATACTGAAGTAAAAACAAGTTTCAGTTGCAATTGATGATACGTCATGTGAAGTAGATCCTACCTCAGTTGGGGTTGCTACTGCCTCAATTGGGGTTGCTACTGCATCAATTAAGATTTTTTGAGGCAACAGAATGTGCCAATTCCTCACAGATTATTTGAAATTTTATAAAATTTTAGCCGTTGTGCCTAATTTTGAAATCTTTTTGGAGATTTAGTATTCTGGTACGATTTACTTTTGGAAAGTCACTATTGGCATTCTCAGATGATGCCCACCTTTCTATGTACCTCAGTGAATTTTTTTCAAATAATTTTTGAAATATCTGTCCGCAGAGGACTGGCTGTCCCGATTCCACGGAACGATATTTGAGCAATACTTGTTCAGTTTTGTTCATCTGGCAAAGAAAGAAAATAACATTAATTGCCAACTAAAATAGAATGAACAAATTAATTAATTAATATTTGAATAAATAAATTGAATGGAGAAACAATATCAACATTGGGTTTTCATTTCTAGAAATGAAACAGAAACTAATACGGAGCAAAAAACAAAAACAAAAAAAATGTAAATTTATAGTAGTATTTTGATAAATGATGACAAAAATTAAATTATATCAGCCAGTGCTTGGTAGTTTTTTTTTCTTTTTCTTATTTATAAGAAAAATATGTCAATGAAATAAATTAAAATCTCAATGAAGACTATTAACAAATTCAAAAAATATACTGGAAAAAAGTAGTTTACGTATAAAAAACGAAAAAAAAAAGAAAAAATTGTCGAAAAATGTCTGAGTGCGCCAAATTTAAGAGCTCAGTTGGGTATGTTGTCTTTCTTATTACATAACAAAAAAATATACATGAATTAAAAATCTATAAAAAGAATTTAACAAATTCAACAAATATATTGAAAAAGTAGGTATATAAAAAATTAAAAAGAATTCAAATGGTACTTACTTTAAATACAGTATGAAAGTGAATCGTAATGGAAAAATTGAAAGACTGAAAAGTGGAGAAAAAATGTAAAACAACTTCAAAAAATTGAAATTGCAATGAAATATGTAAATGATAAATGACACAAATGGTATTTTTAAAAATGTAGTAATGTTGATGGTGAAAATGGGTTAGGATGATGCTCAAATTTTTGTAATGAGAAAAAACGCTAAAGAAATGGAATAGCATCATGAAAAAGACGCCAAACTTTACGAAAACAAAATTTTATCGTCTAAATCCTATGTTATTATGAAGAGGAAAGACAAAAATCTTTTAATTATTTTTTAAAAAATTTCCTTCTTTATGAAACATTATAAATTGTGATAAAAAAAAAACATTGTTTCTCTTTGTATCACCGGAACTACTAAAATAAGTTATACAATTTTTAGTACGTTTTTCTTTGTATGACACACATTAATTTGGAAAATCTTGCAAAAATAATTGTCCGATATTAATGAAACTTTCAGGAAATATTCACAAATGATCGAAATTATTATAAATAAGTTTTTTTTATGGCAGAAATATATTTTTATTATCATTATTACCCCCCACCACAAATAATTTTATGAAAATGCTAGAAATTCGATCGTATCGGGTTTACTGATTACAATAGTTAAAAGCACAAGTCTTTGAGGAATGCAAATCGTGTTTTTTTGTTTTGTTTTTAATTAGACCCCACGAACCTGAAAATCAGCTCTGAATTGTAACATACAAAACTCAACAAATCAAATATATTATTTAATTTCAAATGCTTTTATTTGATTTTAGTTGTTTTTATGAATATGAACAATATTTTCTGAAAGCAAAAAAAATTTCGATGACAAATTAACTTATAATACAGTTATTTGTTATTTCTTTAATTATAATAGATTTTTACATTTAAGTTAAAATATTATAAAATTAGTTAAACGCCGCATCGGGTTTCCTAAGTGTCCTTATGAGATAGATCATTTTTAGCGCTTTGTAAATTGTATCGTTTTGACTAATCAGAAGATCCGCAGTAATTAAGAAATATAATTTTGTCTTCATAAAAATTGTTAAAATGGGTGTAATTAAAAGTTACGGAAGATCACAGGCAATAAAACGTCGCGTGGCTTGAGTGTAAGCGTTCTCCGCTGAACGTCGATTTCATTATTGCAAATTTTTCGTGCGAAACACATGTTGAGCATTTTTCAGTTCTTGGTCTATTCTGCCTGCAGCTCATAATCATTTCTTTAGTGTTGTTGTCATCACCCTGCTCAAAAGTTTCTAAAAAAACAAAAATACGTCAAGCCATTGTTTAAACAGATTTTTAAAAAATTGGATATTTTACAAGGTGAGGGCAGCTTGGTAATATCGGCTGGCTGGCTTTTGACCCAGCAATGTCAAAGTGAATTTTGGCTTAATTTCAACACTGTTTTCCTTATCGCTGATTTTTAAAAATTAAAAAAAAAACATATTAAAAAAATTCCTGGTTTCCAGTGTTCAGAAATAGCAATTTAAACTATTTTTTCATATTTTAGCCCCAGAAAAATTTTTATAATCATTTACATCAACCAATTTCACTTAGAAATGAAAGAGCATTCTTTGCATTCAGGAAATACCTAGTTTTATGGGGTGCAGATCAAAAGTTTCCTTGACGTTTTGTTCAGATGGTGACAAAAGTCATTTTTCAATTTTTTTTTTTCAGAGAAAATAGGCTGTAGTGTAACAAAATAACTTTTGATATGTTTGTGATGATTTTTACTAGGGATAAAAATGTTTTATCATGGCAGATCTGTATTGACTTTATCGGGCTATAGTTGCCCTCAAAAAGTTGTGCAGCACTTGTATTTTAATTTATTTATAGTATTTAGAATTTGTACAGATAGTATCAACAAACTTATAGTGTAAGATACAGTAATAAAAAAACAAAAGAAAAGAAATTGGAATGCTGAAAGTTTATTTTTAACTTTAATAATTACAAGGTACTATAAAAAGCTGGTTCATATAAAAAAAAACGTTACTTCAATTATGTCCTTCCGTATGATAACTCGAATCTCACGTTAGCTGTCGATATGTGATGACATCAATCATTCATCAGCCAACGATGTTAACATCGCCTCCTTCTTATTTTAAATAACATTTTTCTTCGAAGAAAGTAAGGAAACGTTTTTTTTCAAAATATATTAAATAATCTTTAAATTTGCTAATTTCGTCAAATAAATTTTGAAAAACGTATAATTGATTTTTGGACGAATTTTAAACTAGGGTTTTAACTTAATTTACAAAATTAAAAAAAAATAACTGATATCGATTTTTTTAGTAATTTCGCTGACAAAAAAAAAAGATTTTTAACTAAAATTTTAAGACATGCTAAGAATGAGTAAAAAGTTTCTAAAAATAATCAAAAATACTTTGGTATTTCTTCTTAATAATGATATATATACTTAAGCAGATAAAAAGAAAATTCATCAAATTTAAGGCCGTTCTTTTCATGCGATGCTCTTTTTGTTGATTTTTGGGGGAGGTACCTAAAGAATAAATTTATTCAATAAAATCGCCATTGATTTTAACCACGACCCTCAGACGACTTTCGAATCTCCTGCATCTCTTCTGGACGATCTCCTTGTTTAAATTGATGAATGCTGCCATAATCCTTGCCTTCAGTTCATTCTTTGGTCTTACAAGGAGTTTCGTTGGTCTCTCGCTCAACTGTGCCTCACACATAATAATCAAGTAGGTTGCAATCTGGGGTGTTAGGTGGCCAGGTGAAAGGCGTGACGTGGTTGCAGAAGTTGTCTTACAGAAATGACTGGGTTCTGCTTGTGTGGCTTAGTGCAGAGTCCTGTTGCCAGACATAGGGTCTTCAAGCAGCCCCCCTCTTGCACCCAGAGCAGCACCACATTCTTAAGGCGCCTGAGGTGGGACTCTGTGTTGAGCCTGAGATCCTCACCAAAAATTCGGGGGTTCTTATCAATGATAAGTGAGTTTTCCGAGCTGCCGTACCTTCGTAATCACTATTAAACTCATCCAACCCTTTCTGAATTCTCTGTACTGTTCTCACATTCTCTTGCCGTTTCCAAATTTCAGGCTGAGTGAATTCAGTCATCGTGCTCTGTTTTTCATAGACGGTCGCAATCTGACCCTACTCTACTGTGCAGCTGACAAAACAATAAATAAATAAAACAAAAAATAAAGCGCATGCACGGATTTAAAAACATAAAATTGGCGACAATTTATTCATCGCATAGATGTAGATAAAAATTGCCCAAAGAACTGGGTAAGGAAGAATAACAAGTAGCAGCGTTTGTAATTATACTGGAGAAGGAGAAGAGAGAAGCATTGAAAAAGAAAACAAAATAGATAAAAATATAAAAATAAATGATTTTACAGTGTTGTTCACCCTGTACAAGGCTCAAGAGCCACTTGAGCTAGAAGATTACAAAGTAAGATAACGCTAGATTTTACCCTAGATTTGAAAAGGTTAAGAGTGTAGTGATTCAATTGGTTAGCACACATGAAAAAGCCAGCCTCTTGGCCTTCATTTGTTTGAAAATGTCGACCCTGACTCTGCAGGACGTGAAATTCCACCAAAAGAAAGACTTTGCTAGCAGATATGGGGCATTGATAGCTTTGGTCTGGGTCGGTGGTTGGGGGATGGTCGAGAAAGTTGACATGGCATGTGTAATGGTCATATAAAGATATACATCAGCGTTGGTCTGAAAAGAAGGATGGAATGAGACAATGGCAGATCCATTTCCATCTATTAAAATATCCAACAACTGCTCTGATTCTGCACTCACTCAAACAATAGAGTATAACTTTCAAAAGTTTTCCTTCTTGTTTTTCTTAATTCACATCAATTTCTTTATTGCTTTATTTTTTTCTTCAATATCTGTCTATATTTCTGACATGAGGCATTATGAACACTATTCATCTGACGAAGGCCGGAGCGTTTCTCTTTCTTCTCTCTTCCCATCGTGTTCTCATTCTTTTTTTCTATCTCTCCTTTTTCTCTCTTTCTTTCTCTTTCTTTTTCTCTTTCCTTTTTCTCACTTTCACTTTCTTTCTATTTCCCTGTCTCCTTTTCTCGCCTTCTCCTTTTCTCTCTCTCTCTTTCTCTTTTTTCTTCTATTCCTTTTTCTCTTTTCCTCTTTTTCTTTTAGTATTTCTATTTATTTCTCTTTTTATATTTATTTTTTCCTTTTTCCTTTTCTCTATTTTCTTTTTATCTTTTTCTCTCTTTCTCTTTTTCTCTCTTTCTTTCTCTCTTTCTCTTTCCAATTTCTCACTTTCGCTTTTCTCTCTCTTTCCCTGTCTCTTTTTTCTCTTTCTTTTCTTTTTTCTCGCTTTTTCCTTTTCTCTACTTTACCTTTTTTATTTCCCTCTTTTCTTTTTGTATTTCTGTTTATTTATCTTTCTCTTTTTCATATTCTCTTTGTCTTTTCTTTCTTTTCCCTTTTTCTCTCTTTCCCCTTTTCTCTCTTTTTCTTTCTTTCTCTCCATTCTTTAATTTCTCTTTTCCTTGACCTTTCTTTATTTCTAATTTTCTTCTCTATATTCATTCTTAAATTTCTATTCTTTCTTTCTACTTCCATCATTCATTCTAGGTTCAGGATGACATCGAAATGCCTAGATGAATCTGTGAAATAATCTTCTTAAACCGACCTTCTTAATGAATCTCTAATTCTCTCAGTACAATATCGTAGCCAGTGGTCCATATTCCATTGCGTATCTTGACACGAGCATCACCTTCTAATCGTCTTTCTGGAAACTTTCTCCAGTGGCCAGGAAATGAGGGAAACAAAGAAGTCAAAGGTGAAATCCTTCAACGCATTTAAATGCCGATCGCGCGGATGAAACATGATTTAAATTTTGCTAATGGCAGTTATACGGCAAACAGCGGGATGGGCTTTATAGCGAATTAACAACTGACTGGAAACCAGTTATGTAAAAGGCAAAGCAAAAATACTCGAAGGCAATGTGCGCCTTTAATAAAAATGTTCAATTACACATCTGTATGGATCTTAGTTTATCTCTAGCTGTTTGAAATGCGATAAGAACTCGGATATTTGTGATTTACATTAACTTTTTTCATAAAATCTTGAAACATTACAAAAGACGCGCTTGCAAACACCAGAAAAAATGAATACAATACACAAAAAAAACAGTAAATCCAGAATTATGGATACATGGCATATTCGTGACAGTTTACGACGCAACAAGACCCAACACCGGGGCTTCAAAATGCAACACTAGAAAAACACACATAGAGTAGGTACCTCCAGTTGGTCGCGTAAAATACAGCATAGTATAATGAAAAAAGGCCCCAAACTAATTAAAAACAAAGATTTTTCATTAAAAAGTTCATGTTATTCTAAAGAGGAAAGACGAAAATATTTTTTAATTATTTTTAATGTTTTTGCTCCTTTGTAGCACGTTCGAAATTTTGGTTAAAAATCTTATTTGTTTAGGTCAGTGACGGACCAAAAATAAAGGTTATTTTTTATTTTTTTACGCTTTTTCCGGTGAAAAACACATTGATTTGGAAAATCTTTTTAAAATTAAATAATTGTCAAATTTTAATGAAACTTTCAGGACATGTTCAGAAATGAATGATTAATTTTGAAATTTATTTTAAGAAAATCTTGATAAAAATATTTTTTACATACGTTACCACCAACTTACTTAATTTCATGAAATTTCGAGAAATTAAATTTTTATTGCGGGAATTTTTTATTAGTTATAAGCAAGACACCTTATAGATAGTAAATTATCAATTTTCTTTTGTAAAACATTTAACCCATTCACCAAAAATCTACTCTGAATTGTAAAATAAGAAATGCAATAAAACTATGACATTTATTTTAATTGCTTTGATAAAATAGATTTCTTAAGGACGCTATTGTATGAAGGAAAAATTTTCGATGAATAATTAATTTTTACAAGAATTGTTTTATTTTTTTTTTAAATAATTAAATAATTTATAATATTAAAAATCGTTTAAAATTCTGATTTTCTTTAAGCCGGATTTTTGCTGATATTGTTAAGTTTAAAGCACATTTACGCATGAAAAATAAAAAAGCTTTTAAAAGTTATTTGTAACCCAATATTTTTTAAATAATAAAAATAAATTAGTGTTTAAGCATAACCGATTTTTACCTATGGGTACCTATACATGACATAATCTTTGAAAAGGTCACCTAATTTTATATTATTTTAAATGTTATTATTTTTTCAAGTATCTTCAACGTAAATAAACGTCAATAAAATATTAAATAATTGCTGAAAATAGTGTTATTTGTAAAAATTAATAGGTAGTTAAAAATTTTAAAAAAATGCGTTCACTTAGATTTCATAAATTTATGTCAATACTGGTCATCCTTACTGTCATCACCTCGTAACTTATCGGTGACGTCGATAACGTCAATAAAGACATGATCAAAAAAAGACCCGTTCTTAAGAAAATAGTGTATGCTATATATTTCATGCTATAAGTAAGTAATATTTGTTTCAAATAAGATCAATGTAAATTTAAATTTGCTAATTTTCTCAAATAACGTGTCACAAATATATTATTTCATTTTTGGAAGATTTTTAAATGTCGATACTTTTGTTTTGTTTACAAATTTCTTAAAATTAAGAAAATAGCTGCTTTTAAGAAAATCTTCGTAATTCGGCCGAAAAGCTGAGATTACAATCTATATCATTTTTATTTAAAATACACCAGAATATTGTACTTACTGGAAATAGTAATTATACTCATTTAACTTAAAATTAAAGCTAAAATTAAATCTTCAAAAACGATTTTTCATTTTTTAAAATTAACTTTAAACCTTAGGTATCGAAAATTCAGTGGAGATCCCTAACATAAAGACAACCCTCTCTACACCAAAGTAAAACTCTGATAAAAATATGTGAAAGTCGCAAATGCTAACACAGTGGACAATTTATATTCAAATTTCCCTGAGAAATCAGAAAAGTATCCTATCAAAAATTAAACAAAACAGCTATCTCTCATCTCTCATCTCTCTCTCTCTCTCTCTATCTGTCTATTTATCTATCCCTCTTTATCTTTCTCCTCATTATCAATCTATCTCCACTTTCTCTTTATCTCCTCTCTTGTTCTATCTGTTCTCTCTCTATGTCCCATCTTTCGCATCTCTCCTTTCTCTATACATCTATATGTATCCCTGTCTATCTATCTATATATCTCCCCCTCTCTCTCTATCTGTCTCCCCACTTTATCTATCTATCTATCTATCTATCTATCTATCTATCTATCTATCTATCCCCCGCTGCCTCTCTCTCTCACTCTCTCTCTCTCTCTCTCTCTCTCTCTCTCTCTCTCTCTCTATATATATATATATATATATATATATATATATATATATATATCCTCCCTTGTATCATTAAATCTCTCTGTCTCTATCAGCTCTCTCTCTCTAAATTCCCTGTCTCTATATATAGCTACCCTCACTCACTCTCTCTATATCCACTCACTCAATATGGTAAGACACTTTTTTTTTCAAAATTCAACCGAAAAGCTCTCTTTTAAATGTTTTGTTGTATTTTTGTCAATTTTTCAATAAAATATTTATGCGTATCAAAACTGCGAACAAACTGTCCAAACTTCAGGTTTTCTTAATAATTCCAAATCATGAAATTCTTACATTGGTCTCAAATGTACAACTCTATCTCGTAGGGTAACTTGTCACTTATTGAGATTTGGTGCAACTTTTGCACATATCCATCATTACATTACAAATATGCAAATTAAAACGGTTAACATTAAAAATATTAGAAGATATTACCAAAAAAAGCTATATATCACTCACTGCAAGGAAAACACACAAAACTATTATTATGCAAAAGAAACAGCGCGTATAAACTAAAATTTCACTGCATCAAGTATTATATGAAAGTATGTACAAAATATTTAACATCCGTATAAAATAATAATACATATAAACTATTTGATGCATTCTTTTTCCGGTGCAGTCAAGCTCTTTGAAACCGTTCTATACATGAGGTTACTTCCATGATCTCTAGACAGAAGACTCACTGTTTTGATTAAGATATACAGCATTTGTTTTAGAAATTAAAGAGTAGAAACAAAACAGACAGGTCCTGTCGGCTGGATTAAATAAAATATGTTTAATTAATTCTTGCTGATAATTTAGATTGACTGGTTTGTTTTTTGCAAGTTATTTAAAGCCGGAAAATATTTTTTATAGAGTGTAAGTATTTTTTAGATAATAATGACTTAGTGATACAAGTATTACAAATTAACCCATAGCGGTAGGAAGAGGTAGATTCAAACTTTTCACATGGGTAGTTGCACGTAAGTAAATGTATTGAAGCCAACGGGAATTGGAACTCGGCTCGCCGATTAACAATTTCGTGCCATTATCAATTTCAACACCCACAAATCCAAGCCTAAAGCACCTGGTATTCCCAAGCGGTGACCTATCTATGTACTGACCAGACTTGACTTTCTTTTAAGGTAATCGTACGGGAACCAAATGTTTTATTTGATACGGGCATAAACCTCTTGCTGCCTAAATTCTCTTCATATATACTCAGAAATTAAAAATGATTCAAAGACACAGAACTGCTACTAAGGTTTAGCAGTAACCGGTTCTTCCGACCGTCTTAAAGTAATTGTTAAATATATGTTAATATAATAATTGTTAAATATATTAACAACACTCTGGAATGCCAAATATTTGCGTATTTGGATTTATTATAACAACGCATTTTTCTTTCAGCCAAATTCAAAGTTCCCATAGAACCAATATACATTTTGTCCTAGACTCCTTCAAGTACAACAGTTGCCTTATAAACAACAATGTATGTGAAGCATTTCTCATTGAGTTTTCTGGAGTAGCTCATGTTACTCTCCATTTTAGATTCACGATACAGAATGTTATTATCATAATTAATATTTAACTAACTTACCAAAATTATTAAAACTGAAGTTTAGGTTATTATTTTTATTCAAAATGAAGGGCAAGGCAGATTTCTTAGGGAAAATGCCTTTTCTAGAGGTTTGACAAACTTTGAGCCAATTCTCCTTTTTACCGTCAAATTGAACCACGGCGTAAACAAAATTGCATTTCCTTTTTAATTTTTCTATTCCCTTTCCTTGTAGTTTCCATTACACTTATGTTACTTCGATAAAATGTCTACTCCCCAATCGTCCTTTACTCCATTAAATATCATTTCGTTTGATATAATGTATGGATGTATGAGATGAATTTACAATAATGAATATATAAATTTACCACAATAAATACATTTAAGCATTTTTTATTACATATGTGTGTGTGTATTTAAGTATGTACGTATGTATAATTTCGCACTGATTACACGGTTATAAATGTAATGTTAATTGTTGGGGTCGCTGCATTTAATGGTAGTTGATGGAAACTGACTAGGAATATTTTTTATGCATTTTATTATATAGGAATAAAGTGTCGCTGCCGACACTGGAGTTTGAACACAGATCACCAGAAAGCAAACACAGGTGATGCCATTTTGAATAAGTAGATAACGTGATGGTAAAGGAAATATATATATATATAGTAATTAGCGCCGTGTCTAAGTGATCACTCTCCGAATAACTTCGGAAGTGTGCTTTTCAGGCAGAGAGGAATCCAGACGAGGATTCCCTGAAGTAACACGACTACACGTTCAATTTACACGAGGAAAAGATTAATATTCAAAAAATTCAGTTCAGTGAAATGAAAGAGTTGAAAACTATCATGATGTAAAGAAAGTTCTGTTATTATTAAGGAAATTATCCCCTGCTGAACATGAAAAATATGTAAATTATATCTTGCTGAAGAACTCAGGAGAGATAAGTTTTGATGAGACCATCCTAATACTATATGTCAGAGTAAACAAATAGTAAAATATTTTGTTAAGATCGTACGCATTAAAATGCTCAATATCAAGTTGGAAGACCAGACTTGCAGAGCTGTTTAATGTTTAGAAAATGAATGCTGACCTCACGCGGTTCATACCACTACTGTCTCCTCAACATGGAGCTCAACAACTTAAGCAATTTCGTTCGAAACCGCAAGTAGTGAGCGGAAGTGTAAGCCAAGTGGAGACACATTAAGCAGTTCAGATGGGGGTATTTGAATTCGGATAATGTTAAAAGATTTTTAATTTTACATAAGAAAATCTTAACTTTATCCGGATTCAAATAACCCCAAGCTAAACTGCTTAACGTTTCTACACTTGGCCATGATCTCCGACCTCCCGTTCAGTAATTCAGTGCTTATACGTTGCTATAGCTAGGTTTTCTTCTTGACATAGCTTACACGTATTCCTGATTATTGTGTTAGTCTCTAGATCTCTTAATATACTCCATTTAATGTTTGGGCTTTTGCTATGCACCTCCCTAAACCCCCAATAATAGCTTGATATCTTCGTGTTGCATCTATATTCCGGGATACTAAAAGATGAGTTGTGAATATACCACCTCTTCTTGAACTGGTCCTCATTCTGTGCAGCATAATCCATTTAAAGGAAAGTTATTCTTTTCCTGCAATTACATAAGATCATATTTTCATCTTTCACATCATTTTTTAACTTTAAATATTTGCTATTCATTCTTTTTATGATGATTCCCATACTTCTTGTTCCTAAATAATTGTTTCCTCACATACAGCGAATAGACAGCAGCGCCAGGAAATTGTCCTGTGAATGATTATTATAAAATGGAATTTCTACCATCCAAAATATTAGGTCATGCAGACGGATTGTCTAGACTAGTACCAAGATTCTGCGAACCACTTCAAGACACAGCAATTGCGGCGATAAGGACCGAAAATGAAAGTAATAACGTATTATACAATACTCGTAAGAGAACTGCCCATAACATTGGAGGAAATAAAAATTAAAGCGGAAAAGACGATTTTATAAGGAAAATGAAGGAGAAATTAAGATTTAAAGAAAAAATAATTCTCTAAATAATGCATTTTATTTTCTAATGATGTACTTATCTAAGCAGATAGAGTGGTGATACCAGCATCGTTGCAAAGACGGGTGTTAAAAGAATTTCACAGAAGACATACGGGAATTTCTAGAATTAAATCCTTAATGATATATTATACTTACTGACCGAAAATGGATAAAAATATCGAAAATTTGGTAAAATCATGCAGCGGTTGTGGTCTGGCAGCGAAGTCACCGCCTATCAAAATCCAACCTCGACCGAAGACCGATATGCCATAGTCCAGAATTCTATATGAATTCTGGACTATGCTCGGTTTAACGGACTTGCGAAGTCTATATGACTTCGCAAGTCCGTTAAACGGAGCATACTATCTAGTGGTTGTCGATAGTTACACTAAATGGTTAGAAATATTAAAATGTAGAAGACCGACTACTGCGGTAACGATAAATTTCCTACACGAGATTTTAGCAAGGTTCGCTGTTCCTGACTCTATCGTTTCAGATAACGGGACTCATTTCACGTCGAGTGAATTTAAGCAATTCATTGGCAACAGAACGTTACAATTCCCTTTATCACCCAAGATAAAACGGACAAACGGTTCATCGATACGTTTAAAAGGGCACTAAAAATGTCGGGGTGAGAGCAGTTAGATGAATTAATGTTTCAGCAATTTCTGAGTTTTTACAGAATTACACCAAATCCAAATACCGTGATGGAATATCACCTGCAGAGTTGATGCTCGCCAGAAAGTTATTACCAGAACGCAAAGCGAGATCATTAAGAAATAACAATTCAAGTAGATACTTCAAACCTAGAGATAAGGTATTTCTTAAGATGTATCAACGCGGAAAGGAATACTGGAAAGATGGCGCTATATAAAAACGGATCGGTAAAATGACATACATGGTATAGGGACAAAGGTGACAACCTAAGCGATAACTTAATCAGTTAAAACGTAAATTCACTGATTTAAAAATTTCTCGAAAAGAGGTACCCATGGACATTCTGTATGACATCAGAAATTGTTGAACCATGGAAAAGAAACAGAATGTTAGCAGAATTTCTAACTATTTAGCCGAAGCTGAAGAAGTATAGACTCCAAGTGAAGTCATCTCAATGGGCGGAGGTGTTATATAGGAATAAAATGTCGCAGATGACACTGGGGTTTGAACACATATCAACACAGTCGATCCCATTTTGAAGAATTCGATGTCGAGAGACCGTTTCATCACCAGCCTCAATAACCTACAGTTTATGTTATTTTTGTCAGATTTTTCTATTGTTGGAGACACTTATAACTCTCACACTGCTTAAAACTAAAAAAAGCCAGAAAAATATTTTCATATTTTAATAGAATTCTGTCAGAATTTCTGCGATGAACTTCTGGCAACATTTCGTGACAATAAAACTTCGTCTCTGTTACTTGCATTGGTCTTCCTAGTAGTTTGATGTCACGCAGATAAAAATGTCAATACGTAAGCATTTCAGGAACATAAAGATAAAAACTTAAATTTAAGAATTCTAAAAGTTCCTCGGAAGATTGCTGAACACGAACAAAGTATTTTGCTCAACACATATGAAGGCTCCTTTTCAAATACTCTAAATTGTATCGGATTATATCTGCATTGTCTGGAAGGTCGCCTGGTTGAAAACATCTTTCTATTAATGATCTGAGAGACCACTTTCTGCCTTTCATCAGCAGGAGAGTGACTCGTTGCGCTTTCTCGGACACGTGTCCTCTGCTGGCATGAAATGGAAAGATTATATCAAGTCGAATGCTCGGTCTTTTGCTAAGAAATTTAGTTTCCTAAAACGGTCTAGACAATTTTTCTCTACAGAATCTACTTAACATATTTATAAGTTTACCATTTGTCCATGGTTAGAATATTGTCTGTTGCGCCTGCTATATATTTAGCGGTTTTTGAAATCCAAAAAATAATCTGCAATGTCACTAGTCCTGATCTGGCATTCCAGCCTCAGTCAACTTTACCATCGCTGTAATGTAGATTTCCTGTGCATTTTCGATAAATATTTTCATGGTAATTGTTCTGATGAACTTTACTCTATGTTACCGAGACATTACGAAATTAGCCACAGTACTAGATTATCAGCTAAGCCTTGTCCTTTTACAGTTGAATTGGCTAGATGTAACCGTAAATTCTATGCTAACATTTTCTTTTCTCAAACTCATCACACGTGGAAATCTCTCCTGGCTTCTTGCTTTGCAGCAAACTTTAAATTCAATATCAATCATTATCTAATGTCTTCTTGATTTCTCTGCTTTTATTGAGCTCACTCTTTAATAAAGCTTTTCTTATTCTTTCACACTCAGTAACCCCTTGTGTCTAAGTGGATTTACTGCCTTTCTTGGGGTGAAATAATTAAAAAAGATTGTTTTGATAAATACAATTACGATGGGAATGCTATTCCTCAACGGTTTATTCTATGAGGCGGAGTCATTAATAATTTCCATTCTTCTTATCAACTTTATCCTTCAAAAAAATAAAGTACAATTCAATTTCATTTAATTATATATTCACAATTATTTGCATTGAGTTATTGTCATTTATCAGGCAGCGCTTCGATAACTTTTGATTAAAAGTCTGCAGATTTTGGTATGAAAATGTTTGCGATTGATTCTTGAATCAGAGAAAAATTTCCTCCTCAAATCGTTCTGCAGCGATCGAAAAAAGGTCGTAATCTGGTAGTGCAAAATCATGTGCATATGGCTGGTGGGACAGAACAGACCAAATATTTTCTCTGCCTTATTCTTACTCCATGCTACCTTGCTTATGGAAGAGAAAGGAATTCTGCCCATTGACGAGTAGAGGGTGCTTTTTGACCAAACCTTATGGACATGTTGCATTTGTTTGACATATAAATGTGCGTGTATTATTATGTTGTGTTTTAAGAACTCTAAATGAATAATACTCCAACGGTTCAACTGCACTCACAACGTTACCCTTTTTCAAGGAGTTCAGGTGTTGCAGTCGTTTATGGAGATTTATCTTTGTCAGTTCACTGACTTTTGCCTCGAACATTGTGATATGTAACCTATTTTTCATCGCTTGTTATGATATACTTGAGGAACGGTTAGCGAGGTGATACATTTGTCATTAAAATTGGTTCCCGAAAACTGAAATTAATTCTAATTAAGACGTAATTTTAAATCCTTTACAGAATAAGAGTTAACGCCTTTTATAAAAATGACTTTTGATTTGGGATTGACACAAAAATATTTGGTTATTACATTGTGACATTTTACATAAAGAACATGTCCGCCCCACACTTATGACACCCAGTAGAACCAATTTCAGGAAATCAGGGAACATGATTACAATTATTTCCAAACTAAAAGTAGAGTTTTTCTGAAAGATCTAAGGAGAAAACGTTTTCCTATCAAGTGAGGATTTTAGTGATATACATAAAAAGATCATAAATATGAATTTTTATGTAAGATTTTTATGTCATTTTTAAATATGAAATCTGTAAATTATAAATCTCGTCTTGTGATTTTAGGTATTATTTTATAGACTGTATCGAATACGTAATTGTGTTGCACAAATTTTAATCCCTATTCAAGGTATGTAGTGATCGGATTAATAATCTTATAAAAAGGCAAGGTTGTCCTGATAATGGCTGAGAGTATTAGCTTGAGAAACTTGTGGAATAATCATAATGACTCAACTCAGAATTTGAAACAAGATTTATAAATCTCAGAAGCGGATGTTAATTGCTTCTTTTTACGTGACCATTGCAACCCTTTCGCTTCTGCCACTGCTGACTGGTTCCTGTTTTATACCCCATCACAATCACGCAGATATACACACACCATGATAGAAAGACGGGGGACAGGCAGACAGATACAGACACGGATAAAGACAGACAGACACGTAGAGAGAGAGATAGGAAGACGAAGAGAGCGCACGTGTGCGCGCAAGAGAGAGAAAGAGAAAAAGAGTGAGAAAGACTCAGACTGGCAAGAAGATTGAGACAGCGAGAGAAAGTGTGCGTGTGAAAGAGACCTATAAAGACATAGAAATAAAGAGACAACAACAGTGAAACAGAGAGAGAGAGAGAGAGAGAGAAAGAGAGAGAGAGAAAGAGAGAGAGAAAGACAAAGAGCGCGTCAATCAAAAGGAGAAAGAGAAGATAATGAGATCGGATAGTTTTAGATATTCGTTTAAAATTAATCACTTCCTAGTGTCCTATAACGTATCAATACATTATTTTTCATTACCAGTTTTAAAGCGATATATGTAAATACTAAACTAACAAGAAAGGGAGCTTACTTTAGAAATATTGTTATAAACAAAGGAAATGATATTGAATCCCTTCTATAATATTAGTTCTCCCCTATGACTGTGAAAGCTGGATAATCTGTTCACAAAGTACCCGTTGTACTGTGCTTGCTTAGTGTGTTATTCCGTTATATTAAATCAATGATAATAATAATAATAATCTCAATAACGACCATTTTCCGTACAAAAACTCAGATGAAGATTTAAAATAAATTAATTTAGCAAATTAGCTTAAAATAATATTAAAAGTAAACATGAATGGTAGGAAGAGTTATCCATGCAAATGTCTGCGATTTTCAAATTCAAACAGACGATTCAAGCATAAAGCGCGGTTGTTCCAGAGAACATAAAGTATGATGTTTTTAGTAAGAAATTAAAGTCAATCAACCAGTTCGAAGCAGGAGACTACATTTAATTTTCGTAAATAAATAAATAATATCAGATTTTGATTTTCTAGTAGATCGTAGATTGGAAATGAAACAGTGAAATCTGATTAAGATCTGAACATCCTTAAAATTCTAATAAAAATATTTACATGACCAAAGTTATCCAGTTATCCATCATTATTAGAACGCTTGAAACATTATCAGAGAACTTCATGGATATAATAAAAGAATTAGGAACGAGATTGAAAACTGAATCTATTGAAGAAACAGTAATAACATCGCCAAGTATACTCAGATGACAAGCTTTCCTGTCATCTAATGTCTACATACATGCGTGAAAATGAATCATTCTTACTTACAGTTATCTTTGTAACACAGATTTCTGTTAGTAAGACAAGTTTCTTGACATCTCTCCCACACTTCCCAGTATTCTTGCAGATTTTTACCTTGTTGTATTCAGTATCGTCTTAATTCTTACTCAGATGTCTATTTTCAATGATGTACAACCTATACAGGGCCTAAGAGACCCTCGAAGTAGCGTATTAAGGAGTTAGATGTAAGAGGACATCGGATATGAAAAAGAAGGAAAATGCTTTAGAGAGAACCGAAAATCGTAAACAGGAAACAAGTGATAAAACTCTACTCCTGTTTAAAGACCGGAGAGGAATATGAACCGGACGATAGGTAAACCTATCTGCTCCTATTAAGGAAACAAAATGTAAATTAATAGTAAATAAAAGTTCAAAGTTTTAGGCGGGCACATTAAAAGTATAGAGTTTAAGTAGATTTTAGAAGGAACCGGAAACCCAATCCTAACCAAGAAACGAGGGATAAATCTCTATTACTGTTCAAAAGGCGGCCAGGGAGAAATGTTAACCCGAGGATAGACATTATTTTTCTTTTCGTTGGAATCGTTTCTCCCAACATAATTACCAGAATTATTACTTTTTAATCACTGAATTTCTACACCAATAACAATTGGAGATTAACTGAGATTAAGTATTCTTAAAACTACAGTAATCTACTCTCTATTATAGCTGATTACAACAATACAATCGTCTAGATGGTTCCAACTCTTCCCAAAATTTTAAATCCTTCTAGTCTTCTCTTAAGCTCTTCAAAACCGTT
The DNA here is from genome assembly GCA_964036315.1 of Acanthosepion esculentum. Classification (NCBI taxonomy): domain Eukaryota; kingdom Metazoa; phylum Mollusca; class Cephalopoda; order Sepiida; family Sepiidae; genus Acanthosepion; species Acanthosepion esculentum. Next base: position 142,365,229 of record OZ038478.1, on the reverse strand, counting down.
CCCAATCCGATAATAAGATCACCTTCATGTTCCACAACCTAGATGATGGTTTACTATTTGGGAATACAAGAAGTTTGGATGTGCAGGTGGTGACAGAGGAAAACAACGCATCACCTGTGTAGTGAGCTTGACTAAATGGAGAGTAGAACGGGGTTAAAGTTAGATAAAAAAATGTAAAATATATTAAGAGCCACAAAGTAAAGAAAATGGTGGAGAGCCATGATCGCCAACGTCCTGGAGGACGCATTACTTAGTAGAAGAAATAAATTCTGGGTACCTTTCAGATAGATGATTACCATTTCCAATTGACAGTCTTATTTGAAAACCTTGTTTATAAAGTAAATAATAAAAGTAAAAAGTAAAAGAAATGCTGCAGATAATAGTTTTTAGAGCCAGATAGGGATCATTACGTTGTGAAATCTACATTGAGAGAAGATATTTAAAAAAAAATATTTGGCTATTGAGTAATTCAAAACGGCCTTCAAATTTATTTTTCAAATTTCCAGGAAAAGATTTGGAATTAATTCAAAAGTGATTGGAAATGAGTTTATTCTCAAATTCATTTATATCAAGAAAATACAAACAATTTATCGCGTAGCGAAACCAAATGCTTCTGAGCTAACCTATTGATTTCATTAATAACCCCCTTCTCCAATAATGTAACGCTTGCATTCTTTGTAAAAAGGGGCAAAGTGACGAAAGCATGAGATACATGATGGTGTACTCCTGAAATTTCTCTTGCATAAACGTACACTGGTTTGAGAACCCCTTACTTGTATAACTGAAGATTTAATTTGTTTCTACAGCTGTAAGAATTTGCTATTTTGTTGTCCCTTTCTATTTAAACATTGACAGATTACATTCTAGGCCGGATGATACTATTTTATTATTGTATAAGCCAAGTACATAGAGAGCATCTCTCAGATGTTAGGGAATGCGAAGGCTGGACCAGAAGGGCCAGCGTGAACATGGAATTCTGAGAGTGTCCGAAAGAATTGACAGGCTCTCCACATCCAGATTCCGTAGAGGTGTTGATAATAGTCAATAAATAGATAAGTGTTCCTCTCTTATAATAAAACGAATAGAAAAGGAAATCGTCTTTCGTTGGTACAGCCTACGAAATGACGTTAAGTTTCTGAAGCCAGTGACGACACGGAACGCAACACAAATGAAACCTCCACATTGCACTAAAAAGAGTAAAGTGAATATGCATGCACGGACAATTAAGTTATTTTGGGTTAAGTTCAATAGGTAGGCAATTTCTCACAAGAAATATTAATCACTTGTTACCTTTTATCCTCGGAAGCAAACGATTTGGTAGGTACTCAGGATTCTGTTTCTATTTTCAACTATTCTTTACGCGCATACCTCACTGTTATTTCCTTTACAGTCATGTTTGTTGGTCTGTCTATTCAGATTCTAGCACCATTGTATATCCTCTCGTTACACTGCATCAGTATATTTACTCTTTGCATCAGAAATTTCTGGTAGATTCTGTTGAGGAAGTAGCAGGAAAACCTGAAACCATTAACCATCCGATAGTCTTGCCAACCTAATGATTTTTATACTATTAGATTTACTATTTTATTAATCCCTACAGCTTTTATTTGTTTAGCTTCAGCATCAGTAAAGATATATATCATATATATATATATATATATATATATATATATATATATATATATATATATATATATATAATTAATGATGTGTTTTGTAATACGTATGGGTAATTCCAAGGAGGATACAATCCATAAAGCTCAATGTAAATACAAAGCAAATTTCTACCTCTCCATTTCTGGAAATCTATTAGAAAATAGCTTAGATTTTGTCAGGAATTATGTTATTATTACTAATGTCTAAGAAAAGATTATAATAGCTTCCTGACAGTTTATTTTGATATATAATGTCTCTCCTTGGGTTAAGAAGAATAATAAAAATTTCGACGTTTCCATCTAAGCTTATGATTCTGTACAAATAGCCGATTTATTGTGTCTATATATATTAGATACACTAGGTAGGTTAATTGGCCCTAAAAAGTGTAGGCCTGTAGAGGGATGATGGACTCATTGTTATACCTAATAGTAATGGACCTCTAACTTCCAAGTTACATAAAAGATATTAAAGCTTTCCAATTTCTAGGACTTAAAATTGATATATCATCTAACCTAAAAATCGTCAGTTTACTGGGTGTTACATTCAATCTCTCGAAATACATTCAAACCTCTCAAAAAAAAAAATTAAACCCCCGTCTACATCAATTTCTACTCGAACAACTCCAAATCAGCTATAAACTAAATTCCCAACACTGTGAACACCAGGATAAACAAATTATCTTCTAGCTGCAAAAAATGAAAGCGGTGAAATGCGGACTATAGCACTGGATATCTCGAAAGCCTTTGACAGGGTCTGCCATTTAAGTCTTCTCTATATGTTGAAAAGTTACGGTGATAATATTTGAACTGATCTAGTCTTTCCTATCAAATCGTGAAAGTTGAGCTGAACAGAAACACGTCTAGATCCTTTCGTACTAACGTTGATGTTCCTCACGTTTCAATCCTGGGTCCTACTCTGTTTTTAATTTTCATGAATGACCTTCCTGATGACGTCCAAGTTCGTTGTTAACTGTGGCAAAGGATGGCTTGTTAATTTTAACGCCTCCAAACCTAAACTTCTCCCCATTTATAATCTGAGAGACATCTTTCTGCCTTCCATATTGAATCTGTTGCTAGATCAGCTGCTAAGAAGTTCGGTTCAGTGTCGTGCTAGACAATTTCTCTTCCCAGAATCTACCTTACATATCTATGAGTCTAGATTTCTTCCATGTCTAGAATATTGCTATGATCTTGCGCCCCTGTTGTTTACCTTGAGCTCCTTGATAAGATCCAAAGAAGAATCAGCAATATTACTGGTCATGGTCTGGCGGCTCGGCTTCAGTTGCATCCCCACGGCCGTAGGGTTGCTTCTCTATATCTTTTCAATAAATACTTTCAGGATTATTGTTCGGATGAGCTCTTCGCTATGGTACCTAGACCCTTTTTAATTTAAGCGCAGTACTAGATGGCGTCAGTTTATTGTTGAGCTGGCTAGACGTAGCCTTAAGTTCTATTCTAATAGTTTTTTCTCGCACTTTCCCTTGCCAACTTTAATCTGCAAAACTTTAAATGCAATGTCAATCGATATCTACTGCCCTCCTGATTATTCTTTTCTCTTTCCGCTCATTATTAATGTTTCTCTTCCTAATTCTTCCCTGTAACCCCTGTGCTTTAGTGGCTTTCTTAGCTTGGGTGTGACACGGATCAAAAAAGTATGAACAAGTTTTTATTCATATATATGAATAATTATTTTTCCTATATACATGTAATTTTATATATAATTATTTAATTTTATAAGTAATTATTTACATTATATTGAATTAGTTGTTTGAATAGATAATCTATCACACTCACTGACCAGAGTTAGCTCCATCTGACGTCTTCCTGTTTGCTGAACTCAAATAGCACACGCGTGGTCGGCATTTTAAAAACAATGAGGAGATCATAGGATTTGGAGGACTAGGACGCCAGCTTCTTTCCTGAAGGAATTTCAATACTTAAGAATCATTATACTACGTTCTTTGATGTCAGAGAATAAAATGCTGAAAACAACTAATTTCTGAATGAAACTCAGAAATCATTGAACGACCCTCGTATATAAATACTATTTACTATTTATATTATATATTAATTATATATATATATAAATATATATATATGTATATATATATACATATATATAGAGAGAGAGAGAGAGACAGACAGACAGACAGATTATTATTCAGTTATACATATATGATTATTTATATTATATATAATCATTTATATCAATAATTGTCTATTCATATATATATATAAATATATATATATATATATATATATATATATATATATATATATATATATATATATATATATATATATATATCATCTTGCTTGGAAAGGAAAGCGATTAATACGATGAACAATGGTATTGGATGGCGACAGAGAGTCTAAGGAAGCCGTGCAAGAAGTGCGACTTGATGCTGATGAAATAAAATAACGAAACATAAAAAATTTAAAAAGGTTTTCTTTCATATTCTTTATTTAATCAAATATGGAAGAATCTTTAGCCAGGTGGTACCTAACCGAGACTGTGCTTGTTTTCATATTTACACTTGTAAAGTAATTCACACTTCTCATTGAATTGGCTGTCATGTTGGAGGAATTCGAAAATGGATGGCTTTTTCTTCCAAGTATAATCGACACCTTAAAGAGCCAGCTTTACAAGTTAATATTTTCCACTTTGTTGAGTGGAAAATATTAACTTGTAAAGCTGTTGTCTTGACCTTCAACTTTCACAAATATAGAGAAAGTGACGCGCTCTTGGTTTACTGCTTTCTTGTGAAAAATAAATTGTGGTTAGAGAATCTTTGTTTTCATACTCCTTCAGTGAGGCTAGCTTACAACATATCGGGTTCACCTGTAGTCCTTACAGTTGTCTGGTATATAAACCTTCTCCATGCATAGTGCAGCTATCTCTATTTCTGCAGTTACAAGAGGGGCTTGGATTTTTATTACGTGTACGGACTTTATGTATTGTGTTGTGATGTTATTTCTCCATGCAACAATAGCTGGTGTTAATTAATTGTACACAAATTGAATAAGTTATAGAACTTAAATTGAATGGAAAGTTAGTAATAGAACCTTGACAAAAATATTAAAACATTGGAATATGAAGACAGGGGAGTTCTAATCATTTCTGCAAGATGAAGCACATTAGTAAAATACTAAAGAGGATGCTTGAATTTTGAGAATATTTCTCATTCGATAACCCGTTAGAGTTATCAGAAAACACTAGTATGAAAAGGACAGAAATAATTGTATGTCTCTGACTAATTTCTGTTTATACTCAAAAATGACTCTAGTCTATACAAATTTAATTTTTTTAACAATGATATTCGCCTTATCCACGGCACAAGAGCTACTCGGGTTAGAGGATTACAGAGTAAGAATCACAGTTTATGGCGATATGATGGAAAGATAACGGTTGATGCTAGATTTGATTATCTTAACATTATAGTGATTGGGAATCCAGCTAAACAGTTCGTGGATATAAGCTTCTGGGGTGAAAATTACATCTCATCAAGGAAATACAAAGACAATAATGGTGGTTCGTTAAAATGTGAGTAGGATGGCGGGTCTTATCTGTGAAGGTTAAAACTGCTGGAAGTAAGGAATGTAGTTCGTCTGAACACTTTTCGTGAAAATGGCGATAGAGCAGCGAGAGGTTTGCAACGTTTCGGCTGTGGGAAAGGTTGTAGAGTGGAAAATAATTTCGTCAACCACAAGGACGCGTAGATGCTTTGGGAATCTATCAAGGCGGGAATGTGAAGACTTGACAGTTCCTGCCCATATATAGCAGCAGTACTCCATTGTTTTGTCTGATCTGACTCTTGTAAATCTAGAGGATCGTAGGGGGAGCTATGTACTTATTGGAGCGATAGAGTGAACCGACAATTTTCCCAGGTTTCAAGCCTTAATAGGTTTTCAAGGCACGGGACGTCCTTAGGAAAATACTCGTTCATCGCGATAGGTGAAAATTCTGAATTTGCGCCGTAGTGATGGAAATTCACTTGTTTGGTTAAGTACAACAATGATGACGTAATGACGACACACTTTTGTTTTTAAATCAAACTTTTAAAATATAATGAAGCATATGTCTTTTTTTACCCTTTTTTAAATTCATTTCTTTCGATACATATTTATAAGCAATATCTAAAAAATATCCGATGTCGAAAGGAAAATAAATTATCGTAATCCTTTACGGAATGTGATTAACTCAACAGGGAAAATACGAAGATTTTATGCGTCATAAATATACTTTATCTAGATTCGATAAGGGGAAAAATATTTTCGGAGAGCAAGTTACTGTCAAGCGACATTGGTTTACAGACCACCCTTAAATAGAGTATTTCTATCACTCAATGTCAACAAGATGTCCATCTTTGATATCTTAGTAGTACAATCTACTCCTCCAGTTTAGATTATTTGCACCCAGAGTTATCTAAAGTGACAGATCAGCATCCCAAGTGTATAAAATGGGTTTGATTTTTCTCGTTTGACGGAAATACTGTTATTAGAATCAATTCCTTTGGCTCGCTTTTTATACCCGAGTCTATAATAGTAGTAGGGACAAACTAGAATAGCGAGGGACAAAGCCGACACTTGAACGAATCAATATAGTGGAGAGTAGACAAAACTGATGCAGGTAAATCATTTCAGTTAATCATTTGAAAGGCAATATAATTCCGACTCTTGTTACACAGTACACTCATTTTTCTAATAATTATTCAAATAATATCAAGAAAAATGATACGATTGATAGTGAAAATTATCCAAAATAAAAATTATCAATTTCTTTTTCTTGTTTTAAATATACACCGAGACCATAGAGGAAAATAATAAATGCAGGGGAAATTATTTTAAACGTTCATTTGTTGGGTGATCAATCGTTTGCTTTCTTTTGAAGGCGGCCATAACTGGCCGAAATTTGAAGCGTGCTTCACATTGCTTCCAGACCACAGCTCAACAGGCATCGAGTTGGATCTGGTCAAGATCCAAAATAAAGTTAAATAAAACCATGCTCGCAACACACAATGCTACTTCCGACGTCAAACACATCTGTATACCTTCCATTCAACGTCATCAACAGCAGTCGCTAGGTTTCGTATTTTAACAGAACGTTGAAAATCTCAGTTGCAGATGCAAAAAGAAATCACAAGAGACCGACACGTATAGAAAGGCAATAACCTGCCCACTGTCAAATTACGAATAATCCTTCTCAAACAAGAAGGACATAAATCGACTAAAGTTCATTTCAAAAAATAAAAGTACAAGAGATATGATCTAAGCTTTCGACTCATAATCAGGGTTGGCAAGGTTGGCAATTATGTCTGTTTTTACTATTTGATTTTGCTGGTATTTTGGTTTATGCGTAGCTTTTTAATGTTAATATGCTCCTAATGCTGTTTATTAAGGTTTTTTCTGATGCCTTTCTGTTCCGAAATGAAACTCCGTGAGAATGAGGTTGCAGCATATCCTATGAATTTCGGATAATTTCTGACGGAATTTCATCCTTATGTGAGAAATGTATTATTTGTAATTTGGAAAGGTCGACCATTAAAACTAATCGTTTATAATAATATTTGACTTAAAGAACATTTATTGCCTAACTACGCCGAACACACACGCACACACACACAATATATATATATATATATATATATATATATATATATATATATATATATATATATATATATACACACACACACGCGGCCGGTTGTTTTTAAAAATTTGAGTCCACATAGTTAATAACACAAGAGCATAAAAGGAACAGTTTTGTTTTAATTTAGTTTTATTTTCGACATTGTTTACTTACACAAACTTGGCCGCAGATCGTCTTCGAGGGGTCTCCTCTCTTGCCTACACTTAGCATTGCAATATTAAGACCTTTATATACGACAGGATATCCTCATAGTAGACTTTTAGCATGTTTGCTTTCTTGCGACGCAATTAGTTCCAGAAAACAAAAACTGTAATAGCTCGATAATTAAATTTGTGATATTGATTTCCGTTGGGCAGTTCATTGATTTTCTTTATTGTTCCTGAAATATAAAACACGAGAAAATATTAAAAGCAACAAAAATGTTCGAATTTTATGAAAACAATATACATAAAGAATATCTTAAATTTTAGGCAGTTAAATAAAACATTTGAATCTTTGGAAAATAAGTCATATTCAACACTTCTCAATGTTAACTCGACTACACATGAGCAGGGCCGGTGCGAATTACCCCCGAACACCCTGACGATTGTGTGTGTGTGTACGAACAGGTAGCAAGCTTGATTGGCAACCCAAGGCAGTTCTTTGGGAAATTCGCTATCTTAGCAACATTTGTTTTTTCTACCTACATTTATATATGTTACAAATGAAACTAGGCATTTTTAAAGACCGACAGATTTTTCGCGGATTTTGACGTCTTTCTGGAGTTTCTTGTTTTTGTCCAGATCCCTGAATTTCCTTTGCTCATGCAAAGTCTTTTTATCCATAATGTTGAACGCGTTAAATTTATTCCACTTTCAACAGGAGAAATATCAAGTCGATGTTAATAATTACAGAATAATCAATGTCGATTTATTTATTTATCGAATGATCTGTTATGTCACTAGTTTGTATTTAGATACATTGTATTTATTTTCAATTTTTCTAGTTGAATTGTTCATCTATTTACATATGCTCTATTATTGTAGATAATTAGGTTGCAATAAAATCTGTATTTTATACCAATACTATCTTATGAAAACAGATGTAGTAGAGTGGGGGGAGCTCGAGACCCTTGCAGTGGCCCTGCACATATGCCACACCCTATCTCACCCATCTATACTTATGAAGAATGAAGATCAACAAACATGTCCAATATGCCAAGCCACCCACACGCCGGCAGAGATTTTAACTGAATGTACTTACTAAGCATCTGTAAGACACAAATACTACAAGGAAATCAACACGAGAAAAGTATTTGAAAATACTGAAACCGGTGACATAATGTTCTTCCTGAAAGAAATAGAATTATACCAAAAGATATAACACCTACAATATATCATTTACAAACAAGATATCTAAAAATCATACCTTTTCCCTGAAAGTATAAAATATCTGCAGCTGAAGGTATAAAAATGCGTTCAAAATATATGCAATTGGAGCCATAAAATTGTATGCAAAATATTTTCGACATTAAATAACACACAGAGTTTGATATGCCGCTAAACTAAAATAATAAAACCAGTCAACACCTCTCGTATTATGTTTGCGTTTGGGGTGATAGATCAATATGTAAGGAAATTTGTCGTATGATATTTGCCTTTAAGGCTGTCAATGTACAACTCTTTGCAGTTTGGCTAATTCAGGTTTCTCTTGTAATATGGGTGCTGCTTTAGCTTTCTTTAATATCCGCAGTTTTATTTTGACGTTAAATAATGTGACCGATCCACCAGTTGGTACATATGTTTAACGGTGTAAAACTACTTTTCGGAATTTCTTATTGAATGTTGTGTAGTCAATGTAGTTTTTCGTTTCTTTTCTTGTCATTCTCCATGTCTATAAGCATCTATAACAGTGTTTCTCAAGCGGTGTTCCCCTGAGGAATTTTCGTAATTTTATTATACACGTACGGCGTATTGTTGGTAAATTCCTGGTTATTATAATAAAGGCTTCAGCTGCGTATATTATTTCAAATTATAATACTCGTAGGCAATATATTTAGTAATTTCTGTATAGCGTTAGTGTAAAGCCGCCTTCACTGGTTAGTGGACACAACGTATGCGTGTCTCATTGAATGACTCACTAGAGCACAGCACGCATGCACGGTGTCCATGTATTATGTTTACCATATGAACTATGATAAAATATAAAAGAGATAGATATGAATAATGGTGTGTAATAATTTTTATGCAGGGTATTCACCGAGACATGAAAAACTATTTCAGGTATTCCGCAAGGGTAAAAAGGTTGAGAAATGCTGGTCTAGGGTGTTCTTGTAAACAGGTGTTGGCTAATGCCTTGTCGGTTGCTGTACATTATTGAAATCATTTTTCTTCGCATTCATTACAAGGTTATAGACCGAATTTGGAAATGATTTCACCATTTCTCACATCAATAATTCCGTAAATTAATAAATGTCTGAGTGGTTTATATGTTAACCACTCAATAGTTTCGCGCAATAGCATTATTTGTTAAAATTTTCCAGCAACGGAGTGTCTTCATAATTTTCAAGTTTCCTTTAATGCTTTGTGGGGGTTTTCATTTTTTCTTTTATAAATTTCTTAGGCAGATAAATTCATCTTATCTTTATCATAAGTGCCTACAGATAAATATCTTTTGTAAGAGTTATGTTAGGTCGAGACGAACGTGACGTGGACTGCAGTTATTAAATGCCATTTGTTTTCTGTTTCCTTCTCTGACATTTCACTCGTCTTGAAACATTAAAAAAAACAAGTATTGCAATAATTTTTATCCATGTTTACTGGAGTGAAAGAAATGCTCACTACACTTTGATTTGAATCGGATATCGAAGCAGACCCTGTTTTATTCATTAATCTGTTATACCCTCTATCACAGTTTATAACTATTCAAATCTATCTTCTATCATCTTAACGCGGATGCTATCTATCTATCTATCTATCTATCTATCTATCTATCTATCTATCTATCTATCTATCTATGTATCTGTGAATATACATAATATCCAACGTCGATAGAATGAGTTTCATGCAGTTCTTCCAATCTTCAGGTGCAAATATGTATATATAGAGAGATTATATTTTCACCTGAAGAATGCAAGAACTGCAAGGAACTCTGAGTCGTTCTATCGACGTTGGATATTATATTTATTGACTAATATATACTTATAGCTCTATTTCACAATATTGAGCACTATATTTATAACACCTGACGAAGAAATATATTTATATGTACGTGCAAATATATGTCCCTCTGTGTAGATTTTCTATCTTACCCATTCCTATATATATTTATACACCCCCACACTCATATATATATATATATATATATATATATATATATATATATATATAGATAGATAGATATAGATATAGATATATATATATACATATATATATGTATATATATATATATATATATAGATATATAGATATATATATATACATATATATATATATATATATATATATATATATATATATATATATATATATATCCATGTAAAATGAGAATGAATAGAATTCAATTCCGACATTCGTAACATCCAATAAAGATTTAAAGAATAGCGGGTATAAGTGCTCAGAAATTCAGTTTAGAAAATATAATGACTGTAATTCAAAGAAAAGAAATAAAAATTCGAAGATCATCTGGTAAACACCTCCATTTAATTAATCATTTAGGCGATAAGTTGCTCAAATTGATCGATAAACATTTTCCGTAAAGCAACCCTCTTAGTAAAATATTTAATAGAAATACATTAAAACTAAGTTATAGTTGCACCAATAATCACGGGAAAATCATAAAGTTGCATAACAATAGAACCCTCAGCCAATTTATTAATCTTAATCATAATTCAAGTACCAATGAAAATATTCTTAATGATACTGACCTATGTAATTGTAGGAATCCTAAGCAATGTCCTTTGTAAAACAAATGTTTAACCGAATCCCTTGTGTATCTTTGTTCTATCTCTACAATAGAATATCTGAGAGTTGAAAAGTTCTATATTGGTAGTTCTAAGAATTCTTTCAAAACCCGGCGGTATCAACACATAACGTATTTTATTAATAATACTTATAGACATAATACTTCACTTTCAAAATAATTTGGAGATTACAATATGAAAATATAATTCCTTAAGTGAAATGGAAAATTTTAAAATTGGCAAGGACATGTAAATATTTATATGAAGCCTGTTTTCTGTGTTTACAGGAAAAAATGCAGCTTATCAGGTTCTTGAATATTGGTGCTTTATTAAATCAAGGATTTGAATTAACGGTTAATTGTAAACATATCATACCTTTGACTATACAATCTTGCTAGACTTTCAAATTTGACAATTGCTTCTTATATTTTAGTTAAAACTTGTTGCATCATATAAGGCTTACCTTTCTGTCAGTAAGATCCATTTTGTCGTAGTATAATTTTCACATTAGTCTTCTATTAGTGTTGATAATATTTAGTATAGATTTATTGGCGTTCGGCTAACATTTTGATATTTTGCATTGATTGGTTTTATTAACACCTTATATAAAGACCCTTTAGATAACAGGAGCATTCTGTTTTACTTTCTATGATCTATATTTAAATCATTTTGTTATACCTATATGTTTAAATACTTTCGTTTGATCTATATGTTTAAATAATTACATTAGATGTATAGGTTTTAATATTTTTTTAGATTTATTTGTTTAAACTTTCCTTTTACTTCTTAAAGGGTTGGTTTATTTACCAACTATAAAAATGTGGAATTTTAATTTTTTTAACTCACAGGGTATATAGTTAGTCGAGTATATCTCGTTAAGTTACGTTTCCTCTCTCATAGGAAATGATATTTGTCTAACGTATATTTTTTGTAGCCAATTTACTTCGTTAACATTTAGATGTCGTCTACGATTCTAAATTTGTGAGTCATGACCTTTGACGTATGACTGTTTCTTTCATTTTCCCCTTTGAACTTAGCGTAGTCCTTTCCGATTGGTTGATCTAAATATAAACAAAACCAATAATAATCCAATAATAATAATTTTCTGTAAAACAGACAGACTTCTGACATGTCTAACATGGTTAGAGTTTCAGCAGCCAGTGTACTTTTGCCACCCTTCTAATGAGCTTGGATTGCTATACAATGACCATATAATTATTATTATTTCCTACCAAAAAGAGTAAAAAGAAAAGTGTGTCCAGTTTTTGGTATAAAGTTTCCATGCCATCATCGGCATTTAGGGTGGAAACGTCTAATTCTACTACAGCTTCCCCGGCCTTTCCTTCCAAAGACAGAAGTTGCACAGGGGCGCGTCTCTGTATCTCTAAGCTGGTCGCAAATTTCCTTTATTTCTCGCTGGTTGCGAGAAATAAAGGAAATTTGATATGAGCTTTCTATATTAGATGAGCTAACTAGAAACACAAATGTATCAACACGCAAGTGCAAGAAGATCAAGCAGAAATATAGAATTAAATGCTTTATTGAAATTCCATCAATCAAGAAAATGCTGAAACAGAAACTTCAGCTAAAGGCACAGGGAACAAGACGTTACGAAAAACGTTTTAGGTTTTATTCCAAACGAACCTAAAGACATTTTACAGGAAAATGGAAAATGCCTATAGATATTGAAAAGCCACAATCTATTAACAACGTGCAGACATTTTGGGAGTATATTTGGAGCAGACCAAAGGAATATAACCCAAAATGCAGAATGAATATAACGTGAACAAAAAACGAATGCTGTATACATCACTGCAAGAGTAAGAAAATGTGAACACAAATAATGTTAGGCAAGCTCTAACGAAATCCGAGAAATGGAAATCCCTAGGAAATGAAAAGGTGCCCAATTTCTGTCTCTATCATCTCTCATCAATCTAAGAAATCCTTGCAAAAACTCTATCAACACTTGTAAATAATCCTAATGAAATTCCGGTATAGATCCCTGAATGGATTACATATCTCATGCCAAAAACGAGTGAAACAGATGATCTGAAAAATTATAGGTCAATAACATGTCGCTCTACCACGTACAAGTTGATCACGTTAGTCCAGACGAACCCTACGTACTCTTTTTTCGAAGCAAACAACATTTTTCCACTGGAACAGAAGGGAGGGAGAAGAGATTCATATGGCTGCAATGATCAACTACTGATAAACAAAATGAACCTGGAAAATTTCAGGAGACAATATAGAAATCTTATCGGGGCGTAAATTGATTTAGGTAAAGCCTTTGATAGCGTGCCACACTCTTGGATCCTTAAGACTTTGGAAATGTACAAAGTCTCTCTGTGGTACTAAATTTCCTTAAACACAGCATGGGAATGTTGAAAACCACAATATACCTAAATCACACCGGAGGCACTGCCATCTCCAACCGTCTGAATATCTGACGTGGAATCTTTCAAGGAAACTCCCTCTCACCCCTTCTATACTGTTTGTCCTTATCACCCGTACGCATGAACTAAACAACAGTAGGTTTGGTTACAAACTAAACGAAAAAATAATTCAATCACCTACTCTACATGTATGATCTCAAAATCTTTTGCCAAATGCGACAATGAGTTGAAGGGCCTCCTCAATATTGTAAAATGTTTCAGTGACGACGTAAGTTTGGACTTCGGATTAGATAAATGTGCAAAAGTAACATTCAAGAAAGAGAGATGTACAGAAACAACCTCAATAGATTCAGACTTTGTCACAATGATTAGGGACCTGGAACAAGATGAAGCCTTTAAGTGCCTAGGAATTAGCAAAATGAAGGGGGAGGTAGGAAATGAATACTACATGCGTGTGCGTCTAGTACTGAATACCGATCTGAATTCAAAAAACAGAATATATAGTCATCAACACCTTAGCTCTCCCTGTGGTGCAATACAGTTTTAATATCCTTAACTGGACCATAGCTGACATTAAGCGAATTGACGCTAAAACGAGCAAGCTTCTCACTTGCTACCTCATGCATCATCCCAAAGCTTATGTTGACCGTCTGTATGTGGCCAGATCCGAAGGAGGTAGGAGATTAGTTCAACTAGAACTGTTCAACAAAACTACAATAATAGGCCTTTAAAGATACCGTAAAACTACAGAAGCCTGGATGATGCTATATATCAAAGAACATGAAAGTACAACGGTCTTTATTCGGTAATAAAAGAAACCAACAATTTCAAAATGGTGTTTCAAATGGGTGCAAAAATACAAGTAAAACACAATACACCGACTGAAGCTGTAAAATACTTCAAAAAGAAAGCAAAAGAAAATGAAACCGACAAAGATACAGAAACAATGGCAAGATTAACCGCTTCATGGCCAATATTCTGCCCGTTCCAAAAAGCTGATGTAGACAATCTCAGTACCCATCAGTGGCTACGCAGTGAAGGGTTAAAAACTGAAACCTAAGGTTTTATCCTTGCTGAACAGGAATAGTTCTTGCTGACTAGACATTATCCCGTACACATAGTAAAATATTCAGTGATAAATAAGCGAAACAATTGATCATTTCGTATTAGTTTGCACGGTATTGACACCACTGAATATCAAACATATGACAGAGTGGGCCAATATCTGCACTGGAAAATCCGCAACTTCTACGGGATGGAAACTGAAAGAAATTGGTATGAACACCATCCAGACCCGGTTACGAAGACAGGACCTATCCTAATTTTATGGGACTACACAATATACACAGGCAGAACAATAAAAGCTACCCCCAGACATTGTTATTCGAGACCGCATACAAAAAAGTGCCTCCTTATGATATGGCAGTCTCTGCAGTCTGTAATGTATCGATGAAGATCTTCAAAAAGCTATCAAAATACAAGATCATTGATATCGAAATCTCAAAAATGTGGCACATGGGAACATCAAAAATTCCTGTTGTAGTTGGAGCCCGCGTAATGGTTGGAAAAGATTCCCGTAGAATCATTGAAGTGATTTTAATTGGTCAGGGGAAAATGTCATGATGCCATTTCTAAACTTAGGTCTCTGGGCGGAACACAGAAAGAAATAATGTATGCGCTGATACTAGAGTAAGCATGGCTCTTATGACTTCTGATTTTAATTTAATCCAGATGTTAATTGGATTGCTTAAGATGGGCTAAACTTGCGACAGGCACACACAGCCTTCTTTGTGCCTAAGACACCTGATTTTTACCAAAACGTCATTGTGCAGACATTTTGGTTAGTTCTGGATGCCGGTGGGGATTACTTTGAGGATTAACGGTATGGCAAATTTGCTTTATACATTTTTCTAATAAATCAAAAGCGACAAAGTCGTATTGGTTGCCTTGTAGTACTGAGTTTAAAGTCATAAAGTCTAAGTACCACAGCGAAGAGTTCATCCGAATAATTTTCATGAAAGTGTTTATAGAAAAGACACGGGACCATATGTGGCAGCAATATTCAAGGACGAATGGTAGACTTATAAATATGTGAGATAGATTCCGGAGAGAAAAATTGTGTAGCACGACACAGTGAAACAACTTTCTTAGAAGCAGACGCAGCATTGGATTCATTATAATCTTTCCACGTCATGTCAGTGGCGAATGTAAGCAAGAGAAGAGATTAGCAACAGCCATACTAATGGAGTTAACAATATTCAAAGCCCAGACGAATGCTAGAGTTTTGTTATTGTGCATATGTTGCTAATTAAAGTAAAACATGGATAAACTTGAAAAATAGCAGTTAGAAAAATACATGTTTATATTTAAGAGGATATTAACCAAACAGATATCATACACATGCATTTTTATATCATTATATATAACATTTTGAAAGTCAGTAAAATGCAATTAAAACAATTTTCAACATATGCTTTAAACATACATACATTTTATACATATCTATATGTATCAAGAACAATTTTATGGAAATGTATGTCGAGTGGGAAAAGTTTTCGTGTGACGAGAAAAATATTGAATTAAAAATTTTAGCGCCTTTTCTCCTTCGTGTGCATGTATAGTCGCTTCAATGTAAAAATAAATTTCATCCGATGAATTATTAAGAGATGGAACGCGTCACACGAAAACTCTGTCTCGGATTTTCCACAAATCTACATATAATATTTATTTCTATAATAAAATAATAAAGATATATACATATATAATCTTTATGCTATAGGTAATTAAATATGTTGTATAATATAGAAAATTTATATTCGTATTATGAAGCCCCACATAATTGCAGAAAATATAACAACATTGATAATTACAATAGATTATTTTGTAATCAGTTTTAAAACAAAAGCGATCAAAGAATATATGTGCGCGAAGAGGGAAGGAATAGAGAAATTTTGTTCTGGGCATTCAGTGAATTAACAATAAAAATATAATCTATAATTGCCAAAGAAAAGTGTTTGCATACAAGACTTAGAAAGAAAAAAAGATAAGGATTACGCATGAGGTGATGCTAGTGTTTAATTTGCAGAACAATTTATAATACCAAAAAATAAGTAACTTACCAGTAATTGATATATATGAAGTTTGACTACTAAAAAACTGGAAAAAGAATATTCTCTCATATAATATATATAGGCATTACTAATATACACATTTCCATGAAATCCATTATGTGGTAATCAGTAATAAAAACAACAGCGATCAAGGAATTTGTGAGCGAAAAGGAAGCAAGAGAGAAATATTGTGATGCGCATTCTGTGAACTAACAACAAAACAATATTCTATAATTGCCAAAGAAATGTGTTGCATACAAGATTTACAAGGAAAAAAGATAAGGATTTCGCATAATGTGATGTTAGTGATTAATTTGCAGAACAATTTATAATACCAGAAACCAGTAACTTACCAGTAATTTATATATATGAAGGTTGTCTACTAAAATTCTGGAAACAAAATATTCACCCTTATAATATATATAGGCGTTACTCATATACATCTTTCAATAAAATCGATTATGTGGTAATCAGTAATAAAAACAACATCAATCAAAGAATTTTTGAGCAAAGAGAAATTTTGATGTAGACATTCAATGAACTAACAACAAAAATATAACCTAAAATTGCTAAAGAAATGTGTTTGCACACAAGATTTAGAAGGAAAAAAAAGATAAGGATTTCGCATAATGTGATGTTGGTGATTAATTTGCAGAAAAACTCATAATACCAAATCCAGGAACTTACCAGTGATGTTGTGTTTAATTTGCAGAACAATTTATAATACTAAAAACCAGAATCTTACCAGTAATTGATATATATGAAGTTTGATTACTAAAACCTGGAAAACGAATATTCACTCATATAATATATATAGGCGTTACTAATATACAGATTTCAATAAAATCAATTATGTGGTAATCATTAATAAAAACAACAGCGGTCAAAAAATGTGTGGGCGAAGAAGGAAGCAATAGAGAAATATTGTGCTACGCATTCAGTGGACTAAGAACAAAAGGTAATCAATAATCTCTAAAGAAATGTTTTGCATGCAAAATTTAGAAGGAAAAACATAAGGATTTCGCATAAGTTGATGATAGTGATTAATTTAGAGAACAGTTTATTATAGCATAATAATAAATATTCACTCTCATTATATATATACGTTTTACTCATATACACCTTTTAAAAAATCGATTATTTGGTAATCAGTAATAAAAAAACAACAGCGATCAAAGAGAGAAATATTGTGCTGTGCATTCAGTGAACTAAAAACAACAATATATTCTATAATTGTTAAAGAAATCTGTTTGCATACAAGATTCAGAAGGAAAAAAAGATAAGGACTACGCATGAGGTGTTTTTAGTGATTAATTTGCAGAACAATTTATAATACCAAAAACCAGTAACTTACCAGAAATATATATATATATATATATATATATATATATATATATATATATAATTATATATGTTGTTTGTCTACCAAAAAAATGGAATCAAAATATTAACTCTTATAAGACATATAGCCATTACTCAAATACCCCTTTCAATAAAAACAATTATTTGGTAATCAGCAATAAATAAAAGAGCGATCAAAAAATTTGTGAGCGAAGAAGGAATCGATAGAGAAATGTTGTTCTGGGCATTCAGTGAACTAACAACAAAAAATAATCTATAATTGCTAAAGGAAAATGTGTTTGCATACAAGATTCAGAAGAAAAAAATATATGGATTTTACTTGAGGTTAGTGTGTAATTTGCACAACAATTTGTAATACTTATAAAATATCAGTAACTTACCAGTAATTGATATATATGTCGTTTGTCTACCAAAAAGCTGGAGAAAAACATTCATTCTTATATATAGGCGTTCCTCATGAACAAGTTTATTGCGGGTAAAAGAAGGCAGAAGGGAAAGATTATGTGATATAAGATTTTGTTTAATAGCCCTAGAATTATTTAAATGCATAGT